>VZRH01002888.1:657808-707258 GCA_013397555.1 Urocynchramus pylzowi
GGGGCTGGCCGGGGTCCCTGAGAGGCTTGCAGGGAGACCAAAAGACATACAAGAATCCATATCAGCAAGCAGAGGGGGACTTTTTATGCCCAGGGCCAGCACAGCTCAGGAGACTGGGGTGCAGGACCCAGGAACTGGACAGGCTCAACCCAGCTGCTGAAGAGATCCTCATTGTACATATGTGCATAAATAGATTTTCACCAGTGAATTTTTTTCAGGTTTAGACAGAGAGGAGAGCAGAATGAAACCATTGTTTATATCTGCATTCATGCAAGCCGTGCTACGTGTTGAACCTGCGGACATGGAGCGGCAGCAGCCTTGCTTCTCTCATGCCTTGGACCGAGACATGATTTAACTTCCTTGAAGATGATGATTCTCCTCCCTCCCTCTTTGGTCAAATACAGTTTAAAAGCAAACCCCTTGTGATGATGTGTGGTATTCACATTAGCAGATATCTCCTATTTTTCATTCTCTACCCACACTCATATTGTATCAAAAACATAAATAAAATATAGGAACTAGATGTTAAAAATGCACAGCAGTTTTTTCTTTCTTTATATAATTCTCTTTTGCATGAATGTGTTTATTTCTAGATTCCTGGTTAAGGCAGTGGTCTCATCTGTGTTTTTTAACTAAAGTGTGTTTCACTGTGTTTTAATTTATATTTTTGCTCCCATGGGTTCACCCCAGAAAAAGAGACTAAAGCATTTGCTACCTTGTCTGTCAAAGGTACAGTCAGCTCTGTCTCAAATGAAATTATGACACTTCTTCTGGTGCAGTGTTCTTCACAGAAACAGTGGTGACTTTTTTACAGGAGTTCTGACTAGACACTGCTTATCTACTCTTCTACAACTTGCATGATGCCTGATCAGTAACAATATTGCCACCACTCCTTGTTTTGAAGCGAAAAAGTTCCGTTCATAAATGTCCGATCGGCTGCCTGTCTCTGTCGGACACGCGTAGGGTGGTCCGCAGGCAGCCTGCGGTGAACAGATGAGTCTGGACTCTTCTTTTGATCTTTTTCTCAGGTTGTTTATTTTATCTTATCTAAAAGGTTTTTCTTCTGCCCAGCTGAGATCCGACCAGCAAGGCAGCCACACGCAAACTCCCCGCCCCTGGGGCGGTAGAACATTCTTATACTGATAATTACGTGTATGATATTTACAATTTTTCACCAATTCCCATCACCTTTGTTGAACAGTGCACCTTTAGCATAAGCCAATCCAAAGTGCATACATCACACAGAAGATGGATGACAAGAAGAAGAAGAAGAACCACGAGGTCGGGCCTAAATCCTCCATCTTGTCTCCATCACACCCCCTTGCACCAGAATCCTAAAACCTATGTTCTAGTCTAAAAAAGCATTTGTCCTTCACCATTTACACCTCAGAAACCTGTAAATCCTCATGTTGAGATAGCACGACTCTCGAAGGGTCAAAATCAAGCCACCAGGTACTTTTGGCTACATTCCAGGACTTCTGAGCCCCCCAGGGGCTCTCCCTGGGACTCAGAGCATCCGAGGTGATGCACTGAGTTCCCACACATAAAAAGTTCCCTTTGAAAAGTAAATGCTTCAGAATCAATGCTATCAGTCATCACTTCACTATTCACAGCTTCCATATGATGATGACACACTTCTGTATTCATGTTTTCAAATCATGTGTGTGCTAACAGGTAAGAAGCCTTTGTGAGAGAGTTCTAGTTCATGTATTGACACACCTGAGGATGTGACTTGTGCAGTGGCCCTTGTCAGTAGAGCTCTCCTGCTGCTGTTCTTGGTGCTTCTCATGTTACAAAGAGAGGGAGGAGAATAAGTATTAATTAAAATGCAACATTCAGTGAGGTAAAGTCCATATTTTTGATTGGGCTAAGTTTTGATCACAGAATCACAGAATTAACTAGGTTGGAAAAGATCTTTGAGATCATCAAGTCCAGCCTATAACCTAACACCATTGTATCAACTAAACCGTGGCACTGAATGCCACATCCAGTCATTTTTTAAACACTTCCATGAGTGGGGACTCCACCACCTCCTTGAGCAGCCCATTCCAGTGTCCAATTACTCTTACTGTGATTTTTTTTCCTAATCTCAGCCTAAACCTCCCCTGGTGCAGTTTAACTCTGTGATTTCCTGTTCTGTTACTGGTTACCTGGGAGAAGAGAACAACCACCACCTGGGCTAAAACCTCCTTTTAGGTAGTATTAGAGAGTAATAAGGTCTCCCTGAGCCTGTTCTTCTCTAGGCTAAACAACCCCAGCTCCCTCAACTGTTTTTCATAGGGCTTGTGTTCCAGGCCCTTCACCACCCTTGTTGCCCTTCTCTGGATGTATTCAATTATCTCAACATCTTTCCCAAACTGGGAAACCCAGAACTGGAAACCAAGTAATATTAATCTACTTGGTGTTTGTTTAATCTGCCTGTGAATAAAGAATGATAGTATTGCAATATTTGTGCAAGTAATCTATCAGTTTGGTTGTGTGAACATCTTTACAGATTTTTCCAATCCTTTCTAAATCACACTAGCTAGTGCTGAACAATAAACAACAGATTGCTTCACATGCCCCAAAATTAAGTTATTAGGACTAAAAATCCAGACTTTTTTTTTCCTTTGGGACAATAAAAATTTTGAAACAGCTGTCTTTTGTAGCAGATAGGGACAGGTGATCAAAAGGTTTCGCGATGTCACGGAAAGCAGCAGGACCCTTCTTCCTCTCCCCAGAGATAAGCAATCACCCTAAGAATGTAACCCCTCCTCAACCCAGTAACTTTCTACTCCCTTACTAACTACAGACCCCCTCTGACGTAGTGAAACCCCTTAGACTATTTAACCTCACGAAATAAGATAATAAAGGCCATTTGACCGTCCACTACGTTGGGTTACCGTGCTGTTCTTTTGAAACCAGGTCGCCGTGCCTTTTAACAAAAGGCAACAGTCTTTGAAAGAGGAAAATATATATTCTTAAAAGACTTCCAAGATCTGAGCTTCAAAATCAACTAGAAGATGATTATGTGTATTCTTAATGGTTTATAAGAATTATGGACTTTGAGAAAATTTTAATCTTCTGCAAATGGATGGGATACAAGAGAGTTCTTTGGTAAGCATACATGTTGGATTCCAAGAAAAAAAATTCCCTTGCCTTTGATAATTGGGAAGACTTGTAAATAATGCAGTTCATTACTTCCAGTACAATGTCAAAAACCATGAAACAAATGATCTTGGTACAAATATCTTAAAAATACTCCAAAACTGTAAGCTTTTCTGTGTTATCATTTCAGTCACCTATAATTAGTAGTTTGGTGAACTACTCAGCTACAAACTATTAAGGTATACTTTATAAAATATTAAAGACATGCTGATAGCAGCTCTTAGCAATCACAGTGGGGCTCCAAAAAAAAAAAAAGAAGTCGAACAGCTAGGGTACTATCACTTTCTAGAAATGGATATAAATCTTTGGATCTGTTGGTGGGAAGAAGCAGACAGGCCAGTCCCTTTGAATTGGTACTTGTCTAACTGTCCTTTTTAAGTCAATATTATAGGTGAGAAAGACTTGTCAGTCATTTTTATTTGGATCAGAAAAGGAAACAGTGATATTATCTCAGCTAAGACCATAATTAATAAAATTATTTTTGTGCAGAATTGTCTGGCCCTTCTTCTGATCAGCAGAGGGATAACTGGGAAGACAAGTATGGCTGCCTGCTATTAGCTGAATAAGAGGGTTTAAGGCCTTTTTTTTCCCATTGTTTCACTGCATTTTTTAAAATATCCTTTAACACAAGAGACAAAAAATCCCACTTGAAAAATTGCATCAATGCACAGTATAATGTTGCTGCATTCCAATGTTGGGAACTGCAAGGAGTTATTTTAATGATGTATGGTCGGGAACAAAGCTAAGCCAAATGAGGGAAACATCGTATCTGAGAACCATTTATTGGTAACAAAAAGACGAAATAAAAGAAGTTACTAAAGAGAACTAGAGAAGACAGAGCAAGAGGAATAGAAATAGGAGGGAGAGAGGGAGAGGGGAGACAGAGGGAAAAAGATGGCATTACCCCCAGAGGCTGGGGAGTGTTGTCGATGTCCTGAGGTGGGGCTGTGCACCGTGCCTGCCTGGGCATGGCTCCTGTGGCAGCGAGACACAGGGTGAGGGGGATCGGGCAGGAGGGACAGGAGCCTGGAGGATGGGCTGTGGTCAGGCTCAGAGGTGGGCAGGGTAGGACACAGGGACACAGGGGTAGACAGCAGGAGAGCAAAAAGGCAGGACTCCAAAAGCAAGCTTGACAAGCCCCACAAAGAGTGAAAAGGCAAAGGACAGACCAGCCCCTGGAGCTCGGGGTGCAGTGGCTTTTTATGCCCCTGGCTCCATCTGTTCTGCCGACAGAAGACCATGGCCCAGTCCGGTGTCCCAGTGGAGTCCATTGGCAGAGACCTCTGCCATCAGTTGTAGAGTGTCTCTGGGGTACAGAGCCATCAGTTGTAGAGTGTCTCTGGGGTACAGAGCCATCAGTTGTAGAGTGTCTCTGGGGTACAAGCGTTTGGTGTTTCCCTGCTGACTGCCTGTTCCATGTGAGACATGAACTGGTGGCCAGGAAAAGTCCCCCAAAGATAAGGCTTTCCTCCATCTTCTCCTGTCTGTCTCCTGGACATGGCACACGTGCAGCCCCTCCCCAATGTGCCTCTGACAAACATTGTTGAGGATAACAAAACTGAATTGGCTCCTCACAAGTGTCCTTTAGAGTTGTCCTATTTGTAGTCATGTGCCTTTCTTTAATTTGCAAGAAGGTGTCTGAGAAATAAACTTTCACAACTACTTATCTTCTAGTAAATAAATAAATAAACTATTTTAAAAAAAACACCTCTGGTGCTCCCTCACAATAATTTATTTTCTTAAAGTACTAGAAGCTCTAAATCTTTTTCAAAATATTCTCAGACCTGTTCTGACCCCAACAGAGTTGGTGCAGCACTCAGGAATAGTGTTTGATATTTTGTCTGAATTGAGAGATCCATCAAGCCTCTTGTCATGAAAGAATATAACCTTGCCAGAGGCTCAGTCATTAATGTCCAGACAGATTTTGGGTGGTTTGTATTACTGGTTGGCAAACTATTGATATTACAGGGAGAAAAGTAAGCAGAGAGTATATAATTTAGAAATATTTCAACTGTCAGTGCAAATGCTTTATAATTAATGCTGGATCACTTTCCAGGAGCCCAGCAAGCAACATGAAAAACTAATATACTACTATATGAATACCAAAGTAAATGTAATTGCAGAAATCAATATATTATGTGCTTCTATGATTCTTCACACATGTTTATGAATAAGGAGATGAGATAAAAATGTTTGTCAAGTATTGAAAAAATTTGCTCTGGATCAGATCAGTTCAGATACATCATCTAATTTTGATTTCTCATATAAACCTTTTTTTTTTTATTAGTGCATTATTAGTCATAATCTTAAATTCTGCTATTCCATATGATAGTAAATGAAATATCAGTTGTATGAATAATAAAAGAGGATAGTTACACTGTAGCCATTGGATTGTTTCGAACTGCTCAGCGTCTAGACTACAGAAGATGAGCACATAATTTTTCAGTAGTAGTGATTTCAAAAAAGGTTTAGCAATCAAAAATATTTTGAAAAGTGTCTCGTCATGAAATCAAGAAAAACAGAATAGAAGGAAACATATTACATGAAGAAAATATATTCATATTGCTGAGAACACCTATGAAGCCATGTTAAATTAAAGACATTTAAGTATGGACTAGATCTGGTGACTCTGTCATTGGGTTAAATGTAGCTTAAATTCCACTTCATCCTGTGAAGAAAGAACTTCTACACAGTAAGTACTGTCTTATTTTACTCTTTTAGAAACAAGAGGAAACCAGACAAATCACTCCTTTACTGCTTTCAAGGGCAAACAGCCATGTTCTCTTCCTTGCTGAGTATAATTTGGGATTTACAAAATGTAAAGACTGCTGCACTAAACCAGATCATCTTCCCATTATTCTACTCCCTGCAGAGGATATTGGGGAGAGAAGCACCAGCCTTAATCATCCCCAGAAACTCTCAGAACAAAGTGTGCCGAACAAAGTGCTGCACTGAAGGAGGTAGTGAAGAATAATCACAGATCCATACACCAGCTGGATATTGTCTATGTAAAATGAATTGTGGGATACAGTATTTGTATTAGCATTTAAACAGTATCAGTATTTAAACACGGATGGCATTACCTTGAACAGTAGTACTTAAACTGTGTTATAAACTTACTAACAATTAGAAAGATACATTTATACATTGCTAGGTCCAACCATTTCAGAATCATGGATTTTTTTCAGAAAAAAATCAAATTACTTTTCTTTGCAAGATGAAGTTGATTTACACTTGATCTTTATTCTAAGGCATTTCAGGCAGCATATTTGGATAGCAACTACCAGTGGATGGTATTCAAAATTGTCAACATCCATTTTCAGGGTTCTGCATTGGGCATTTCAGGAAGAATTATATGAAGACAGAATCCCATTCTCCGGAAATAATATACTTTCAGGCAAATTACAAGCAAGCCCCTTGACAGGTTCATTATAAGCCTTTTTGTACCTTAGATTTATTAAAGTCTTTTAACTCATACTGTGAAAATTATATGAGAAAAAGGAAGAAAAAAAATGAGTCTCAGAGAATTCTATTACTGATCTGACAAACAAGTGACTCAGTTTTTAGAAATAGATCTTGATCTGAGTGTCTTGGCCTCCAGTAAAGGAGTTTCTATCTATTTCTTCACAGGAGTTAGAGCTGATTTTTTTCTTCTGCTAAAGAGAAAAAAGACAAAAATGTGTCATGATTTCTGTGTAATGAAAAGTGTTTTTTTAAAAAAAAATGGAATTGAAGTAACAAGGCATTGAGAATTTTGGACATGTTACTTGTCAGATCTTCAACATTGCAAAGATTTATTAAAAGTGATGCCTTTTTCGTTTTCTTCTATCTGTTACTTCTGGGTGGCTTATGGCATTTTTATGGTATTCTAGGATTCTTTTGTAAAAGTCCTGGTTCATTATTCAGAACAGTCCAAGTTTAACCCAGGGAAATACAAGGCAGTATCTCCAGCTAAGACCAAACTGAATTCAGAACTAGTATAAAACAGATCATCTGGACTATCATATATGGAGCTATTGATACTGTGTTGGAATTTATAAGGGAGGATGTCTATAGTTCTAAAATTTCCTTTCTTCTCCTTTCTTGTCCAACAGATCACCAGTGATTATCAATGAGGTTGTAGAAACTACCCTTGTCTTCCTCTGCCACAGGCAACATTTGTTTTATGAAGTGCATTTTGATCTAAAACCCCACATAACAGCTACTGTTACAGAAAACAGCAAAGCATACATGTCAATTTCTCATGTAACATGGCGGTATCTTTATTTTCAGTAAGGCTGCATTATTCTATCAGATGTCCAAAAATGTCGTGGCCTGACTGAAGAAAATAATATCCCAGATGTTTGAATTATTTTTTAATATTTATTATATTATTGGTTTATTTTGGGGGGTGAGGTTGCATGCACAAACACGAGCATATATATTTTATATATATATGCATATGAAGTGAGCAGTAGGGGTTTCTTACTGGTACTCCATAATTTTTGCAGGCAGATATTATATGCTTAAACTAAACTACTGGAAGGAAACATTTATAGCACAGCTGGAGGAAGGATTTACGATGACATCTTCATAAATGAATCTTATAGGAAACAAATGTGATTACAATGCACAGATTGATATCTGGGGTGATATTTATTTGTACACAGAGTTTTTGATATTGATTAAGAGGATAAAAACATAAATCTACTAATAAAAATTATTAATGACAAAGATTCAGATCACAGATATGTGTACTGTAATGAAACTTAAAGCATAGAGAAGAAATTAAAATCCTGGACTTCTTAAGAAAAGAAAAAGGGATTTATTACCTATTTTCTATATGATTGGCACAGAGCACTAATATGTCTCCTTTTTTTCTCCCTTTTTTTGTGCAAGTAGGTAACTAAGTCCTTTTGCAGGTGAGGGTAATATTTGAAATTTAAACTCTGGAGAGTACAGTAACTGTATACCATTGTATCCTTTTTTTTTTAATCATTAATTTTAATAAATTGATTTCTGAAAATTATTTGATCTGTGGTATTCCTAAAATATACTTATCAGGACTTTAGGAATGAGGTTTCCAGTGTGCTAGGAAATGTGTATAGAAAAAAATTTCTGAGATGGAAAACAAATTACTTAAGAGCAGTAGCCATTGTTAAATGAATACCACAGAATAACATAGTGAGTTTAATGCAGTAAATACACAAGTTAAGTGGGTGGGTTATTAGACAAATGCTTTTTAAATCAATGGAGCATTTACTACCATATTTTGCAGGTATGACATGAGATGAATTTTAAGGCAGAACTGAAATAAGGCAAAGTTATTGCTTTTTAATGTTTATTTTACTTATGAAAATCAGTAGTGCAAGTGAGAAACATTTGGAGATACTTGATACATTAGTAGCAAGGACAAGAGCAATTTCACAGATCCTTTAAAAAAAAAAATGCTGCACATGCATTTCAAGAAAACGTCACAGAAATTTTATATGTAAATACAAGATTGCAATAATTGAAGGATTTTAGATTTTAATCCAGGCATTAGTATAAGTCCAAAAAGAGACAATAATATATATTCTCATTCACATGTGACTTAAGTGCTACCTGTATTTGCATAATCCACAGAAATAAATTATTAATTTTAACCTTTTTGCTCTTACCCAAAGTCTGGTATATTCATCTAGTAGTCTTCAAGGTAAATATTCTACTTTTCATTACCAAAAAGATGCATGTGTACTGGCTTAATATATTATTGCTTGTTGATAAGGTGCTTGATTTTGAGAAGGTTGCGAGGTGCTTTTGTGAACTTCTGACTCTGCTGACATGATCCAGAAAGACCAAGACAATACTGCACACTGCATCCCCTCTTGCTGATCATAAAGGACAGAAAATGTGGTAAATTGCTGTGTTTGTACTTTATCATGAGACTGAAATGTTATCACCTTCAGGAAGAAGTATGGATAGAAAGAAAATAATGGCACACCTTTTTTTAAGCTTTAGCTCACGTGAGAGTATCTCCAAAAACAAATACTGCAAGACTTCTAAGAATTTGACTCTCATAAATATGTGGTGCAGCCCAATTTATGTGCATCATCTCTTTACAGTGAAGCATAAGAATTAAAGAGAGGAAAAATCATATGCATGATTCTTAATGGTTTTGTTGGTAAACCTTAGCTCTTCTGAATATTCTTAGCTTTCTCATAGGAAAGATAAAGATTGAAGAAACAATTAGATAAACTGTAGAGAAAGCTTTGGTTTCTCCTTAACAATTTCTATATTTTTATCAGATATCAGAGTATTTACAATAGTCATGGGTTTGAGTTGTTGTCAGGATATCTTAAATTTACTATTTGAATAGCACAGAAAGGAATTTATAAGGAATGTATTTCTAGTTCCTTCAGGGAAAATTTTCAAAAAAAATCTGATAAATTATTAGCTGAACTACACCTACTACAATTCTTACTAGGTGATTTATATCTAAAAATAAAATCCATGTTTTCTGGGATATATCTTATTTCTGACAGTGTGGTCTTTTCTTTCTAAAGCAATGATAATCAAATTTTATTAACTATATTTGTAACAAAACTCTAAATATTATTTTGCTTATGTGTTAGATTTCTACATACAACTGTATTAATTTAAATTTAAGCAGTTTTGTATTATTTATTCAGTATGTATATGCTTTGAAAAAATGAAGATAAATTATGCTCTTCAATGCCTTACAAATACAGCATCCAGATCTATGCCTGTGCCAGGAATACTCTGAGAAAAACAGAAGAAAGACTATAGTTAAATCAAATAAATTTATCTCAGCACAACTCTGTGCAAGTTCATAAACCTAGGTGACTATGATCTGTAAGCAGTCAATTTCTCTTGACATTGAGAACTACAAGAAGAAAAGTACCAATAAACACACACAAAAAAATCCAACATAACTATAGCATTGACTGTCTTATTTTCAGGGTTATAGGAAGATCAAGATTTAAATCCCTGCTGTGAACCTGTGGGTCACAATTCATAAGGGAGGGCTCACAGTTGGAGACTGGGGCTCTCCTTATCCCTGCAGCTGCCTGCAGAAGAAAATACAGAATTGCTGCTTTGATTTCACACCTCAAAGAGGAAAGGGAAAAGCATGCAAGAGTGGAAAGAAGCTGTGCTGGCAAAGTGGTTAGAAGAAACTCAAGACTCCAGAAAGAAGTCCTTTGTTAGTGATCATATTTAAACAGAAATGCTGACACATTTCACAAGCAGTAGAAGGGAAGGTGGGTCAGGCAGATGAAATTATAATTGTTGTCCCTGAGAGGGCTCCCAAGTGCTGAGCTGCCCAGGGATCCTCCCTTGCCCTGGGATCATCTCACAACAACTTCACAGCTGCCCTTCATCCACACTTTGGTTGCTCTCTGGAAGTGCAGCTGTCTGCACAGGTCAGTGTTCCCCCTGCCACAGCCATACTAGGGGATGACAAGGAGCTAAAGCAGAGTATGGGGCTCTACACAGGTTTGGTTCATGCACACAGCATATGTTCTCATGCATTAATTGTTCCTTTAACACACCAACTGCTTCCATCAATTTCAGTCAACAGGAAAGGAAAGAAACTAAGAGAGCAAGAGAACCGTAAAATCTGAATGAGGCCCCAGGAAAGCAAAGCAATCCACAGTTGTAATTATCAGCTGTTCTCTCATTCTGGAAGGGATCTTACTGTTTTCTTAACTCACTTTGAAAGATCAGGCTTTGCAACTCTAGAAACAGGAGAATTGCTATCACAGAACATCATGTTGACTCTACTGTCCTCCATTAACTACTTTTAAGTGATTTACTGTGGCTGTAGTTAGTTAATAGTTAGTTTTTTACTAATCTGTCCTGTTTCCACCTAAATCTGGAGAATTTTCATGTGTAAAGCTTTACAAATGGCTTACCCCATTGTCTATGGTTTTATTCACTGTTATACTGTTATTTTTAAAAGAAAATACTGTGAGAGTACAGATAAAGTAAATTTCCAAAGTAAGACATCACAGTATAGTCAATTCCTTTTCCAGTCATGTCTCCTTAGTGATGAGGTAGAAAGCTCAGAATCATTATTAAATAGGAGCATATATATAAATAAATTGATGCATCATAACCAGTAAACAAGTATATAACATAGAAAGATAGTGTTTAAAGTTTAGACTTACATTTATGTAAACACATTTAGACTTGCCCATGGGCAAGATTTTCATGTTATGACTTGAAAAAAAAATAGTATCTAAGTACTCAATAGAAGTACTGTCTTCTAAAAACCCATTCATTGCAGAAACAGAATGTTCCTCAGAACAGTCATGCTGCTTACTTCCTACTAAATATACATGTCAAGAAAAATGTTTTAATACTGTTATCTGTGCTTCAGAAAATTGTTCTGAGTTAACTGTCAATATTCTTCACTTTTAAGTTCTGTGAAGAGCAAGGTTTGACATAAACCACCTTGCAGCATGTGTTGTCAAACTGAGCTTTCTCAGGCAATTATTTTCTGAAACCAACAGATCGAATGTTAAGAATTGTTCTAATGATGTTCACTGCTGTCACAAAGTACAGTAATAAATTTCCAATTGTAGCATTCCAATTAGAAGTTACAGCCAAAATTCCCCACAATCTGGTCAAACATGCTTTTCTGGATGATTTTGATTTATTCTTCTTTTTGTGTTTCTCCAATGAGGAATTCTGCCATTCAAAACTGGTTACAAGCAGTAGGTGAATTTCAAAACTCACTTTCAAATTAATAAAATATTGTTGTACCTTATTATTACAAAAACTTGGCATAAGCAGAACTGGAAAGAGGTCTAATATTTGATAGTCAAAATTTGTCCAAATATTTCCAGTTTTTTTCCCATTCAGGGTACCTCTGCTACCTCCCAGATACTTCATGGTCTTAAGTTTTTCAAATTTTATCTAAGAACTTTTTAAAATAAAGGTCATCTATTGTTCAAAACACTTTGCAAATACGCTATTTCTAGTATTAGCCATTTCAGGCCATAGAATTGATTTTTAAACAAATCTTTCTTTTGAGAAAGGGCAATAACCTCACATATTTGATGGCGTGCTCTAACAAAGGCTAATATTTAGATAAAACAGCCTCGCCTGCTCCTTTTTTGCATCTGCTTTTAAAATTTCTGGTATTAAAATAATTATCATTAACAATAGTAATTTGTTTCTTTTTGTGACAGTAATCTCTTTTGCTGTTTTGCAATAGCTCAAAAGCTCCACTTTCATGTTCTGTCCAGTTTCCATAAGAAAATTATTAAACCTTTAGTTAGTATTGAATCAGTGTTAATACCACTGATTTGAATACCAAATATAGCCTATTGGGTTCTTAGAAGGGAGGTAGTGTTGCTATCATGCTGACTGTGAAACTAGGAAGATAACAGAGAAAATGTCTGCATCTTGTGCCAAGGTATAAAAACAAAAAACTTGAATAACATAGATTTACCTGCATTTTAAAAACAGAATAGACAAACAGATAAAGAGTTTATGTACAATTTATCTGAGATTTTTTTTATGGCTTTAATATTTTTCTTTATGTTAAAGATGTTTGAGCTAGAAAACCTAGAAGCAAGCATATTAGGAAAGCTGTCTAGAAGCATTGCACAGAGAATAATGGTCTGAAATGTACTTCGTTATTTCTTTTTCATTCTTTCATGACTTAGGTTTTGCTATTTTCACAGTTACTAATGTGTTAACAACAAATACAGGAAGATCATTAGTTTTACAGAATTACAAATATACTGTTTTTATATAATATTGTCTGATTAAAAAAATAGATTTCCAAAATACATAGGAAGCTGACACAAGACTGAAAGCTACAGTTACTTAGAGAAGAGAGATATTCCTTCACTTTCAAATTATTCACCCAAATACAGGCTTTCATCACATATGTAAGACAGCAGTGTGTTTCCTTAAGGAATGGGGGAAAATGTTGGAGAACCCACCAAGAAATGTGTGGAATAAGTTGTCAAAACATTGCTTTGATATAAGAGAAAATTAAAAGTCTTTCTAATGTTCACTCAACACAGGTGAAAAAAATAGAAAGCAATAAGGTACCTTTTCTATAATTCTTAATTTTCAATGGTTGGTTTGATAAATTTTCCTCATATGTATTCAGGATTTTTTAATGAAAAATTGTATCTGACAAGTTTATGGTGGCAATAACTAATGCTGACTGTATCTATATGGCACAGTGCTGCACTAATATAACCTTTTAAAGAGCACAATAACTCCCCTAATGTGTAATGCCCTTGATGCCTCTTTACCATGAAGAGCCATAGCTAGATGAGAAAGACCATTAATTTTAAACAGTTGCAACAGATATATTTGCCCTATTAAGAGCATTTTCAGCATTGTTATGAAGTTATATCTACAATGAGAGCTACTATATAATTTTAGAGAAGATATCAGATAAAAACAGAGATGATAGTTTTAAGATAAGAATCTGTTATTAATGACACATATTTTTGATGTAACAGTGTACATTCCCTTCAGATTTTTTTTAAGATAATCATACACAGAGGTAGTTTTTGTAATTATACAATTTGATGCCCAGAGGTATAAAGTGCAGATTTTGTATTTCTTTTGTAACTCAGATTACTGATATTATCAGGAAAAGGTGTTGTAGATTTAGAAGACTAAATACTGGTTTAATAGTTACAGGAAAGATCTTGAAATGGATCAGAGTATAGAAAAATAAAGTTCTACTTGAAGTGTTCATTTCCTTCAAATATATTTCTTCTCAGCAGAAATGTGAATGATGATATTAAAAAATGCAAGGTTGCTCTATATCCCTTTTTTACACAGCAGACATTAATGAATGTATTTGATAGTGTACTTGAGATCTATTAAAAATATCCAAATTCTTTAAGACATTGTGTGATTGTTGTATACTCTTTGTACACATATAGTGTATAAATGAGAAAAATAAATTTCTGTAGGGTGCACTCCCAGGAAAACAAATTTTAAATCACTAATATAAATGATGAAAATTGCCTTAAAATTTGGAAAAGTAATTATGCAGATCAATTGCCTGTATCAACAGCATGTCATATTGATTTTGGTGTGTCAGAATATATTTTAACTAACAAGAAGTAAAAAATCTAAGTTACTCAAGTGACTATATTTGAATTTTATAATCCTTATTCACTATCTTTCTTAGCTGTTGAATATCATAGGTGAAGAAAGGATGCAGCAAAACCAGATAAAATCCTATTAAAATGCAAATGACATGAATTTCTAGATAATGAAGTATGCATTAAGCTTGGAACACTAATGACCATAATAGTAAAAAGTATATGGGATATTTTATGTACCTCTACTTTGTGTTCAACTTATATTACTGCATTGACAAAATTATAGAGATTTTATATTCTCTTTGCCACAAAACTGATTGAGAGTTTTAGACTCCTATTTTCTTATCTGCATGTTTTTTTTCATTTTTCTGCTAATACAAACAAAATATTTCTGACATAACATAAAGATTTTCAGATATCAGCAGTCACTTTTGGAGATTTTTGGGAATCCTAAAAAAAAGATTTTTTTCTTACAGAATGAAATGCAAATAACTCCATTTACACTAGACACATAGTTTGACTCTGTATTTGACTCACATTTCAAGTGATCACTGCTGTTACTTTTTTTCAAAAAAAAGGAGGCAGCCATTAAGACACTACAAAAACATTTCCTCTCTGGCAGCTTTTCTGAATTTGGTTTTGATCCTCAGTTAATCTGAACTCTCCTACCTCCAACCACTTCCTCAATAATGAGCTTGTTCTTTACAAAAGAGACTTTTCCTTTCATTTCAGTCCATTAGTAAAGTGTCAGCCAAGGCAAAATTTCTCCTTGTTAAGTTGGAATTTTTTTTTTGAAATGGAAATATAAAGCTACTCTCAGGAATGTGCATTTAGAAACCTGCAAAATTCTCTTCATACAGCATTTATGCTGAATGTCACACGAATCACACCCAAAGTGAATCAAATCATCATAAATTTAATAGATTTAACTGTTAAGTATTTACTGATAACAAACTTAAAGCCTTGTGTAGCCATTGCATGTAAGGGCACCTTGTGAAATGCAAACTTGAAGGGCCAGTCAAAGGGGTCTGGCCCAGGTCTGGGAGAGTAAGATCAGGGAAAATACATTCTGATCATATCTGTTGTGGGATCATCTTGAGGTTGAGGAGGATCTGTCAAGAAAAACAAAGGTAGGAGAGCAGCATGAGAATGTAGTTTAACAAATGCCTTTTTTAACAAGCAGCTTGGGAGCTAGCCTTTGAGCTGCCAATACTTTTTATTGAGTTACTGTTGGCAGAGTCCTATATATCCCTAAGCAGTCATATTAAAAAAAAAAAAAAACAAAAAAACAAAAAAACCAAAACTTTGAAGCTTTTAGATTGGTTATGTTACACTGATTTTCATAAGTCACTAAAAGTACTTTGAAATATTCCATAACTACTTTCTTCTTTTATTAGGCATAATTTATTATTATAACAATTAGAAGAATAAAAAGATACTACTTAACTATACCCTGCTTGGGATGATTCATAGAGACTAAAGATGACTACCATCAGTACTACAAAGAATCAAAGGATGATTTGTGTTAGAAGGAACCTTAAAGATCACCTATTCCCCACTTTTCTGCTATTGATGTCTTGTGAAGGCTGACCTAGAACAGAGGCTAGGCAGAGTTAAAGAATAAAGCAGGTATTTATTAAAAGGCCTGAATGGATACACCTTGGGCAGCACAAGAGCCCAGCCAGGGCTACACCCAAGATGAACCCAAAATGGTCACAAAATGCACAACAGGTCACGGGGTCTCACCATTTTAAAGGCTCTGGTCCATTAGCATACTGGAGTTAATTGTCCAATCATAGCTTTAAGTTATGAAGTCCCATCCTTCTTGTTTCCTCTCTTAACTCTGCCATTGTTTATGCTCTTGGGCCTGAGATAAGGATCATTTGTCCGTGGTCCCCAGCTAGAGAAGGAATTGTTTTGTCTACCTACTCTGTGAAGAGAGCTTACCATCCCCTGATATGAAGCTCAGAAGTACACACCAAAGCAGCGCAGAATCTGAAAAACATAAAAGCTAAAACCTGAGGCATCAGGTTTTATGGGTAGGGGACACCTTCTGCCAGATCAAGTAATTCAAAGACCCATCCAGCCTGGTCTTGAACACTTCCAAGGACAGGGTATCCACAGTAATACTTAAAATTTGGAAAAGTAATTATGTAGTAAAAACTTTATTGCCCAAAATTTATCCTGTGGGTAAACTGTTCCAGGGCCTCAGCACCCTCACAGTAAAGAATCTTTTCCTAATATCTAATCTAAATAAAAAAACTGGAACTGAGGCACTAACTTGCTTAGCAGGTAGGAATAGTAGCTTTTTTAATAAATGGGAGAAGTTCTTGGCCAAAACTGCCCTTTGAAAATAGTATCATGTCATTTGGTTAACTTGATGCTCAGAATACTAAGAGAGTGAGGTAAAAATTCCAAATGATTAAAGAATTTTGAATATATTTCACGTGGCCAGTAAGTTCAACCTTAAAATAACATTAAGACAACAAGTGTGGATATAAACACCTCCTAGCCAGTGCTATCTTTGCAGACAACTGAATCCATATATCAAACAATATTAATTTTTCTAGTAACCTGCTTTCTTATCTAAGTTATCCTTTAAAGCACAGTGATGCAGAATTGGTCTCTTACATCTGGTAAGTTGATCTTTTTTTTAAATTGAATTAGTGGGGTTTTTTTCTGTCAAATTATCTCTTGTTAATTAAAAATTATTATGCTTGTCTTATAATTAAATGCTTGACCTATTCAGGTTTTAAGCTCACAAGTTCTATATGAAACATATTAAAACCAAACAGCAGATCTAAATGATTGCATTTAAAATTATATTGTTTTATGTAAAAGATCATGAAAGACTAATAATTAAATAATTCCTGACAAGTAGCAACTAACTCCTTATTTTAAATTATTTACTCTGTTTGGTATCAAATAAACATAAAGAAAGTCTAATCAATGAATCAAACTTATCTTGGGCAGCAACCTTTGATTACATCTCCTTTGTTTCCATATACATTTCAGCACAGTTGTTTAACAAAAAACCAAAAATCCAGACATAAAACTTTAGAAGGGTGTGAGTACAGAGTTTTTTTTGTGTTATTCCAGCATCCTCCCTAAAAGGACATCCATTGATGCAGCTATATATTTGTGACTTTACATTTTAAAAATAAGATTTTCCAGGTGTAGCATGGAAATGACAAGAAAAGAATAAAACCTGTAAGAAAACTTGTTAATTTCTGTGCAAACAGAAAGTCAACTCGAGTATTACTATGTTCTGTTGCAAAAGTCCAGGGAAGTCTATATAGAGGTTAGGTCTTTGAAACAAGATAATCATCCAGCACCTACTGTGAGCATCTGGCCTTTTCTAGATAGGGGGCATGACTGGGGTTCCTCAGAAATTTGTCTCAACTACTTATAAATAGAAAAAGTTTCCATCCTCTAATAGGTTACATTATTATCTGTTGTGAGTATGTTCTGAGCTACTGGGGAGACTGAAGGAGATTTGGAAGTTATTTGGTAGATACCTGAAAGATAAACTGAGTTTAGGACAAAAATAGGGTTGAGAAATTCAGAGAAAAACTCTAAACTTCGTGTTACTGTGAAAACTGGGGCAGGGACTTTCAGTGAGTCACCTGCTCCATCTGTCAGATTGCTCCTATCTTCAGTTTACATATCTAATTTAATAGCAACCTTTCGTATTTAATTGTGCTGATTAGTTTCTGGAAACAGGAAAATCAGAAACCATTTAGCCAAGGAGTAGTGAGGGCAGATGTTTATGATGTCAACAAGGATAGGAAAATATTAATTAGAAAATACTGATTAAGACAAAATCCAGCAAGAGTTATTTAATCCTCTGACTACTGTTTTCACAGCTTTCACTATTAATCTTTACACTAGCTGAACTAAAAGCTTAAATGTGAAAGGGGAAATACAGAAGTGCAAGGAGAACTATGTAAAAATGACAAGCATTCATTTCATAACCTTCAGGTCAGAAGTCCTCTGAACCACATAGCACAAAGGTGAACTGTTTGAATGTCTTCAAAATACTTTTTGTTGCTACTTATTTTTAGTGGATTAAGAAAAAGTATTTTTTAGTTCATGAGCTCTGTGATTTTTATTTACAGAGTTCATGAACTAGTTAAATAGTTTGTGAATCTTTTAATGAAACATTCCCTAAGTGTTGCAAAATTCAAACACAGCTTTCAAATGTGTTTTTTTGGTCTTTATTATTTACTTTTCAGACACCCATTTTAATTGTATGATCATTTATATAATTTCCACAATAGCCACGAAAATATGAAGTATTTCTGTGAATCTTAAACATCACTGTCCTGCCATTCTCACTACAACATTCAGATATTGAAAATATAAAGGGGAACAGAAGGAGACTCCCTCAGAAGAAGAGCAGGTTGACAATTTCTGGTGGTAGCAAGTCAAGATGCTGTCACTAGAGTCTACCTGAAATGAACAGAGAGCAGTGGTTGAGCTTGTGGAAGCTGATGATTTTTTTGCTTGTGTTTCATCTTGTCCTCTGAACTTTTCTCACTTTTATCAAACACTTCCTCCTAGTGTTCAGTGGGAAAAAGTCCATTCCAGGACATATACTATAAAGGAACAGGGGTCTATGGGGGAAGGTGAGATGGATTTTCTTCAACATTAGAAAGTAAATGTGATTTTCATTTTTGAATTCATGTAGATGTGTATGAATACCACACACACACACACACACACACACACACACACACACAGATATACATATATATATATATATATATATATTTGGACGCCTCCAAAATTTTTTGTGTCCAAATGTGGACTTGTAATCCTGTCTACTTCCACTTTTATCCTCTCAGTCACTGAAACCACACAATGTCCTTCTTAACCAATGGAGTTATATAATAATAAGCAAATCTATCCTTTCAATTCTTCTTGCAGAGTTATGGCTATCTTTGGGTTCAAATGCTTCAGATTCTTTGATTTGTAGAGAAGTTGTAGGTCCATAATTGGAACCTTGAAGAAATTACACAATTAATATGAGCTTCATACTCCCAATGATCTCATTTTCTTATGTACATATAATTTGATATGTAAATAAATTACATTTCCTGTGCATAAATATACAGAAGATATAGTTTCTACTGCAATATATATAAATTTTACCTTCACTGCTTTTGATGTATTTTTTTCTTTTAGCAGTCCAAATGTATTAAATCACTTCAGTTTTACGTAATATAACATTACTATCATTTGAATTTTTAAGATTTCTAACAGGAAGAATGTTCACAGATGTTAGAATTGCACAAGAAGTATGAAGAAATGCAAAAGCTCCTGTCGAGCCCAATGATCATCATTGTGCTTACTGAACAAGATGAATGATATTTTTTCATTTTATTAAGACTTTGTTAAATCTAAACCTATGAAAAGGAAAAGTCAGGACGAGAAAATAATTTTGTTCTAAATGTCTTCCTGTCCACTTGAATAAGTTAAGGATAAATGCCTTTTTAAAAGATCTGTGGAGTCTTGATAAAATTATTTTGGTGGGATATGTGAGTCAAAGCAAAAATTGAGATTGCTGATAAAATTCTCAATTGAAAACTGATGATTTCTGTTGTCATTGAGGTGGTTTTTGTTGGGTTTTTTTCTCTTTCTGTTCTGTGAATTACCAATATTTCCACTGATTCATAAACAAGAGTGAAAAGTACACTTTGATATAAAGGTGAGGAATGCATATTAATGTGAAATATGATATTTAAAACATCTCATATCTTTTAATATCAAATTCATTTATTCTGTTGTAAGTAGAGATGAACTGAATCATTGACATTTCAATCTGTGTGACGTTTGGATTTCTGATTTTAGCTCTGACACATGGCTGAGAGCACAAAAAGGATTTGCATTGAGAAATTTGAATTTAACCTCCACCTAAAGTTCTGAGTCTCTAGATTTACTGCCCTGGATTTGTCTTTTTCTAATTCTGAATGAGATAATATATCAATAACTATCACGTCAGTTAATCTGATGAGCAGATTTCATCACATTTCAGTCACTCTGTAATGAAAAATTTAAAAAAAAAATTATACACTTATAATCTTAATCTAATTGCACTTTGTGTAACTTACCTGGCTTTAGCTCTTGTCAGTTTTCTTTCTTGTACATAGCAGTTTTATTTCTGAAAACAAACATTATAGTAAATTGACCCAGCTATGGTCCCAGCTATGCTATATTTGAAACAAAGCTGTAGCTTTTATTGGATGGACATGCATGGTACTAGAACTGGATTTTCTACTTGAAAACAGAAATTAATTGTAGTACTGTTTCTAATTTACAACCCTATCTATTCCTCTATGAAAGCCCCAGTTATATATGAATTTCTGCCAAAGAGCAATCTCTTTCTGGTTATTTGAAAGCACAAAGGACTAGGAAACTAGAAGCCATCAAAAGGATCTTCTTGTATACATTAGGGTTTGAAACCAGAACTGAAGCTAGAATGTGAGGTGTTTTACATCAAAGACAAAGCATTATTTCATCAGAGTCTAATAAAACCATACACTTTTTAATGTGTGAAACTCTTAGACTGGGAAGTTCATACAGTGGGCAATGCAGTTCAGCATGATGTGCCTTAGAAAATATTTGTAAAGATGGGCTGAAATCACACCACATGCTTTGAGACAGCTGTGAGTTCAAACTTATACATAAAGTGACTGAAGTGCTTCTGTTAATGTTGAAAGAATATAATGTGCCCAAACTTTGTTTTGTGCACATGTGACCATGAATGAAAATATAAATTGGAAGCTGATTTGGTTTCAGATTATGATATTTTCCCTGACTGTGAGATCTTTGATATTTCTTCTGGTTCCTGTTCATTCCAAACAAAAAGAAGTTTTGAATATAAGATAGGGCTTGGAGGGTCCAGTTTGCTGGTTTACTTGTTTTTAGGTATAGTGTGGTAAATATTACACTATCGTTGTTTTTGTGGTGTTTATTGTTTTTCTCTCCACTGTGGATCAAGTATCCCCTATAATTATTATATTTTACATTATTGAAAAAGGAAGACTGTAGTCACGGGTTATAGAACTCTCTTCTTTTTATCTAACAGCATTTTACTCCAAAAAGTTTCTGTTAACAAGCAGCTTGCTTGATATCCCTGCTGCCTTTCTCCTTGTTTACCACTATTGCCATTGCACACAATGTAGCTGTTCTATGAACATGCTGTCCACCGACTCATTACTGCACTCCCACAGTGTTATTCATACAGTCATTGCATTAATGCAGGGGGTTTTTTTAGAAAAACTAAACAATTAGGGGGTCCTGGCTTACATTCACTCAATTTTCAGGTATGCAGCCGTTGCTGTATCAGGTCCTGGTGCTATGATGGAAGTCTTTGTTGAAACAGCAGCTGTATTTTTTCTCCATAGTGATAACTCCATAGGTATAGGTACCTTGGACTTGACACCTAGCAAGAGAATGAGAACATTCACACTCAGCATTCACACTGAACAATCTGAACACCATTGATTAACTGATCCATCTCCAGCAGATGAGAAGCTGGATTTGTGGTAAGTTTGTCAATGCTGAACAATTTCACAAGGAAGAAACAAATCATTCCACATTGCAAGGCTATTCAAATGCTCTTTTTTCCAATAACAAGTCTAACAGTGAAGTTGGTACTCATGAAGGTTTGCTGTTATTTATTTTCTCAAGGCTAGAACAGCATATCAGATTTCTCATTTAAAGTGTTTTTAGAGGAAAAAATCTGTAGAAGAAAAAAGAAAAGTTTTCTAGAATTCAAAGCTATTTCACTTGTTCATATGTTACTTATGTACTTGTACAAGGAAAACAAATAATGAGTTTAATGTCCATCAATTAGGAAACAAATAGTTACTTCCATGTATTTTAATACATGTGTAGAAGTAGATAGGGATGATAAGAGGTGATCTTTTTAAGGAAGACACTATCATATCAGTTCTGTTCTGCTTTTGCCACAAATGTTCTACATTAAATCTGAGGTATGGCTTTCAAAGCATTGTCTACCTGTCTTTGGGGTTTTGTGAGGATAAATGCATTGGTGTCTGAGTCATCAAGATGCTCTGATGGTAAGACATAAAATAACTGTGAAGATAAAATTAATAGGCTTTTTCTTCATTCTTGTACACAAAGCTTGTCTTTGTTTCCTGTTGAATTAATCTGTTATTAATAGTCCTATCTTTGCTTCTGTACATTGATCTGTGGCTATTCTTTTCCTCTGCACAATCTCCTTGTAGGACTCCACAACAACAGCATGTCAGGTAAAATATTCCTGCCTGTATTATAGAATAATTTATACAATGTTGGTAATTCTAATGTTCTGTCAAACTCTCCATCATGTAAATAATTACACATGCACAGCGTGCTTGCAACCAGCCAAAAGAAGAAGTGAGATTTTTAGTGAGATGTAGGTGCATTATGAGGGAAAATCACTGTGAAGGTCAGTGCTTAAGTATTTTAAGCTTTCTTCAATGATAATACTTCTCAAAAATTAAGTCTGAGAAAATACCACCAACACCATCATCTTTTCCTTATTGCAAGTTTTTCTTCTTAATGGCATGTGAAAATGTTCTTGATTTGAGACTACCACTTACAGATGAGTAGGATTATTCTTCTTTATTTATGACAGCGGTAACAAGCTAACAGAGCCTGTTGACCCTGTTCCAAAGAGAAGTGCAGATCATCACCTAACAGAAGAATTCCAAAAGAAAAAAAAAAAAAAAAAAAAAAAAAAACAAAAAAAAAACTCAGCACTTTTGTTGATCCATGCTTTTGTAACTACTCCATGAAATTGAAAGACAAACACCTTGGAATATATCAGGGAAATGTCTGAATTGCCAACAGCATGACTGAGAAAGGAAAAATGGTAGACATGAAAAACTATAAAGTGTAATTTGAAAGAGCTTGGACTTGGTAGCAAAGATATATATTCCTCTTTCTAGGTTCTAGGATTTTAGATAGTACATTTGTTAAAAAGGAGATTTATATAAGATACACCACATCCTTTCATTTTCTCTGTAGAAAAACAACACGTAGGGCTCTTAGTTTTGGGTAACTGCTTGCTTTAGAAGACAGTGATAATTAACTCTGATGCACACTGATTTACTTCACCAACACCAACTTCGCATATTTGTTTTAAATTTTATCATGCTGCCCCTGTATGTTTTTCTTAGGTGACAAACATGGTGTTAATTGCTTAAAAAAAGTTCAAAATAATTCAATTTCTTATGATAGTACAACATAAACCCACTTAAGTGCTTTCCTCTGGCAGCTCTACACTCTACAGCAACACAACAAGTTCTGTGGGTTTAAACATATTTTTCTAACCCTGGCCCCACAGCACATGAGGGTTTTGAAGGGTCATGTGTTTTAGAAAAATCAGAATGAATTGTTAACCACTTCATTCCTATACAGACAAGTGCTGAGGAATACATATAGCACAGGTAGCTTGGGGTGCAGCTGCAGTGGAGCTGCAGGTTGAGCTCTGAGTGGGAGCCCCAGGCAAGGGGCCATAAACTGCTATCCCAGGGACCTGTGGCCTGACCAAGTGACTGGACACTCAAAGGCAGGCAGGAGCCAATAACCTCCAGCATTTCTCAAGCTCAGACTGTAAGAGAATAAACTCCCAGGAGTTCCTTCATCCAGGTTCCATCCTTGGAGTCATTCAGTTTGAGCTGTTATTTAGTTATTGGGCCAAGATGAAATCATCTGAAGGATCTGGATGTCTGAGACTCTGCTATTGGACACCTGTGGTCCAATATTTGGATAATACAAATAACCATTAAGGAGACCAGGTGTGCCACTGAGTGTGGGCTGTGTAGCTGTGCAAGGACCTCGGTCCCAGCTCAGGTGGTGTGAGTGTGTCTTACAGAATGGCTCCTGGATGCTCAAACAGGAAAGTTTCCCAAACAGTAGAATTAAGAGGAACAATTGCTGTTTTCCTTAACCAAGAAAATTCTACCTGCCTTGTTGGTAGTGGTTCAATTCCTACAGAGTACACATAAACTTCTGTGGATTGAGCTTATGCTGACTTGTGGTTTCGAAAACCAGATGAGAAAATAAGGTAATATTCTCATAAATTTGAAGATCCACTCCTTAATGAAAATACAACAAAGCAGTCTATGCCAATGTTGATATCATTCTTACACATTCTTCCAATTCTATTGCAAATTTACAAAGCATATCCAGTTTCAAAATATGCATACTACATATCCACTTATGTCTGATGAAATAAATGGAGTATGGCCTTCTCAAAGAAATTTTATGTAAGCAGTTACCCTGGGAGCTCTTAGTGTAAAACATAACCTAAATATTAATAAGGACAAATGTTCAGAACTCAGAACAGGTGTTAATGCATGCACCTTGCAGATAAAGCCAGTAGTAACTGTTAAGCTAAATCCTCTTAAACATCTCTGAAATGTTACCTCTTAGCTGGTATGTTTGACTGCTCAAGAAGATGCCAAAAATTTAGTGCCAAGTTTCTGTGACTGCTGTTGACTTTTCTTGAAAAGAGCAAGAAAATTATATTGGATTATTGCTAAACTGTACTGGAAAATTGTGACAAATTTTTTTGCATCGATAGTGGAGGGAAAAAAAACCCTGGAAGTTAATATTAACAGCAGTTAATATTTTAGTGTCAGAATGATGCAAGGGCTGGGTGTTCCTTATAGGCTGGTTGCCACAAAGCAGCCCTGGGCTGGCACTGCAGGGGCCTTATCAGACAGGGCCTGTACCATTGTCCCTAGCGAGGTCATTCATTCAGCTATAGAACCGATGGTATGAAACTGTTAAATCTGCACAGTTTTGAGATACTATTGTGCTAAACTCTGAATTAAAAATCAATCTCTTTGAAGGTCTTTTTTATATTTACCATCTGTACCTAAGTACTCTGATGAGGATTTGCTAGTCACATAAACAATTATATTCTTTGGGGTTGAAATAAAAGCACTGAGTGTATAGTCAAATTATGTTAATTACTGGTAAAAAAACCCACTGTTTTTCTTTTTCCCTTTCATGCTTCCAGGAAAATAGGAAAATCTTTCCTTATCAACAGATGTAGTTTCTCATAAACTGATGCATTTATGAGATTATCACAACTGGGAGAACCAGCTATTGATCAATCCTGTCTATGTCAACAGGAAGCAAGTTTCCTCAACAAAATCTCACTTTCAGGATCTTTAGAATCTGGAAAAGTATAGTGCATAAGGAGTGAAGCAGACAAAGAAGAAGGGGAAGGAAAGGGACGAAAGGAAGGGGAAGCTAAACTGTGTTGGTAATTTTTTTTCCAAATTGTTATATAGTAGGGCTTGTCGGTAGTACACCATACTCTAATTTCAATCAAGTCTTAATTTTTATAAATTTAGTAGTTGTAGATAATCAAATAGAGCACTGACAAGGCAATATAAAGTTAAACTTAAATGCACTTTATAAATAATAGTCAACAATATGAAATATTAATTATACATTTTCCTGGAGCTATTAGCAATACACGCACTTTTAAACTTGACTTTCTTGTAATAAAGGCAGACAGAAAAATCTTGCCCTGATATCCCTAATTCAACCTGAGTTCTCTACTTTTCATGTACTTTCTTTTCTTTTCACGTACCCCTTTTCTGTTCTGTATCCTGTATTCCACTTGAAACCATGCACAAAAACACAGTAATATTGTACACTGGTGGAAAAAAATCTTTTGGTATTCTTAACAAACTCAGAAATACCCACAGCGTAGATGGCACTTATTTCTAAAAACACACAAAGTGTTTGAGTCAATAAATCATCTGGAAGATACAAGCAAAATTGCCAGTCAGTTTACTGGTGGCTAAGTAGGCTGACATGGCAGCAAGGTACAAAACATTGTGTCTTACTGGACTATAAAGTCATTGAGAATACTTATTGAAGTAGCTTTTTTGAAATATCTCCTACAGATGCAAAGGAGGATAAAAATCCCCCTGTTTAAATAGGTACTGCTCATATATGCTTTCTTCTCTGCTTCCAGGCATTGACCAAGGGAAATCTTTAATAGTTCCAGAATGAATACAGTTTTTATCTCAGTGCACCATCTTTATTTAAACTTCATAATCTAGAAGAAAACTATGATGACTCAGGGGCTGCTTCATGATCTGTTCAGACTTCCTTTTATCAACAGCCATAAGAGGTGAGAGGCAGTGGCCAGGGTGAGGCCAGGAAATGCAGTTTTCTGATAGCACTGTGGGTGAAGTAGAACTTGCTGTTGTAGATTTAGTGCTCCGTCAGTCAGTCATTCCTTCACACATAGGTGAATGCTGCAGTCTGGAGAGTTAGACTTTCAGAACATCTTTGTGACAGCAAGATAGAAGAAAGAGATGGAGGTCCTTTGTAATCAAAAACTATCCACACATTACAAAAAGAGTGGAAATTAATGCATTGTCTTCTCAGCTTCACTGTGGGAACTGTCTCTTTACAGTCAGAATGCTCAGAAGCTGTAGCCAGTTTATGTGCTCTCTTTTTGCAGGGAAAAACAGAAGTGAAAAGAACTTCTATTGGTGAAAAGAACTTCTATTTCATGAAACAATTTTTGGAGTTTAGCATGAAATTCAAATTATAAATTCAAGTGGTTTTCTACCAACATTCAAATAAGTATTCATTTTGCTTTTCAAGGTTTCACCTTGTCAATGCTTTTAGATGCTTCTAACTGACTAGAATTTCAGTTGCTATAACAATGCTATCAAGATTCAATAAGTTTTTCAACAAAAATATAAGAAGTCCTAGATGATGTATCATGTTGCAAGGTCCTGAAATTTCTTCCTTTGAAATAAGTCCAATATTGTTCTGATGAGCAATAATAGATATTTATCTTCAAATTCTTCCAGATTTGACATTCAAAGTACTTTCTCTTTCTCCTTCTCTGCTTACTATTTTTCACAGAAACTTCTTCCTTTCTCTGGTTGAGGTCTTTAGAAAAATCACCAGTAAGGACAAAACATTCTGCCTGTAGTACAGTTTCCTCGTAGTTGTGATAGTAGTTCATTGTAACCAATAGTGTAAAACTAAAAAATAATAAAAATGGATTAACAATATGATTAAAGCTTTGAGGACTGTAGTTTTACATACAGTGTTTCCTACTTTGTGCATCCTTTCTTGATAATCTCACTCTCTCTAAAGCAAATAGTCTTATTCAGCAAAACTTTCTTCTCTCAAAGCCAAGTACTTTTCATTAAAAAATCAGCAAGAAAATGGAATGTTATGATTTGGAAGTCCTACCTTGATATGTTGAAGGAATTTTCAAGCAGATATGCTCCTGTTTTCCTTCTCTGGGTTGAGGTTTTGTTAAAAACAGATCAAAACAGCATCATCTCTTTCCTTGATAGAAGAGTTTGTTATGGCAGTCATGACATACAGTGTATTGTCGTCTCTGAGAGTATAAATTGCAACAATAATATATCTAAGGAGTATTTTCAATTAGAAAGACTTGACTTTAGAATGGAAAAGCTCAACTTACATCAGAAAGTAGATTTTTTTGGAAAATCTTGTTTAGTTGAAAAGTCAAGTTTTCATTAAAAATAAACCTGGTACATTTTTCTGATGTGTTTTATTCTCCATTGCTTTTCACTTTATTACTCCCCTTCTAAGACGTATCCCTTCTTATTGAGTTGCACTATTTGATGTTTGCTTGATAGCATCCTGTCTTCATATCTCTTTTTTTTTTTTTTTTTTGTTTGGTTTGGTTTTGGTTTTTTTGTTTTGTTTAGTTTTGGTTTTTGTTTTGGTGTGGGTTTTTTTGTTTGTTTTTGTCTTTTCTGGCTTCTTACAGCAAGTGCTGTACTTAAAATGCATGATGGAGGGGATGAAACAATAAGAAAACTTATTCCATTTTCTTCTAGAATAGTGTTAAAATTTCTGTATAATTGATCAAATATCCAGTTAGGGTATCTGATGATATAATTTTGTTGCAAATACTCTCAGTTCAGTCTGCTGAACTTTCACAAAGGCTCTCCAAGACCTCTACTGAAATCCTTTCATTAACTAGAGGCATAATATGTGCAGTGCTTCTTTCTTACTGTCATCTTTTACTTAACAAGTAGCAATTAAGCATATTCTTCTCAGTTCCCTTAAGAATACAACAACCTATGAGATATCTGTTGCAGTCTGTGCCTTTTAAATCAGTAAAATGTTCATAACTAGTGTTTCTATTTCTAAAAAATATAAATAATGACAGATTGTTTCTTTCTCTATTTTCATCCCTGCAATTAGACAGTTTTACATGTGCCCCAGATACTTTGTTCCTTTCTGGCTTGAAATATTCAGTTTTATAGATACCTGTCTTGGATTGTCAAGCAAATTGTATTCTATTTGCCAACTGTATGGCAGTTGTATTCTTTTAAGTGGGCAGTTTTTTCTCTTCCACAACCACTCCTCCCTCTGGGAGACATCTGCTGATAACAGGCTATTGAATGTCAATGCATGACTGATAAGGACTACAACATCCCATTGTGAGATGCTCCGCCCAGAGGGAAGAGCCAAGCATTCCCACACAGATATAGCTGGACAGTCTGGAGAGACACTGAATGGCTTTTCTCCACTGGATTTTTTTCCCAGAGGAACAGCTAGCTCCTCCACTGGAAGATTTCACCTTTTTTTTCTGATTCCTGCTCCAACAGAACCCCACCTGACCCTCCAGGAGGACTGCAAGCACAATTCCAACTGGACTGAGACTACACCTTTTCTACAGGATCCCGGCTCCAACAGAACCACACCCAGTACTCTGGGAGGACTGCAGCCACAATTCCAATTGGACTGCTATCAACACCCTGACCAACAGGGTGTCAGGTTGTGTTCTGACTCTGTCAGTGTTGTTTTAATTTACTGCATTGCTTATTTTACATTTTTATTTTCTTCCCTAGTAAAGAACTGATATTCCTGCTCCCATATTTTTCCTGCCTGAGAGCCCCTTAATTTAAAATTTATAGCAATTTGGAGGGAGGGGGTTTACATTCTCCATTTCAGGGGAGGCACCTGCCTTCCTTAGCAGACACCTGTCTTTCCAAACCAAGACAATACCATGTATCATTACTATTAGTTAAAGTAACTGAAGTGGTGTCTTGGTAAACCTGTGTGTTATTATGCAGGCAGAACATATAAAGGACCAATGGTTTGAACTTTTAGTATTTAATGTGTTGCCATGGATGTTTTGAAATGTGGAGGTAATTTATTACAGATAATGTAAACACCAAAGCAACTCTGATTACTTTGTTTTCACGCTTGCTTGTCTTTAAGGTCAAGTAGCAAAAGTGTGCTTTTAGAAGAAAGACTTCCATGACAACAAAAGGGAGTGAGAGAAAGAAGAGATTGTTGATTCACATATGTCTTTTCAGCCAAGAGAGATCGTGAGATGCTCTTACTTCATTTGTTTACGTGACAAGAAAACAAACAAAAATTGAGGATAATTTTAACTATTATGCGTGATGGGACCCTGCTCTCCTGGAGAAGGCTGAAAACCTGCCTGCCTATGGGAAGGGGTGAATTAACTCCCCATTTGGCTTTGCTAGCCTGCATGGCTTTTGTTTTCCCTATGAAACTGTTTTTGTATCAATCCATGGGTTTTCTACTTTTTACTCATCCAATCCTCTCCCACTGAGATGGGGGAAGAAGCAAGGGATTGTGTGGTGCTTGGCAGCTGGCTGGGATTAAACCACGACACCAAATAAGACTCCTGGTCAGATTAAACATGCCATAAATCCAGCTGGGCTGTTGCAAAACCTGTTGGAACCTGCTGATCACATCCTGGGACTGTGCCAAGTGCAGAAGATGCCCTGCTAGACTTCTGGTGAGGCTCTACTGGGTAGGAATACACTCATCACAGGATTATATTGCATGAAGGAAATTAAAAGTAATAAAAGATAAATCATAGCAGACAAATCATAGCATTACAACAGATATGTCTTTTTAACATTCATCATACTACTAACAGGCACTGTTAGTAACACTGGAGATTGGTGGAGCTTCTTTATGCTGTAGCTTCAGCTTTTTCTCTTTTCACCATGCTAGATAAAATCTGCACCAAAAGTATGCTAACAGTTAGAGAGAGCAAGTGTGGGCCTGGGTGGGAGGGTGGAAAGAAAAGGAAAACCTTAATCTTCACACTGAAGCAATCCTATTCAGCAGAACAATCACAGTGCAGCTGCCTAAGCTGCTACTGTAAGCACTATATTTTGCCAAAAGAGCCCCAGCAAGTAAGTCTTAACTCTGGTATAAGCTAGCTAAATCTGTATGTATACATATAACCCTATAAACGTTAGTTCAACAGATGTTTAAATGCATCCATTTAATTCTATGATGATTGAAGAAAATCACAAAAATGCTGGCAAAACTTTATTCAACAAAGAGTGTGCTTACTGCAAAGAGAGGAATATGAATGTAACACACTTGTGTGTGTTTTTTTATAACTAGGACACAGAATATACTTTAATTATGGTCTCACTCTTTTCTGTCAAGCATTTCAACCATTGAATTCACATGGAGAAATATAGATAGACATACAAGTAGTGTATGAAAGCACAAAGTTTCTTACTTCAACTGGCAGGACTAGTGGAAACGTGTTGAATTTTGGTGGTATCTGGAGACAAATATCAATAACATATTCAAAAAGATTTGATCTATTTAGATATTCAGCCTATGGATACTGGTCTTTAATATATTACATATTGTCTCCAAACTTCAGATTCTGTACTTTGCACTGTACCTCATGTACACTGTCTCAAAATCCAGACCATCATTTCCTCACCAAATAATTTTAATGCAACACACTGCTTGTAACTGCAAGAGATAGGCTATAGGAGGTAAATCTACCAAATATATTTCAGTTTTCTTCCCTCTCTAATATACTTCTGAGAATATGCTGAGTCAATAACACAATTTTTCAGCTTTTATCTCAGTGAAGATGAGCCATACATCAGTTAAGGAAGGAAAATAAAAACCCTTGCTGAAGTGCTGAACTTGCTTTTACTTTAAGTAGAGCTACTTGCCTGGTTACCACAAACAGAAAAGGTTTTTTAAACTAGGGCAGGTTTTGTAATACAAACACTAGTTCCTTCTTGCAGGTTTTCATCATCTTTGGTGCTGTGATTTCTTGTTCATAAATGTGTCTTGCTAACCAAGATGCTGCAGAAAATTGTGGAAAGATTGAAGATATAGTTGGTTACAACATGTAAATGTATGCATTAAGTAATAATTCATTACAGGAAAGTGATGTTAAGAACAGAGAAAAAAATTAAGTTTTTATAATTATGTGGTTTTCTTGTAGTGGAAAATAATGTAAAACAAAAGCAAACCAAGCTCCCTACTCAAAGAAAATTTGGGCAATTTAAAACTAGTTTTTCTAGGAAATTATAATAAATACTCATATAAATATATCTAATGTAAAATTTTCCGATTTCTAAAATTTTATTAGTTCGTTACCATATTTAACAGTGGACAGGTATAAGAGCAGAATCAAGAAGTTTCCAATTGGAAGACATGTCATTTAAAGAAGTACTTATATAGGACCACTGAATCAAAATTCCTGATAAATCAAAATAGCTACAAGGGATGGTTATGTTTACTGTGGTTTTTTACCAAAATTATTTTAAATATGTTAAGTAAGCATCAGCAAATAGATTAATAAATGCCAGTTGGCATTGCTGCTCTGGGATGTGATTTGCCTAGCTGTAGGCTATTTGTTGGGTATTAATTAAATTAAGTAAAAACTTGCTGGAAGTTTAAGGCCCTAATAGAAACTGAATTAGTTTATTAACTGCCTGCAGGCAGACAATTATTTCCATGTCATCACAGTTTATTTTGTCCTGTTCTTTTGTGCATTAAGGAACACTCTGATGAATATTAAATATATGATGATATTCCCATCTACATCATTTAGGAAATTGTTTCACTCATCTCTGTGGCTGTCAATACATGCCAACATGTCTGAGCAAGAATTCAAATCCAAAACTTTTTTTTTTTTTTTTGCCGTATTCAATGCAGTATGTGATTTATACAAGAAACCAGTGTTAAGAAAGGGAAAGGTCCATCTGCCTGAAGTGGCAGATAAAAGGAGAGTGTATCCATGTTTCCCACTTCCCTGGAGAAGCAGTGCCTTTGCTTGTCTCTGCCTCACCATTTCCACTTTTCTTCACCTCTCCAAGGCATGTGACACAAAGGAACTAAAATGCTGCTTTGAGGCAAAAAGGAGGACATTGCAGTGAAAAGGGAGGTTACACTAAAACTCATCAGCCAAGTTTTATGCACATGAAAGAAGAAACAGAAATGTGTACACAGATATTTATTTACAGCACAGTCTACCACTGGGCAGACAGGAAAGAAGAACACACTAATGGTTTGAAATGGTCTTGAAAGCTGGGCTTTCAAGACCCAGCTGTGAGCAGCAAGGCCAGGCTTTCCAACAAAAGCCTGAATTAAAGATGTAGCTGCTATCTCTCTCATATTCTCCATTTTTTAAAAGAAGTTTAATTCAAGTTTATTTTAGGCAAGTACAGTTCCCCCCTACTGAACATTTATATCCCATCTGAGGTCTGTGATGTTTTCCGATTTAGAAGTGACTATTGATGGGAGTGGTGTGGAAATGCTAGTGGATTATATGAAAAGGAAAATGGAGAGAATACCTGAAACACTGAATCACTTTAGTAAGTAGTGGTTGTACCTACAGTTAGTACTGGGAGAAATCAGTATTCTAGTTACCCCTGTGAACCATACTTTGGACACAATAACAAAACAGACTTCAAGAACATGGGCTTATTTCCCATCTGGAAAAAATAAACTGGCAGATGAATCACAGGAATGCACCTGGTTTTGTCCCCTGGGCTTTTTTGCCCCAGGGCATTTTGTCCCCAGACCTAGGCTGATCTGAGTTATGTTTAAATAATTTAAAGTTTGGGAAATGTCAAGTCCTGAGTGCCAGTTACTCAGGTCACAGATGTACATATACTCCTCCATATTACTTCATAAGGTAGACACAGTAAGAGTCACATAATGGATATGGTCCCTTCCAGTAGTGTAAGATGTCAAGTTTCCATATAACTACTATGGTTTACTAACAGTGATGAATTCTTTTTAAGTCATATCTGGTTAAATTACAAAATGCCTCAAATTAATAGCTTGCTCAGCTCTGTTTAAATAAAAGAAAAAGTGATTCTCAGATTGTTTTAAGGTTCAGATTTAGTTCCTCTAATCTGTCAAGTTTTTTGCAAATAAAATATGCCTCATCCAACTTAGCCAATACTGCACTATAGAAAAGTATTGTTTTTGTTCAAAGTAAATTATCCTTATCTTCAGATGAGGGCTTTTTCTTCATGTAGAAGCTACTATATGATTAGATGATCTAAGTTCAATGTAACATTTTAGGTGCAGCTATTAGTCTAGGTAGAAGAGCTCAAAACCAGGTTTTTGTTTGAGTTCCAGATGACTTCCTGGTTTGACAAAGGGTCTCTTCTGTCAAAAGCCCCAAAGAAAGGAAAGCAGGAGAATATCTTCAGCTTATGTAAGGAGTCAGTGCTCTCCACAAAAGCATAACAAAAACACCCAAACAACTCACCCTGCCTGTTACTACCAAGCATTAGGTCCCTCCTTCAAGCCGGCTGTGGTTCCAGTAGCTGCCGTGACTCAGTCAGGCTGTCACTTCCAAAGAGCGGCTGCAGCAGATGAGGAAGCCTGTTGTCTTCACATCATCCTGATGAGTCACACTGTGACACCCTGTGAACCTGATATGCAAAATCCTGCAGTCCTACAGCGTAAGACTCCATGTAAATCCTTTGTCAATTTTTATCTATATGAATTTATAGACTGAGAGCTCTGCTCTGACTGGAATATAATTGTAGGCTTACATGCAAAACAATCCCCTTACCAACAGCATTCTTTTTGTTCCATGTTTAAACCTTGCAAAGTTGAAATTTGCCAGTGGTTTTGATGATAATATATAAATAGGATTGCATTTGATTCTGGGTTATTTTAAAAGGTCACTGAGTCATGAATTATTTTACATTGAACAGGAGACATAAGTGAGATTTTCAACAATCTATTGGAGCCCTAGTAAAAGGGACTGAGGTTTTGTACTGAAGTTTTGTCAGAACTGGTTTGAAGCTCAGAGAACAAGCTGCTTGATTTTTACTGCTTTTTATGCAGATGTTGAAAACAATGTAGCTTTAATCTGAGAGGGGATTGTGAGTCAAGTCAAAGCAATTGTTAAGTGTCTCTGTTTTGAGACCAAAGGCTGAAGCCAATGCTATTGCTAGACTCATTAATGAGAACAGGTGGGAAGCAGTGAGAATATGTCTAATATTTCACTGCAAAGGGAGGAAAAAATTTGAAAAAGAAGTTTCTTGTAGCTGGGTGAGCTTCTAACCTAGTTTCTAGAAAGAAAACCTTTGTATTTCTAAGCATTTGTAAAAATGGTGAATGAAACAGGAGGGAGTTTGTTGTTCTTTAATGTATTCAGCAATACAGAAGTCTCAGTAGTTGAGCTATAGCATAAATCAGCAATGAAATATCTGGCATGAAATTCATGTATATTAAACATCTAATGGGCTTGTATTTCTTGGCATGCTCTTGCACAACGTAGAATCTGAGGTAATATTTGTTATCCATGCAAGAATTAAATTCTGACTTCTTCTCTAGCTTTCCTCCTGAAAGCATCTAAAGCTTTTGCAGGACAAGGTGTGAGATGACTCAGGCTGGAAGGCCGAAAAAGGATGTGGGTGGCTGCAACTTTTGAAGGGGATGGTACTGACTGTACGAATACTTGTGTTTCAGAGCTTAGTCAAGCAGATGATCTTTAACAACTCAAGGGCTCTGGAGTGGGGCAACCTACTGGATAAGAGTTTGTGCTATTTTCATTTGGGAGGTGGCAACAAGGGTCACTGTTTTATGACTAAATCTGGTGTGTGCCACCCCAAGGGGAGGAACATGCCAAACTGGAACTTGTTTTTTCAGATCAATAGTAGCCCATGAGGTTATTAGGCAAAGGCAAATGATCAGCCTGAGAACAAACATGATGAAATCATATATACTTGCAATCAGATGGCTTTATGAAAGGTCTTTTGGGAAATACTAGAAATGTCTGAAATAATCATACTTTAGATATTAATACAATGAAATCTTAAAGCATAGCTGAAGGTTGTATAGGTATGTGGGATTTAATGTTAAGCTAACTGCATAAAAGAATTTTAAAAATAGTTTTTAGCAAGTAATATGTAAAATCTGTCCAATGTCCTGCATAAACCCTCAGGAAGCTATGCTATATTCTAATACTCCTTTGTCTGACTTGTTAGGAAGACCAAGATTGCTTTATTAAATTTTTTTTTTTGCTGAGACAAATCTTTCTTTCTTAAAGCTGGCATAACCAGGATGTGCTTTATTTTTTTCTGTTATTGCATTCAACTTGCTGTAATTTATATGTTATAAATGATGAGAATTTGGGTTATCTAAATCTCCTTAGCTTATTGTAAATAACTTAGTAATAGGGCAAAGGCTTTCCCCTTCTTTCTTTCACAAGGTACATGTCCAATTGCATTTCTTCATTTGAATAAAAAACTAATAATAATGACTATTATCATTTTACCTTGACTATAGTGAAAAATGCAATTATTCAGATCTTGGATCATTTCTGACTACATGAACAGTTTGAAAAAGAGGGAGCAGAATAATATAGATGACATAATATGTCATGCTCAGGACAGAATTAATTTCCACCATGATATTGAAGTCGAATATTTTCTCTTTATCACAGAATTATAGCACTTAAATATATAGTGTTAATCAAATTAACTATCATGTAAGGTCAGGGACTATTTAATCTGTGTAAATTACAAAGCAAATAATTATTATAGTCTATATTTCCATTGTCTTTTGCAGACTAGTGATATTTGCCATTTTTTGGCATGTAAATGAGCATGTTTTAACTACAGAATTTTGGAAGTTCTACAGTACTATATTTTTCTCATTTAGATTTTGTAAGAATTGCCAGGACTGTTTGGGGATTTTGATGACCAAATGCACTGATTCCTGGAACTGACAACGCTTTCAGAGTAATGGCACCTGCTTTGCCTATCATTCCTTCTCCTTTTCCTCACTTTCCCTCACACAACATAAATAGATTAACAAGTAAAGTATAACCATGAATTGTGTTTAGGCCCCCTTTCTTTCTTTGTCTTCTCCTTTGTGTTGTAAAAGCACACAAAAAAAATGGAGCTATAACTAAAGCAGGCTAATGATGTCTGATTTGCCATATTTTTTTTTTTTTTATAGGCTATAAGTTACTTCTTTGGCATATCAGTGTAGAATTATTAAGGACGTAAAAGACTTCCAAGATCAAGTCCAGCCTTTGAGTGATCACCATCACACCAACTAAATCATAGTACTAAGTGCTGAGTCTGGTTGTGTCTTGAACACTTCCAGGGATGGTGACACCATCCCTGGGCAGCTCATTCCAATGCTTAACAACTCTTTCCATAAAAATAATTCTTCCTGATCTCCAACCTGAAACTCCCCTGATTAATTAATAGCCTGAGGATATATACTCCTGTCCTGTTGCTAATTGCCTGGGAAATTGACCCCACCCTGCAACAACCTCCTTTTAGGTAGTTGTGGAGATTGATAAGGTAGAGAGTAATAAGAGCCTCCTTTTTTCCAGGCTAAACAACCCCAGCTCCCTGAGCCATTCCTTGTAGAATTCATTCTCTAGGTCCTTCACCAGCTTTGTTGCTCTTCTCTGTGCATGCTGCAGCACTTTAGTGTCTTCCTTGATCTGAGGATTCAAGAGATTTGAGATGTGGCCTCATCAGTGCCAAATACAGGGGAAAATAATTTTCCTGGTCCAGCTGGCCACACTATTCCACACTGACATAGGTCAAGATGCCATTGGCCTTCTTGGCCACCTGGGCACAGCGGGCTCATGTTCAGCCACTGTTGACCAGTACTCCCAGGTCCTTTTCCATTTGGCTGCTTCCCAGCCACTCCATCCCCAGCCTGTAGCATTGCATGGGCAGGACCTGGCATCTCACTTTATAGAACAGCACACTGCCTCAGCCCATTGATCCAACCTGTCCCGATCCTTCAGCAGAACCTTTGTGCCCTTCAGCAGAGCAACCCTCCTGCCCAACCTAGTGTCACCTCTGAACTTACTGAGGGTACACTTGATCCCCTCATCCAGATCATCCATAAGTATGTTGAACAGCACTGGGCAGAATATAGAGCCTTGGGGAATACCACAAGTGACTGGATGCCAACTGGGTGGAATTCCTTTCACCACCACTCAGCCTGGCCACCCAGCCAGTTTTTACACCAGTGAACAGTGCACCTGTCCAAGCCATGGGCTGACAGCTTTTCCAGAGAATCCTGTGAGAAACAGTGTCAAGGGCCTTGCTGAAGTCCAGGCAGGCAACATCCATAGCCTTTCTCTCATCCCTTAGGCAGGTCACCTTGTCATAAAAGGAGATCAGGCTGGTCAAGCAGGACTTTCCTAAATCCATGCTGGCTGTGTCTGATCCCTTGGTTGTCTTGTATGTGCTGTGTGATTGCACTCAGGATGATCTGTTATGTAACCTTCCCTGGCACCAAAGTCAATCTGGCAGATCTGTAGGTCCCCAGATCCTTCTTCTGGCCCTTACTGTAGATGGACATCACATTGACCAACCTCCAGTCATCTGGGACCTCTCCACTTAACCAGGACTACTATAAATGATGGAGAATGGCTTGATGAGCTCTTCTGATAGCTCCCTAAGTACTCTCAAGTAAATCCCATCCAGTCCCACAGACTTGTGAGTACCTTGTAAGTGGCACAGCAGGTCACTAACAACTTCCTCCTGCATTGGCACAGATGCACTTCGGGTGTGCTATTGATTTCACCACCAAAATGTTTGGATGAACTTCCAGAAAAAATTGCAATTAGTGTGCCTTGTTTTCCAAATTGGTGGAAATCTGACATAATTATGCTGTCGGCATAAGGAGATGCAGCATACAAGCTAAACAATTATCTTATCTAGTGGCAGGCAGGAAGTAAAATTATTTCTGCAAGAATTCTTGGGATAGACCCTCACCCCAGCCCTGGAAGAGCTCAGAAATGATGATTGTCAAGGCATAGTTTTGAGCACACCTGTTTGACTACTGAGGGTACTGTAAAGGATGGTTATGAATTAGAAAACTGTACATGAAACTTAGAGAGCTGGTGACTATTTGCTTTCATTTCTCTTGTAGTAGAAGTTATGTGTCTTTTTAAAACTTGTTTATTAAAAATCATATTAATATATTGCTGAAATGCAACAGTTCTGTTTCTTATCATCCATTTTTCAAATAACTCTCTGCATTTTTGAAACAGCGTTATGATGCTCTATATTGGTGTTGACCTTACTGCTTGTAACTTTTTATATTTGCAAATGTGTTGAAATCAGAATAATTTTTACCAATTATTTTTAGTGTACTGCAGAAATAGCAATATGATGTTTGATTTTTGTCAAATGGTGTTTTGAGTTGTTTTTATTGCTGATCCAGTTTAACTTGTTTAGTCTTTTATTTAAAAAAAAATGGTTTTGGTACACTTTGCTACCATTTAATCATTAAATGCAAATTAAATATGAATCTTAACAATTTAGCAGACAGGTTGCATTAGTTGTTCATTTCCTATAATTCTTTTAATTCATGTTCTCTTAGCAAATCAACAGCTGTGTTACCTCTTAATGAGGGTTACTGTGTGATTGCAGGACAGAAAATTACGTCCCTCATTCTACTGGAAAAACAAGTACATTCTCCTACTGGCAGAAATTTTCAGCAGCCCCATATCTCTCCCTCTTGTTTCAAAAAAAACCCAGTGAATATGAAAAATTTTATCTATTTTATTTGTGTCATGGTTTAGGAATGGTGTTCCTCAAGTTAGTGTTCCCACTGCAACATTCCAAACCATGATCTGCTCACTCACTCTCCCCTTCTCCTCCTCCCTGTGGATGGATGGAGACAAGAACTGAGGCTCAAAAGGAAAAGGTCTTATCTCAGATTGAGATAAGAACAATTCACTTATTATGATAAGTAATGCTTAAGTGTAATACTTAAGAGTAAGAGATAAGAAAATCAACATTAACAGCAACAATATGAATGACAGAGGGTACAAGAAAGAGGCAGATGATTCACACAGAAAACCCCAGCAATCCCCAGCCACTCCCTCCACAACTCTTAGTGACCCAGGAGGGACCCCTTGCCTCATCACCATCAAATGAGGTAAGGAAATACAGAATAACCTCAGGGTCCTGGCCATGCAAAAATTAACTCTGTCCTGCCAAGAACCAGGACAATTGTCCTATATTTATTTACTACAGATAAAGTAAGGAATTAAAAATGAAAATCAGTATATATATCTTTGTTCTCAATTCTATGAAATATTTTTGTGTACTACAGATAGCTGAAATGCTANATGCAAAAATTAACTCTGTCCTGCCAAGAACCAGGATAATTGTCCTATATTTATTTACTACAGATAAAGTAAGGAATTAAAAATGAAAATCAGTATATATATCTTTGTTCTCAATTCTATGAAATATTTTTGTGTACTACAGATAGCTGAAATGCTATTTAAGTATTTATTCCAGCGATGTAAGTTATATTGGTCAGATGTGATTTGCCTACTGAAATCATCACTGATTTGTACACCATATGGAAAGTATTAGATTTTTTAAATATATTTCAAATTTGATATTTATATTTAAATATATTTGATGTTTACCAAAATTTTAAAAGTAATCTTTCACAAACATTCCAAATGTTTTGAACTCAAAACTTGACCAAAAAAGGACAAAATTAAATTGTTGAGAGAATTTTTTGTAAAATATTATAATTAGAAAATTATTATTTAAAGCATTTGTCCATCTCAAGCTGAAATTAGAAAGCCATACTAGTGTTTTAGATTTTCTTGGAAAATACCTGATAATGTTTGTACAGGCCAAGACAAATAGGTAAAATATTTTTAATGCCATTTTTATTTCAGTTTGAAGGAAAAAATCTGAGCATCCTCCTTACCCTGCTGAGAGATGTTTAGTGGGCTTGAGAGCCATTCTTAAAGACAGAAATAACTTCTGCAGCTTAAATGTTTTCAGTCACCTTTAATGTTCATTGAGGTGTGTTATGTAGCCTATTATAAATGTGACCTGCAGAATACTGGAATCAATGGTATATCAGGACTCCATCCAAAAGGTTCCTCTAGTGTTACACTTTTACACAAAACAAAGCACAGTAGTGCATTTGAAACCATGAATGCTGTATGAATGATAGCACTATCACTAGTTTGTTTAAATTTAAAAAGACAAATTCATACCATAGATATCAATATGAAATCCTGCTCACACTGGTACATTCTAATAATTTACTGAGTACAAAACTGTGCTAATAATTCTCATTCTTCCAATATTTTAATTAGAATATATATGAGATGCTTTAGTAGAAAATACTTTCATACTTATGAGACAAATATGGAATATGGTTTCTTTGTTTAAAATGATAGCAGTTCTAATTCCAATTTACTGGAGAAGAGTAGTTTTCTCACGTACATTCAGCCATACACTGTTGGTTTACAATAAACCAACAAACAAACCAGCAAACAAGGGGCTGCTATGACAAAGTCATAACTGAAAGAAATAAGAAAACCTTTCCTCAAATTAGACTGTTTTCCAATGAAATGCTATATTGCATAACCAAAATGTCTAAAAGCCTTCTTTTAAATGCTCAGTGTGCAAAGTTTAGGCTTAGAAGAATGCTTATGCTTGAACCTGCTGAAAATAACTGTTCAGACAGAGGTTGTGAGAGACTGAACAGGACCAACTCTCCCAGCCTGCCCTCATAAAAGTGATGCCCCAGTCCTTTAATGGTCTTTGTCACCTTCTGCTGGACCCACTCCAGGAAATCCATCTCTCTCTTGCGCTAGGGAGCCCAGAACTGCCCACGATATTCTAAATGAGGCTTCACCAGGGCTGAGTAGAGGGACTGGATAACCTTTCTCAGTCTGTTGGCAATGCTCTTCCTAACACACCCCAGGATACCTTTGGACTTCTTGGCCACACTTCTGTCTCATGGCACCCAGGTCCTTCTCCACAGAGCTGTTTTCCAGCAGGTCAGGTCCAGCCTGTCCTGGTGCATGGGGATATTCTTAACTAGGTGCAGGACCCTGCATTTGCATTTGTTGGATTCCAGATAATTCTTCTTTGCCCACCTCTCTAGCCTGATGAAATCCTTCTGAAGTTATGCAACTATTTTCCACTCAAATATGTTATCCCAGAGGCACTATCACTGTGACTGAAAGGCTTAGTCTTGAGCAGCAGTGGGTCCATCTTAGAGATGGCTAGCATTGGCTCTGTTGGACATGGTGAAAACTTCTATCATCTTCTTACAGAAGTCACTCCCACAGCCCCTTCCCTGGATACCAAAACCTTGACACACAAATCCAATTATGGAAATATATGGAAGGAAAAAATTACTTGAATTGTTGCTTGAGTGCTGAAACTAGGTTCAGAAACTAGAATATTTTTTCTCTTAAGTTGTAATTACTCTTTTTTTCAACATTAACTTTGTCTCTGGAGGTAAAATCAATACTGTTTGAGACTGAGAAACAATATTGGCTATTACAACTTGATTGAGTTTTAGGATTTCAAGGGACTGAACCATTTCTTTTGATTTCTGAGGCCTGGGTAGTTGCTGAACTAGTAACTAAGTGTATGAGTGACTGGGACAGATATTTTCTGAATCTTTTAGGACAATATGTCCAGTTCTAAATAACAATTAAGGTATTGAAACCTTGTTGTGTGACTGGGCTATGGGAATCTTAGACTGGGATAGATCTGTAGCTTGGCTGAATATTTTTAAGCTTTTTAGTTCAGAAAATGCCTGAATTATCTGCAATAACTCCATAAACAGATGAAGACAGAGCTCATTTTGTTAGCATTAACAAAGAATTTCTCTTTGATTGGTTCTGCATAGCACAGCCATTTTTTTCACAGTGTCGCAACCTTTAAAGACAGTTCCCAACAATTGTATAGGTACTTCAGGAGACTTTTTGATGGGTATTCCTGATATTTCAGGACATATTTGGAAGAATAGTATGAAATATACAGCAGCAAGAAAAGATGACTGAAATGCTCCTATGCCAGAAAATTGTTTCAGGTTTTTAGTTGCTTCTTTCTTGGATGAGGTTGAAGAGTGTTGGGGAAGTGAACCTGTACTTATAGGGTCAATTTCAGGCTTCTAACATGTTTGCTTCTTATCTTACCTGGGAGCATGTGTTTCTGCTGAAAACTTAAAATCATAACCTTTATACCCTGAATGATATTCTAACATGACTTCATAATGACTATCTCCTCTCCACTGAAAATAGATGGGCCACTGTATTCTTTGCCTTCTCTCTAAAACAAAAATATTAGTAATTTTCCTCCTCTCATGGTCCTCTATGACTGGGGTATTAAAAGGAGAACTGTCAATTCTGAATGCAAACCTCCCTAATAAGTGAGTTTTTAACCCATGTTACTATTCTTGTACAGTGAAAACTAAGTGAATTTGTTTGGGGTTTTTACAGAATATAGAAACCCTAATTTTTTGCTTTAAAGAATATTGATTTCTACTTAATTCACTGCTATATATTTGATTTGCAGTAACTCAGAAGTGGGCACTTTGTTTCTCTTTTTAAGGTTAAAAAACAGATGGATTTTTAGAGGTGCTGCAGGATTGCAGCTCCTACTGAAACTGAAAGCAATTTTCATAATATCATGCTGGCACAGAAGCATATGTTATTAAGATCACAGAATGGATGTTTTTGTTCAGAAATAGCTTCTGTTTCCAAAGAGGGAAGAATTTTGAAGAGGGAAATTAAACTGTTATTTCTTTGTGGATTATTGTGTGGTGTCTCTTCCTAGCACAATAACAGCTCATAAAGAGATGAAAAATTGCAGAGAGATAGTTTGCTTTTCTAGCTTTCCTGAGTGTTATAATTGATGCAATTGTATATTTCTTTTCTAGGCTAAATCATAAAAATTAAGTGAAATGTACTTCATGCAAACATTATTTTCCCATTCTGCCCCCAGGAGAGACCCTACCTCACTCCCAAAAGCTTCCAGTTAAAATTATCCTCAGGAACTTGCATCATTAGAAATTCATATATCTTCTGTGATTATTGTTTCAAGAGAACTAATCACTTTACACAAATTTCTCTCTGACTCGAAAACAAGGGTGTGTCCTGCATCTATTTTCATTATCAATACCGAAATCCAGGAATTTTCAATCCAGCACAAGATACCCAAGTGGGCAGTGAGAGCTAATAGAAAGAGTGGACCATTACTGTATAACCTGCTGCCAACATCTTGTCTGTGCCTGCCCTTCCTTCATCCACCTCACTCTCTTTACTCTGTGTAGATGATAACTGGGTAGCCCTCTGAAAAATATATTTCCCTCCTGGTTCCCCCCTAAATGATCAGAAAAACCACTCTCAATGGTAAAATTGCTTCAAATCTTTGATTTTATCACCAGTTGCTTTTTTGGAACATCTGTAAGATGGTGAGAAAGCCTTGTGAAGATATAATTATCTATAATGCTGCAAAGCACCCAGGTGCTGTGAGAGATGTAACTTGTCTAGTGATGTTGAATGAAACACCAACGAGGCGAAGCCTCAGAACAGCACTTACTAGGAGCAGAAGATACAAAAAGGACACTGCTTCTGTGGTAGTTCTCCAGCCTCCCCTCTTAATTTGATAGACAAGGAGGTATGTCTAATTTTTGGTCATTAGAGATAGTACCATAATTATTCTTTACACAGAGATTGTGTCTTTCTTTTACACTTTTATTTTTTCTCACCACATAACTTGCTAACTATTTTTTTTTTTTTTTTTTTTTTTTTTTTTTTTTTTTTTTTTTTTTTNCATGTTTCTTTTCCTTTCTTCTATTATCTCAGCTTCTATTTTTTCAATCAATTTTGTTTTAGCTTCAGTGGAAATGAACACAGTAGGAAGTAAATTCTTTGAGACAATCACTATCCTTTCTACTTGTGTAAAAAGCCTAGCACTTATTGTGTGTTATGTAACTTAGCAAGACTGATTTTCTGGAAGTACAAGTGAAAGGTAGGGTGAATTATATTAAGGAAGCAATGGCAATCTTACTTCATGCACTATTTCTGCATCGCCTGACAAAAGTAAAAATATACAGTTACACAGCTTTTCTTTCTCCTTTTCCCCTACTTCCCACACCACTGAAAATGGAACTGACATTGCAAATAGTATTTTGAGTTATTATTATACCTATTTTCACCACTAGGTCTACCTTCAGATATGAAATATTTATGTCTATTTAAAAATACAAGAAATCCTCAATGTGTTTGTAAATATGACTCCCTCTTCTGTTCCAAATAGATTAATGGAAGATTAAAAGTACATCATATTTAGACAATGATATTTAGCTAAGAATTTGGATGAACGTTATCAAAAAGGCTCCTTAATCTACCTACTGGATAATCAATAATTAAGTTTACATCAAAAGAGCAAAACAGAATCTGAATTTTGAAAATATTAATTCCAAATGTAATTGAGGTATGCTCAGCTGTAAGAGATCAGAAAGACTGCTGTTTTTCAAGGCTAATCCAAAAATAGCCCCTTCCTCTGAAATAAAATATATTAAACTTAATGTTGATGTCATTCAAAAAAGTTGAATATCTGGAGCTTCAAATAAGTATTTTGAAATATTCATACAAATGCTCTCAAAGTCAATAGACATTTTTTCTATTTGCTTCAATAATGTGAAACTTGGGCCCTGGTTTTCTTATAAGACGTTTTCAGGTGAAAGAAAAAGCCTGAGAATTTAATGGGCTTGTAACTAACTTTATGGGACTAATACAATACACTGAACAGATGTTTTAGTATGGTAGATTCTGTATTATCATAATCTGCATTGCTTTCCTAATACTGAATATAATGTACATCTATTTTTACATGTGCTCAATAGCATCGTATGGTTTTAAGAATAACGAAATAATGAATTTAAGAATAATGAAAGTGTGTACTTTTGCTGAATACAAACCATCTCAGCAAGAACACCCTGTTGTTTTACTCTCACATATTGTTCTATTTCTGACTTTTTTTCATAATCATCCTTCACATATGTAAAAATAGATGTGACTGATATCTTTCTGAGGGCTGCTGTTACATTTTAGTGCAATTAAAGCTGTATAAGCAGTCTACTGTATAACTGCCCTAACAACAAGCAAAGTCTAACTTTATATAGAGTTCAGCTATATGAATCACACTGCATTATTTGGCCCTCCACTGTAATAGCCCAAAAATCAAAGACTCTTTTATAGTTGCTCTTATCTTCCAGACAATATAATTTAAGCAGTTAGCAGGAAACCTTAGTGAAAAGAGCTGATGCATATATTATCCCCTTAATTTTGAAACAGTAAATAAAGAAAGATGGTTTTTTTGCAACCTACAGAGTTGTCCACATCTTCAGGAAACTTGCTAGAGACATGTAGAGGGAAGAACATTTATCCACCTTGGCCTCCAAGAAGACAGGAAGAGCTACCAGGCTGAATAAATACTTCTCATTACTGCTGTTCTTTAATGTCTTCTCAGTCTTGATGGACTTTGCAGATGCAATACAAGTTGTCTCTCCTCCTCCTCTATGTAGGTTGCTCATGACAAAATGAGGTTACGTTTCTGTTTACAGGTACATGGTTTTAATAAAAAGTTATTTCAACTTGAATGATAAATATTTTTACTGGGTTTATGCAGAAAGCTTTTAGTAGCAAGAGGCTGCAGAGGTGGATGTTGTGGAAAAAGACAGCTGCCCCTGTGTTGTACAGAGCCAGTTCCACCTGGCTCCAAAACAGACCTGCTGGTAGCCAAAGCTGAGACCATCAGCAAGGCTGGTGGCACCTTATAATAATATATATTAATAATAATATAATATATTAATATACTANGTCTCTTCTTTTATTACAAAACCTTGTTTTTTGAACATATGTAATGAAATGCTTTTCCACAATATCTATAATTTAGCATCATTAGCAAAGTTAAATACAAACCCCAGGAAACCCTGCTACAATGTTAAATAACTAACATCAAAAAGTAAAATGGGATTAGATTTAGGTTGTGTTTTAGTGAGCATTTCAGCCTGAAGCCAGAAATCACTCCTTTTGTCAGTACACACTGCAAAAAAAAGTGTGTGCACTGTTATTTAGAATGGCCAACTATTCTCAAACAGCAACATGAATTTGAGTGCAGAAATGGAACTAAAGATAAATATAAACAGAAGATCTCAAATTGAGCAATGCTTTTGAAAGTCATGGAAGTGATTTTAAAATCAATTTGTTATTTGATCAAATTCCGCTTTAGGTTTTAGAAGATGGAATTGAAATGCTGAGACCACTTGGTGAGATAAAGTCCTTGTAACAAAAGCTCTGCAGTTTGAATGCTACACTACCTTTTTCTTCAGAATGTAAAAAAAAAAAAAAGTCATATGGCTTCGACATGCAGGCTGTGCACCACAGTGCTTTGGCTGAGCCTGCCAAATAATTTGTGATGACTACCTTTTTAAATTTCTCTGGTGGATTTGGTTTTGTTTGATCTGTTTTGTATTTCAAATTTGAAGTGCTTTATTGCAGCTTTAGTTATTTAAATATGGGTTTCAGCCTGCTATGAAAAATGGGTGAACACAGACCATTATTGCCATAGGAGCTCCCTGTTAAGAGAAGTGTGACTGTGAATTCCTAGATGAGGGTGCTGGTCCTGCTTTTGGCTGTTGAGAATTCTCACATCTTATACTTGCTTAAGTGGCACAGTTAATGAGATACATTAAAAATTCATTCTCCATCCTTTATACAAGAGGAGGAGTCATGGTTGGTTAGTAATGGTTGTCCTGTTAATATTGACTGGAGGTGTAACTTCTCCAAGGCATTAAAATCTTACTGTATGTTTCCCTGTCCAGTTTCCAGTTTTCAAGACAACCCTGCTTCCAGATACTATTTAGCACTGTGCAGTTCTGTTTAGGAGTAAAACCATAGTGAAGATGGTAAGTAAAATACAGACAGAGCCACAGCAGAGTAGAATGTAACTTGCTCCTCAAGAGGTAGGAAGAAATATAGGGCCTGTTGAACCCAATTTCCTTCCCACTGCTGGACCCACAGAAGATGAAGGTGAGGTATGTACATTGTAGGGTGCATTAATTGCATTCCTTTCTCTCTCTCTATCAGAAGAGTAAAACAATGACTTCATCTCTCCCTGCAGTAACTGCAGCTCTACTCTCTGACTAATGTTTATGAGCTCAGAATTCTATTTATGCTTGAAATGGCTTTTCCAGTTGCCCAGTGTGGTTGAACTCTGATCCATAAATTAAACCAAGAGCAGGCATCAGGGATAGGATGATAGATAGATGAATAAACTATGCAAATGTATAAGTTTAATTTCCTCAGAAAATCAAAGTTAAAGAATGTCTACGGATATTTAAGGAGCATACTAACCAAGAGTTTTAGTAGTAGCATGAGCATTTGTTGATGTTAAGAGAGTATGTGTGTCTGTAGAGCAACCTACTTGACAAGGGCTATTAAATTTCTATGAAATGTTCTTCTGAACTAGGATTATCCAGAGGACACAGAAAACATATACAAAAAAGAAAAAAAGGAAAAAGCCCAGTGCTTGGACAAATGGCAAGGCTTGTGGGAAGGCCTTGCCTTAAGGCTCTCACCTGAACCGAATAGACCGAATTTACTAATGACTGTTTTGAAGCAGTACATCAGCAGGATTAAATATTCAAAGCTTGAGTTTTCAGACAGAGAAATCACTAACTTCAGATGAAGTTGTTGCATATTGGGGAAAACAGACTCTATGAACATCCTTTACTTTTTGACACATTCTCATGTACAAAATAAATTACAGGCAAATAGATCAAAAGAGTTCTTCCATGTTTTAACAGCTTTTCTACACATGCAACATAGATAATAACTGTCACAATCTGACATCTTTAAAGATGTGTGCAGATGTTAAAACATTAATTGGAAATTGGAAAATAATTTTATGTCATCTTAATAGGCTGAAGGATGTTAGGCAGGTTGACTGAAGCTCAGCCATACCATTTACCTACTAGATGAAAATGTGATTCCTCATTGTACAATCAAGTTGCAAAAGGAGGCAGATCTGCCTTTCTGTTTCAGTCAAAGGGGTCATACAATTAGGATGAAATGTCTTGTTTAAGAACCTAAGTTTATGCCTACCAGACTAAAATCTCTGTTTGATATGGCTAGTCTAGGGACACAAGACAAAGGCTGAGAAGTGCCTTCTGTGGTGAGTAGTCTCCTGCTGCATGGGTGCAAAATGAGAGTGAAGACCACTGAATGTCTGTCTGTGGATGGCTAAACCTTGACTCTTCCAGAGCAAGAAACACAGAACTGCATAACCAAAGGAGGTTGAGGGATGATAGAAACTATGCAAGTTGGCCTCAGACCAGGACACTAGGTTTCACATCTGTAAAGTCAGAGTAACTACATCACTAGACAGATAAGACAATAATTCCATGTCTTGTCTTGGATAGGGTTAAACACCTGTCATGGGTACTACTTCATTAGCAGTCCAGTGGGAATGCTGCTATCTGCTGAATTTCTGCTTGGGTGTTTCCTAAAGGGCTCTCATCTGAGCAGTGAGTCAGCCTGTTGTCACATGTCTTTTGAGAGGTGAACTCACAGCTTGAGGTGACAGAGGTACAAGTTTAGCAGTTGTGGTTAAGATGTTATTTCCATTTCAAATGCTTAATTTCTGCTGCTTATATCTTTCCAAACCATTTACTCTTAGAAGGAAATTTCTCACACTGGTGTCCAATCCAGAGGTGAAGTGCCTCAAAAGTTTGGTAAAAATTCATTTGGTTGTTACTGAGGTATCTGAATGTAGTAATGCTAGAGGGGAGTGAGGAAGCACTTCCCTATACCAGATACTTTGTTTCTGGAAATTATCAGTGTAATTCATTTCCATGCTGATACATTTCAAGCTGTCACAAAGCTGTCACTTCTCTATCTGGTAATATTCACCCCATACACATTTTGTCTTACCATTAGTCGCTTGTTTTATGGTCTCATATTCCCCTTGTATGTTTTTATAGGGCTCCACTAGAAAGAACAGAGAATATCTACTTTGGTATAGTAGCTGAAAATAAGTTTAGAAACTAGAAAGTTACTCTGAAAAAAAAAAAAAAAAAAA
>VZRH01002888.1:707316-718589 GCA_013397555.1 Urocynchramus pylzowi
AAAAAAAAAAAAAAAGAACACTGGGAAGATATTTTAGTCCATCCCTTAGAGAAATAATAAAATCTGTTTTGCACTCAGTTTTGGCATTTTCTTGCATTTTGCCAGCTGAACGTGAACCCAACACAACAGTCTCAAACCAAATTTCAAAAAGCCTCCAGGACTTTCCTTAAACTGTTCTGAAATAAAAATGAATGTGCAAAGTCTTGTTTTTACTTCCAAATTTCTGAAAGCAAGTTATTTACCCAAAATTAGACACAGCAGACCAAATCCAAGTTTGAAAAAATTAATCATTTCCCAGGTTTGAAGAGGCAACTCGTTCTTATGCACTAGTTCTCTATCAATATAGAGGCTCCAATATAATTCATTGTATATTCTGCACTCCATCCTGCCACTGTTTTTCTACATCTGCTTGTTCTGCATATGTCTCTCATTCTCTTTTCATGTTTTTTTCTCTCTCTCTCATTGCTCTGTAAACTGACTTTTTTTTTTTTTACTTGCCAAAATGGTGATGGTACCTCTGATACATCCAGAATGTGTTTTTTAACCCAAAAAAGTGTATATAGAGGAGTCACAGCTTCCTACTTCTTAGGAAGGTACATTCAAAGGTACTGGTAACATTTTAAATTTTTCTGGGGAGGAGAAGCTCACAATTTTATCAGAGCTGAATACAATAGAAAAGTACTTTTTTGGGCTACAGTGCTCCAGATTAGCTAGCAGAAGGGAAGAAAAGGTGAGAGGAGTCAAAGATATAACTTCTGCTAACGTCTGGAAAGTAGAAGAATACAGAGCAAATTGAAGACTCAGAGGAATATCAATTTCCTTCCTGGATCCTGTCTGTACACCCCATTCTTTCATTATGACTAAACTTGTTGATATGCAATGGAGAGGGAAAACAAGTCATAAAGGATGATAAAAAATTGATGTAGAAGGAGTTTCCAGCAACTCCCAGGAGAAAACAGAGTGGGAGGCTACAGCTAATGAAAAGAAATAATCTGTTAAAAGTCCTGGGTTTAGTGGTTGTCTTGGTTTAGGAGTCACCCTAGGGCATTGGTCTAGTAGTAGTGTGCATGGGAGGAACCCATGTTCACTATTTTCCCCATAAGGTACAAATGAAAAGATGTGATATCCTCAACTCATGAATGCTGCAAAATTTTCATCTGAAATACAGCAAGATTTATGCATGGAATATTAAAAACCTGGAAAACAAAACCCACAGAGCCACTGGCTGCAAAATCAGAATATGTTTTCATGCTGTGTGATATCAAAACTGCTTCTATAGGAATATTATGACTTAGTTTCTTATCCTGCTGCATGGAGAAATGGGAAAATTATACTTGACTATGCTTGGACTCTGAATCCTTCTGTAGACTGAGTGGCAGACTGAATGAAAATGTCAAGAAATTTTTTTCTTGCAGAATTTTTTTACCATTCTAATGATAGAATCAGTCTTGAGATGCAACTTGTCTCACTGGTATACAGACTGAAAAATATTGATTACACTTGCTGTGTTATCCATTTTATTTTTTTTCATGTACACTTCTGTTGTTAGATGAAAGAGTGAAACAGATCTGTCTTTCCCATACTCACTTGAAGTTTAGCATGATAATACCTTTTTGGCTCTTTGTACTATTTCTTGTTGTCTACTGCAGCTGCCATATGCACAAAAATACATTTGCCACCTCTTAACAGGCAGCAGATTTCATATTTGGACAATAAGGCTTGCCCATAGAGGTTGCTTAGTTAGACTTTAAGGATCTAAATGCAAAAATATTTATTCCCCTGTTACTTGATTTTGTTCTTCCATTGCCACTCTATGCCTCACCAACAAACCATGATAAGAAAGTTAGTTTTCCTTCTCTTCAGGGAGGCATGCCAGAACTTAGCAAGTTTGTGGGATTTTTTTGTCAGCAAGCATGTTGCCTCTGTTCACTCTTATCGTTATGAATAGTTCCTGTTTTCCTTTTTCTCAGCTGTCCTCTCTACAATGTCTAGGAAAAAAAATTCTGAGAATTTTTGCTGAAAAATATTCTTTCTTATTTTTAAACTCTCATTTATGACTTCTTATTTCTTGGCAACCTACATATATCATTAAATTAAAAGAATCAAAGTATACAGCTTTTTAATAGCTTTGAAAAATTGAAGTTTACCTTAAAGTCATTCTGAAGCCATGATTTATTCAACAAGGAAAACAGAAAAAACCACTTTGCTGTGCTTTCAAAAGTCCTTAATTTGCACCCATAAAAGGATGATTGAATATCTTATTAGTACTGATACACCTGTTTTGTCCCCATGTGTCTTTAAAACCCCATGGAAAAATCAGACATACTAATTTATTGCTTTCTTAAATTCTTCATTATGTTAATTGGAATTACTCCTATTAAAAAAAGAGACCAAAACCTAAAAAAAAGATGATGAATACACTAGCCGCTGCATAATTTTCTTTTCCTGTTATTAGAACTGAAAAGGAACACATATGTTGCCAATAAAATGTTGACATATATTTTAGTCTACTTATTTTTGTGAAGGGCTAAAAAGTTCTTTATAAACAGGGAAGAATGAAAATGTTCAGAACACATGATGATTGAAAAACTACAGACTTTTCCTTTTTTATAAAATGTCCTAAATTGCTGTACTCAGTCTAATAATATTACATTCAGAATAAACATGCTGTGAAATATGGGCTACAAGCTTCAGTCCCTTTCTGGTGAAGGGAGGATATTAACATAAATACCATTATAGGGCAATAGATACATAAGTTTTAGAATGTGATTGTAAGATCCACAGCAATTTCAGTGGGACACTCTATTACAAACTCTTTTTAATATTTGCATTCTCCTTTTTTATAATAATTATTTATATGATAGGATGAGCGAAGTATGGCACTAGGTACTGCCTTCTGAAGGAATATAATTAGATTTTGGCTACCCCTTAATGCCTCATGATCCTCCAGATGTGTCTGCAAGCTGAATAAGCTATTCTGATAGATAAAAAATCCCTTACCTCCTCCTCTCTTCCTGAAGTGAAGATTTCCACTCAGCAAGTGACAGAAAATACAGTTTTTGCATGAGTAAGTCCTGCTACCATACTATACAGCAGCTCCACATTTTTGTCCCTTGCCTTGCCTCGTCTTGCCCTGTCACTTGTCTTTATTTCCCTTCTTTTCCTTTCTAATTTAGCCTCCCTAAACATGCATAAAGGGTCACTCTTTTTTAATAGACAGTGAAGTCAAGAGGGCTGTAGTTACAGTGGTGCATAGCAGAGAGTAGGTAGGGCAGCTCTGTGTTTTTTTAACTATGATGGCCTATACCCATAGGATCTCCATGAACTAAATTATATTGTTCTTATCTTATATAGCTGACTCATAGAGAGTGACTATGGTGGTGTAAGAACTGAGCACAAAAATAATTTTACCTATATTTCCAGTTCTTACATCAGTTGCTATTTCCATATGTAGATAGCACTGTTTGTTGGATAAAGAGTTGAGGAGATAAACCCAGAATGAAGATTTTGGAATCTGGAAGACTTTCATGGTGAATAGCCATAGTGAGAAAGTTCTCTGAGCTAACCACTGATTCTGAAATGTTCTTGACTGTTAAGTACCCTGTTCCTGAAATATAGGGAGACAAACTGAAGCTTTTTTGGCTCTAGGTAACATTTAGGAATGAGTTTCCTCCTTGGGATACATTCCTGGTGTCCTGAAAGTCCCATAACTAATTTTTTTCTGATGGAAATATGTTTGGAGAAAGAGTTGAACTGTGGTACTTAACATGTAACAGATTTATTTAGTAATTTGAAGGGGACAGGACACAATTGCACACCAAAAAGGTGTTAAAATATAACAGTATTGAAAATGGGAAAAGAGAAAGGTTATTTCAATAGTGTCAAACTCGTTTAAAAAGAGTTTGCACTTTTATCAAAGTCTCTGATTCCCCTTGACACTTTTTAAGGTATCATTTCTTGCTGTTAATTGCCAGAGAAAAGCATGCTGGCAGTGTGAAGCTGTGGAAATTGTGGAATGTCTCTCTTTCTGCGCTAATTGCTGCTTCAGACACATATACCACATATCTTGTACAGAGTTTTTTCTCTGTGTGCCACAGGGAGATTTCAATATGATGTTAAAAATCGGCTTGTTTTTCTGTTTGTATTTTTTATCGAAACTACAAAGTTGTCTCTTACTTTGCTTACAGAGATGCACAGAAGGGATCCCCGGTGTGTAGTCTGTGTGAGACCAAAACTCTTTCAAACTCATGCTCTCGGGCTCTGTAGTAATGATAATAGACATTAAAGTGTAAACTTATGTCTAAAGGGTATTTATATGTGCTGCATGAAGTAGTTAACTAAATCTCTGTACAGTTTGCTTTGCTTTGTACAAAAGTATTTTTTGAAAGATAACTACCCCAAGGTTACTTAGAAATTACTCTTACATGAGAGAATTTTATTTTCTCCCTTGGTCTTTCTATGCTGTTAATAAATGGTGGCACAAATGAAGTTAAAACTCTAATGGAAAGCTTAAGAAATTACTGTGATAACAGGCTAATATTAATTAAAAGTAAAATAATGGTCCTAAGCGACTAGGCCTATTCTAAATATTATCTCCTGTTTTAAGGCCAGATTCCAATACAGTTTTCAAGTTCATTGCTTTTCCAACTTGTCTTAAGGAAATAATTTTTTTCGTCTTCTTCCATAGGTTTTCTGGGCCATTGGTATATGCATTATCACTTACTGAATTTGCTGTTAAGAATTTTGTATTGTTAGGAGAATGGCTAGAACCCATGATGCAATATTCTCTGGGAAGTTTTTATTAGTTATTTGGTGGCTTACATACATTCCTGGCCACTTTCCTAGATTTCAGTTTCCTGGATGATAGGTATTTTTTTTCATCCACATGGAAACGACTCTTCTTTTTTGGAAATTCTATGCAAATTAGGTTTCACATAATTCAAAATAATTTTGGAAGGGAGAGGACTACATAGAACATGAGTAAGTTCTAGTAAAGTTTGTTCTTAGATGACAGGGTTCATGGCATATACTGGTACAAATGAACTGCATTAATTGATAGCTGAATTCCAAAAAGTGGCAAAAGATATAGAGCATTCATCTAGCATTTATTTAAATGACCATCTTTTCTATAGAACTTGATTAGCCTGAGTGAGCTTAAATTATATTGTTTGGAACACACTGCAAAACTATGTTCAAATGTACTTTTTGGATTTAAGAAAAAAAAGTTCAAGAGTCAAATTTTAGCTAACTCTTTGTTACACTGAACCACATATTTTGGAAAGAAGCTGAAAATTTGTTTTCCTGTATTTTCCTGCTGCAGGATACCATTTGTATCAGTCACAGCACCAGTTTTCAGGAGACGGATTTATGGCAAACTGGTTTATGACATGTCCCTTCCACTTATTCTTTTTCTCTTACATCCTGCTTACATTCCAGTCCTGTGCTGGAAAATCAACTTATTCTATTCTACTGGATTACAATCTTTCCCATGTACCAAATGCATCCTCAGTAGGAAAAACAAGTTCTCAAATTGAACATGAGGTTCCCATTTGCCACATTAATAGATGCCTTTCAAAAGTAATTAAATAAACAAATACAAATAAGTACTATACATGAATAATTAATAGGCAAAATGTAATGTTTCGTTTTAACTTAAAGCTAATTAAATGTCTTGCAGTCAGTGTTCTTAGAATGGCATAACACTGGAGGAAAAATTATATTAATCATTCAGCAGTTACTTCTGTTATAAAGTAATTAATTTGTTTTCTGTCAGAGCAATTGGTAAAAGCATCTAGAAACTATAGTCTTAACTAAAAACATTCAGAGTTTAAATCTTGTAAGACAGTTCACAGAAAAAGTATCTTTGTACTCTTTTTGATTAAAAAACCCCCTTTTATCTAGAAAAAGGTAAATAACTTATTTACCCAAAATAAAAGAACAATCAAAATCTTGTGATACCAGCTGAAAAATAAATCTGTGTACAAGTAAGCTTGTATGGCTGTGTTGAGCTACCCATAATGACTTTATATATGGGTGGAACATGACTGATTAGCTTCTGGGATTTCAATTTTGGTTCAGGATTTAAATTGATTTTAGGATTTCAATCAGTATAGTGCCTAGGCAAGATCATGGGATCTAGCACTCAAGCCTATCGTTCCATGGAAAATCTGTAATTTATTTCATCAGTATATGCCTGTATCCATTAATATTTCTTATATATTTTAAGAAGAATAGTTGATTACACTGGCAGACAAATACTGGGCTCTGATCTGAGTGATCTTACATGGTATAGGTTCCTCATGAGTGAACAGAGTCCATTAATCAAATGAGTGTTAGAAAAGATGATTATTCATATGAAATTGACAGAGACTTTATATGACGAGACAGTAAATAGAGTCCCCATGCTCTCAACAAGGTGAGTTGGGTTTACGTGGAAAAACTAAATAGTAGATAAAAATCCGTCGCCTAAAAATTCATATTCCATTTTATTTGATTCATATTATTATGATAAACACTGAATCATTTAAGAAGCAATTTGGAAACTTGCATATTATGTATATGCTGTATTTAAAAACAGACATCGACCATTTTGTGAGAAATCATTAAAGAACCGCTGTTAACATGGTATACTTCAATACAGGGCATGAGCGTTGACTTTCAGCAGTTTATAGTGACAATGCTAATCTTAGAGGCATAGAACAGTTTGAGTTGAAAGGGACACCAAAGATCATCTCATTCCAATCCCCCCACCACAGACAGGGACACCTTCCACTGGATGAGGTTGCTCAAACACCCATCGAACCAGCCTTGAACACTTCCAGGCAGGGCTTTCTCTGGGCAACTTCTTCCAGTGTCTCACCACACTCACAGTAAAAAATTTCTTCCTTATATCTAATTTAAACATGCTTTCTTTCAATTTGAAGGCATTGTCCCTTGTCCTACCACTACATGCCCTTGTAAAAAGTCCCTCTCCAGCTCTCTTGTAAGGTCCCCTTAAGGTACTGGAAAGCTGCTAGAATGCTCTTCAAGGAGCTCTCTTTTCTGCAGGCTGAACAGCCCAAATTCACTCAACCTGTCTTCAATAGAAGACAGCTGTCTCATCAGCTTGGTGGCCCTGCTCTGGATTCACTCCATGTTTTTCCTGTGCTTGGCACTCCAGAGCTGGATGCAGCACTCCAGATGGGGCCTCCTGAGAGTGGAGTAGAGTAGAGCAGGAGAATTGCCTCCTTAGACCTGCTGGCCACTCCTCTTTTGGTGCAGCCCAGGATATGGTTGGCTCTCTGGGCTGTGAATATGCACTGCCTGATCATGCCAAGTGTCTCATCTACCAGCACACCCAAGCCCTTCTTCTCATAGCCCTTCTCCTCTGTTCTCTTCCCAACCTGTATTTGCACTTGGGATTGCTCAGACCCATGTGCAGGACACTACACTTGAATTTTTTAACTTCATGAGTAAAGGGGCCCACCTCTCAAGCTTGTCAAGGTCCCTCTGGATGGCATCCCTTCCCTCCAGTGCATCAACTGTACCACTCAGCTTGATGATGTTTGAAAATTTGCAGAGGGTTCACTTGATACCACTGCCTGTGTCACCACAAAGATCTTAGAAAGTGGGAGTCCCAAATAACAACCCCTGAGGAATTCCTCTTGTCACTGCTTTCCACTTTGACCACAATTCTTTGAGTGTGACCATCCAGACAACTCCTTACCCACTGAATTACCCATTTGCCAAATTCATGTCTTTCCAATTTAAAGATAAGGACATTCTGTGCAACTGTATCAAATACTTTGCGCAAGTCCAGGTAGACGATGTCAGCCCTTGTCCAGCACTGCTGTTACCCCATCACAGAAGGACAATAAGTTTTCCAGGTAAAATTTCCCTTTAGTGATGCCATTCTGGGTGTGACCAACCACCACCTTGTTTTCCACGTGCCTTAGCATACTTTTCAGAGTGATGCGCTCCATGATCATGCCAGGCACAGAGATTAGACTCATTGGCTTGTAGTTCCCCACATCTTCCTGTTTTTTTCCTTTTTAAAAATGGGGGTTATGTTTCCTCTTTTCCAGTCAGTGGGAACTTCACCAGAATGCTAAATGTCTCAAATATGATGGATAGTGGTTTATCCATCTCTTTCAACTATGGATCTGTGGGTGTATATGACCAGGACCCATGGAATTGTGGACTTTCAGGTTCCTTAAATGGTCTCAAACACGATCTTCTCCTACAATGTACAGTTCTTCATTCTTCCAGTGTCTGTCTTTCTGAAACTTCAGTAGTGTGGTTGGAGCACTTGATAGTGAAGATTGAGGAGAAAAAGTCATTGAGTACCTCAGCCTTCTCCATGTTGTGCAAACAGGTCTCCTATTTCTTTCCAAAGTGATCCCACTTTTTCCCTAATCTTCCTTTTATCACCAAGTTACCTATTGAAATCTTTCTTGTTGACCTTAATATCCCTGGCCAAGTTTGATTCTTTCGGGGCTTGCCTGATCCCTGCCTGTTCAGACAATCTCTCTCCATTCCCCCCATGTGTAAAGACTTAAAAGACCACAGTTTTCTGTCTATCTCAAACACTGTTTCCACCAAAGAACTCCCACTGTGGAAATCTGCGTAAAGACGCAACTGCTCGTCTGTGACCAGTGAAGTCCCACACCCTGCCAAATATTTCTCTAAGAATACCAGAAACTTGGACTGTAAATTAAGCCACTGTGATAAGATAAAGGTGGTACTATTGTCCAAGTGTTATCTCAAGCCTATGGGGAGGTAAACAAAGCTGGGAGAGAAGAAATGTATCACTGATCATGGACACAAAGAATCCACAAGGAAAACCAACTCAACAACTGTGCTGAAATCATTCTAGGTAAAAGGTGATTATGTCTGGGGGTGATTGTGTCTGGGGGAGATTGAGGCCCACTGACTCAAGAAACCCCCTGGTTCAAAAGGACTAATCAGTAATTACAATTAATAACATTAGCAACAGAATAATTTAACCAATAGAATAAGAGAAGTGCGCAGCCAACAAGCATTAATTCCTTTTTGCGCAAAACTATATAAATACTGAAAAGTTCTGAAAGACCTTGGGACCTGCAGCACCAAGAAGACAAGGGAGAAAAAGGACTAACAGGATGTCACTTGATCCCTGGGTGGTGGCTATCTTCTGCTTAATCTGTCTCTCTCTTCCTCTTTTCTCTCCCCTCTTTTTTTTTTTTTTTTTTTTTTTTTTGTTTTTTTTTTTTTTTCCTATCTCTCTACCTGATATTTTACTGTTAAATAAAATCCATACTATTGACTTTGGTATGTGGTCTCACCTGCAACTTAATTAGGGTAGAAGCATCTCTCAGTAGTCAGATTTTAACACCAGGCTACCTGTCTCTGCTTCCATTCTCTGTGGGCTTCCTCTTTGCTTGGGTTTTTCCAGGATTTCCTTGTCCATATATGCAGGCCTCCTGGTGTTTTTGCCTGACTTCCCCTTTGCCAGGATGTATAATTTCTGAGGTTGGAGGGGGTGACTCTTGAATATCAACTGTCTTTCTTGAGCCTCTCTTCCCTCCAGGGCTTTATTCCATGGCACCAAAGAGACTCCTGAAGAGGCCAATGTCTGCTTTTTGAAGTCCAGGACAGTGACTTTGCCATGAGACCCTCTTTCTCCTTAAGAATCAAGGGCACCACCATTTTGTTGTCACTTCAGCCAAGGCTGCCCTTAAGCTTCACATTACCCATAAATCCCTCCTGGTTGCTGGGGGTAAGCTCTAACATAGCATCTCTCCTCATGGAGATTCTCTATTGCTTGGAAGGAAGTTGTCATCCATGCATTCCAGAAATGTGCTGTATCACTTGTGTCCTGCTGTGTTCTTCCTCCAGCAAGATATTGGTGTGGTTGAAATCCCACATGAAGTCAGGGCTTATGAACATGAGGCTGCTCTCATACCTCTATAGGGGGCCACATACACTCAGTGTTCCTGACTGGGCAGCCTATAGGAGACTCCCACTATAATGTCACATGTCCCTGCCCTCCCTTTAATGCTGACCCATTAGCTCTGGTTCAGCTCCTCATCCATCCCCAGGCAGAGCTCCATTAACTCCATCTGGTCATTGACATAGAGAGCGACAATTCCTCCTCATCTTCCCTTCTTGGCCTTCCTAGGATCTGTATCCCTCTGTTTCAACACTCCAATCATAGGAGGTTTCCCACTATGTCTCAGTGATGCCAGCTCATTGCCCTGCAGCTGTGCCCATGTGTCTAACACTACTTGTTTAGTTCCAGCCAGTCAATTATGTTGCTTTTTTGTTTATGTATTTTCTATAAATTCCTTTCATTGCATAAAGCAATTGCAATGTACTTTTTGACACTATTTGTTTTAATTACAAGCACCCAGCATTAAGAGTGGGAGTAGTAACTCACTCAGATCCCTAGGAAGGAGTCATGGTGCTCACAGTCTGGATTTTTGTGGCCAGATGGCCATAAAACTAACTGATTTTGAACACCTGTATTTCAGTTTATTAACTGAGCCCTGTTCATGACAATATCAAACAAAAATTGCTCCCCAAACAGCAGAACTTTGTTTTCTACAGATGTTCTTAAGTACCAAAGACACTGTGCAACGTCACTGATATTAGACCAGACTTCCCAACCTCTGTGGAAAACATACCTTCTTGTGGTTCCTGAACAGGACCTAGTAACCATTGGTCACTTCCACACATCCAGCAATTTCAGTGCTACCCTCCAGCTGTTTTCCTGCTCTCTGCCTTTCTTTGCATGGATTGACAAGTAAGTGCCATGTCCTTGATGTAAAGCTACTTTCCAATTACCTGGCCTGGTAAATATATCCTGACTGCCTACTTACTAGCAGTCAAATGAATGAGGATTACAAATGACCTCAAAATTTAGCAGTTCCCACACAGAAGCATTACAGTGATGTGATGTCTCTTTTGGCATCAGTTTTTACTCAGCTTGTAGAGAGGGATAATATTTTGTAGACTTTTACCCCTTTTTTTCTTCTACTGTGATTAGGTACTGGGTTCAAACATAGTAGGATAAATCTAGTAGACAAACTGTGGTGGTTTGACGAGGAAGGAAGTTTCTTGGGAAGGTGGTGGTCAAACCAGTCAGTGGCCAGAGGTGAATATTGGCACCTGGGGTGGCCACTAGGAACCTGGACACGCCTTTGAAAACACACAGGGGTTAAAAGCAGAGCATTCCCAGGGGAACTTCCTCTTTGGGTCCAGCGGGAGATCAGACCTGACCTCCCTTGCCCAGCTCCGGCTGGGTGGGGGAGGGG
>VZRH01002888.1:719734-735502 GCA_013397555.1 Urocynchramus pylzowi
GCGAGAGGGAGACTCCTCTCTCCTGATGAACTGGGAGGTGTAAAGTGAGAGATGGTACTGGACAGAGAATTGAGTGTTCGAGGGGTGGTTGCTGGATTGGGAAGGTAAAGCCTTGACTCATGGTGTTGATGGGAGAAGGTGGGGGGAGGAGAAGTGGTTTTGAAAACTTCCATTGTAGACATTGTGTGTGTGTATTGTTTTTCTTTTCCTTTTGTGTTTATAGTAGATGTAATAAAGCTTTATTCCTTTACCCCTGAGATGATGGAGCCTGCTTTGCTGTATTTTGGGTCACATCTCACAGTAACCATTCGGGAAAATGTGCTTTCATGGGGGCACTGGCATTGGGCCAGGGTCAACCCATGACACAAACACATATTCTTTATGAATTTGGAAGTTACTTTTCCTCAACAACATGGATGGCAAATGCAAATTATTATCATTTTTAAATTTTTTGAACTTCATATCCTTCACTTAAAATTTGTTATACTGATCTGTCACTGGAAGACAGTGACATCTTTTTTGTAACATTTTTTATTTCTTTGACTCACATTTAGAAACTACAGCATATGCAATTTCAAAGACAAAGCAATTTCATTTTACCTTTAAATAAAGACTAGGAGTAATTGACTCAAAGCCCTTTATTCTGTTTGGTATTTTTGGTTTTTGTTTTGCTTTGATTTTTTCAGTTTGGGTTTTTTTTTTTTTTTTTTTAATTCACTAACACATTACTGATTTCCTTTAGTGTTTCACACATAAAATCTTTTCTGTTATGGAGGGCGAGTATATAATTTATGTTCTCAATATGATATATAGGTTCTTTGTGACTTTCTGTACTAGGATGGTAATTTTTCATTTATTAAAAGAGACTGCTGTAGCAAAATCTAACAAAATCTAGGAAAAAACCCCAGTATATGTAATTTGTGAACCATTGGTGCATATGAATCTAGTTCTTATACTGAAAACTTGTTTCTGAAATAGGCATCAATACAACTCTAAATCTTTAAAAACTTTATAAATATACATACTCACCCCCCTCATTTTTAATTCTTATATGTAGCAGGTTTACAGTATTACTCAAAGTAGTTAGATTTGAGCTATTTTGAATGAAAAGAGACACATGATGACTCAAGAAAGCCTAATGGCTGCTTATTACTGTTTGTTCAAAGTAATTTTTTTCTGCAGTTCTGAATTGGGGGAAAATGATGGTGAGTAAAATTCTGTTCCTCACACAATTATCTCATGAGCCCATAGAGTCACAGAGGTCAAAACAGTGTACTGATCCATACATAGATAGCTACAGAACAAAATGATCCATGTCTATACTATTAAATTCTCTTAAAAAAAAAAACAACCAAAAAAACCCCAAAAAAAACCCCAAAAAAACAAAAAAACAGAGTGGCTGCAAATGTGTTGATGTTAATGACTCTTTTTTTAGGCTTTTATTTCTTAGAGTAACACCTCTGAGATGGTGTAATGCTGGGCATCATCTTTATATTGCACCCCCCCTTCTTTCTTAAATCATCATTTCACTCTCTTAAAAGGATAAAAAATGTAGTTAAAGCAAATATCCTTCACTCCAAAGATTTCCACTAGAAGAGATCGACAGAGGTAATATTGGCTCATCCAAAGGTCAGTAATAATTTCCCAAAGCTACTGCCATTTTAATTTCATAAATATTGCCACTTTCATTTTACATAAATCTGTCAAAAAGATACCCCATAATGATTTCTTATTCCAACATGTTTTCCAGTGTTGGGATCCTTCAATCATCATATATTTCAAGACTGCTCTATTTTAATCCACGGGGGAAGTGTTGTAATGCATATCCAGACATATAATGGATATGTAATGCATATACAGAAACAATTAGTTTGCATTTTTTTAATTCTTTTAATTCTTTGTATTTTTTTAATTTTATTTTTTTTAATTTCTGTTTTGACAGTTACTTTTAAAAAGACATACTCTCACAGAATAGTTTGGATTGGAAGTGACTTTTAAGTCATTTAGTCCAACCCCACTGCAGTGAGCAGAGACATCTTCAACCAGATGAGGTTGTTCAGAGCACTGTCCAACCTGACCTTCAGTGTTTCCATAAATGGGGCATCTACCACCCCTCTGGGGCACCTGTTCCAATGTTTCACCACCCTCATTGTACAAAAATCTTCTTACTTATATCTCATCTAAATCTGCCTTGTCCTAGTTTCAAACCAAACCCCCTTGTGCAGGAGGCCCTACTAAAAAAGCCTGTCCTCAACTACTCTAGCTTGTGCTGACTCCCCAAATAAAATCAGGATTTTTTTGCAAAGATGAAAATCACAATGGGCCAGACTAATGCCATTTTGATAACTTCAAAACATAGAAACAACAAATTTCGTTTACTTGGGAACAGTGCCTGGGATTGTTTCATTTCCTAGTATAGATACACCAATGTCCCATCAGAATTTTCAGCTGCTGATCTCAACAATGAATTGTACATAATTTTCAAAGGAACATATTTTCCACCTTCTCTACTTCCCTTTATACAGCTTAATACTTTCTTTAATTTGAAGAAAGCTTTGGTCAGTTACCATTCATTAATAACTCAGTATAAATTAACCTAGTTGGAAGAGTATGAACAGATATTTCAAAAAACATGCAGAAGATATTTTGATCTTTTTATCCCCTTCTGGGGAGTTTTTGTGCTCTCAGAAATAAGTGACCTAGGCACATTTCAAAACTGGGGATAGGAATTAATAGATCAGTATGGGTATATAAATTTTACATTTCATTGTTGCTCTGATCTACTATTTTCAGTAAGGTTTTCACCAGAGAGCCCCATGAATAGGGTGTGGAGAAATGCTTTGTAAACCATCTGCAGTATCAAACTGTTTTAATGCAGCACTTTCAGCCTAGTTTCTTCAAGAAATCAGATGCATGCAGCCAAATTGTCTCTTCATCTGTATATTTGTAAATGTCTCCTTAGCATCTGTTGGTCATTTCAGTTAAATCTTCCTGAGAGTAGAGTTGTCAAGGGTATTCTACTACTATTAATCTAGTAAAAATTGAGTGAGTAGACATACATTACTAAAAAAAAGTAATGTAAATCTGGCCTGTATTCCCTCCAGAATGAAATAAACAGATACCTAATCAATAAACTTGAAACTTTGAACTCAGCATTTTTCCTGTTAAATGAGAAAGGAAAGGGAATCTTGTGCAAGGAATAAACAAAAGGGTTTTAAGGACATGACAGGAAATAGGAGAAATGGAGAAATTATTAGAAAATACAGAACACAACCAAATAAAAATTGAATGTAATTATCTCTGCTTTTCTTGCAGCAACTCCCTTTACTTAGCCGTGTCATTACAATTGCACCAGTGGATGAGAAAGTGGCAACAACAAGAGAAAGGTGCTAATACAAGGTTCATTGTTAAAGTGCCTTTAAATATAAGGGTGAGAAAGTTTTCAAGCAGCTGATGTAGCAGGGGCTGCTGACAGGCAGTCTAGGTGCCAAAGACAGCACAGAGGGATTTGTCTGAGGCAGATTTCTAAACTAAAACAGGAGGTACAACACTGAAGCATAATATCTGGAGAGTAGCATCTATGAGAAATAGTTGTTTTTTTCTGATCTTCAGGAGGTCCAAACTCAGCAAAAAAACCTCTGGGATCTGCTGCTTTACCCAAAGACAAAATACAGAAATTTAGGTATTTGGACTGCTTTTCCTCTGAGAGGAAGCATCCTTAAGATGCCACTGCATTCACTCTCCAATTTGAGGATGAAAAAATGCAACCTGACACAGCAACCTTGAAAGACTGTTGATCCTCTGTTGTAGCTTTTACTTTGGATGCAACCTAAATTAAAAGCTGCTTTTTCTCTTTTCTGAGTGGTTCTAACTTTTCAGAAAGAAACATGCATTTCCTAATTTTCTGTAAGAGAATAGAAAATCTGGAGGGGAAAAAGATAGCTTATGAAATGGGCTTTTTTTTTTTGTTTTTTTTGTTGGGTTTTACTTTGGAGTTTTGGGGGGGTGGGTTTCAGGTCATCGTTATCCATTACAATGAAAACCATTGAAATTGAATCTAAACCAGGCTCAGACTTTGATTCATCCTGAAACATAATCTACTACTTGATGCCATTAATTTTGCATAGCTATACTCAAGAAACTTAAATAACTGCCTGGCACCTTAGCTTTGAAACCATGTGGTAAGTCAAGGGAATAACAATTTTAAATATACTACCCTTGAATATATGGGACCTACAGCAGATAGTTAAATGGATAGATAGACAGAGAGAGGGAGCATTAGCTATCCCCAAAATAGCTGGTGAAGAAGGGAAGCTGTGAAAAACTATGTGTCTCTTCAACAAATAAGCTTTCTAGAAGAATACACGTTCCTACTTTCCCTGCCTTTAATTCCTAAGAATAGAAACTATTAGCAGAGATTACAGCAGTGGACGTGTGCCAAAGTAATCACAATTTTTATTTTTAGAGGTGTAGATAAAATAAAAAATACTCTATTTATGTGAAAGATGTTCTCTTTGCAAGGAGGCATGCAAGTAATACATAAACATGCATCAACATATATATNCATTGCAGATATCCTATCTACATTGGGAAATTGTGCTGTATATTCTGTAGTCATTTTGCATACAGAGTAGCCTGAAAAAAATTGTATTTGAGTTTCACAATTTATATGATGAGAGTATTTTTTTCTAGATAGCTAGAGTGACAGTTTTTTGCTTGTATAGGAACACTGGGGCTTTTATGCAGCTTATTTATTTATTCATGCATTTATTCTTTCATTTCTTAATTGTAACATTTATAAGATATGGGGTCTTATTAGTTTAAACTCTCAGGATTAGATCATCCAAACAAACCTATTCATTCTGATTCATTAAAAATGAAAAAAAAAGCAATTTTTGCCATGTACCTCAACGATGTACTCTATATCTGAAAGAGTTTGCAGAATCATGACCTTAGATTCTAATGCATCTTTTACCCCATTACCACTTTTTGAAGCTAAAACTAAAAATACAGAAGTGAGATCTTTGTTTCCTTGTGATGTTGCTAATAGGGCATTATATTTTCACACAGAATTTAATTACATTACTGAGGATTAATAATCTTCTTTATCTACAGAGCAATAATTTAAATATCTAAATGAATGATTACACATTAGCATGTTCATTAACAAACAAAGATATATTAATGTCAATTGATTTCAGAAAAAGGTTATTGATTATTCAAACACAAAGTGTTTCAGTGAAATATTGGTGGAACCCTCCTTTACAGAAAAAACTAATGATGTCTTTGACTTTGCACCAGTTATGAAAAATCTTAGTGCAGGCAGAAGACTTGACACTTTTAATATTTTGACATCTTCAAGAATCACCAGGCAAATAATCCTTTTTCCTTCAAGGCAAATTGCAACACAATCCAGTGCAATAAGAAACGAAGGTCTCAATTTTAAGAGACCTTTAAAATATTGGTTTGAATCCTTATTGTCTTAGAGTCACTTGAAAAAACTAGAAAACCACAACTTAGAATGAATTCAGAAGTCTGTATTCCACATCTCATAAGAAATTATTTATTTGTTTTGTTGTTTTTTTTCGTTCTTAAAAGAAAAAAAATTATGTAAATCTATTATAAGAATCCCTATTCTGACATGGATATCAGTCATATACATGTGCATCAATAAACATATTGCAATAGTATCAACCATTGCCTGCCTGAAAATTGAAAAGAGATTTTTTGCTCTGCTGAAATATTTTGCATTATGTTGTGTTTTGGTTTGATGCTGGCTTTTTCTTCAACACAAATTTCTTAACTGTGTACTGAGTCATTTCCTTGTATTTTGATTTAGCATTATGACATGAATCTGTCAACTTCTGTTACCCATACTTTGTAGGTTGTTTGCTACAAGAAGCTGCTCAACATAAAGTTATTGCAGAAATCAGTATTGAAGATTGACATAGCTCTCCTTCACATGATGGTGTAAAAAAAAAAATGCTGCCTTAATAGACAGTATCACAAGCACTTTTTTATGAAGAAAAAAAGACAATAGGGAATATATTGAAGATAAAATGTTTTTCTCTATAACAATGAAATATTGCTCCAAAGAGGTAAAACATTTCTTGCATAAACTGCTGCTTAAGTCACATACCTAAATGAGAGTATTTATACATTTTAAAGAACAGAAAATAAATTCACACTTCCCAGTCCTTCACTTGATTTATGCTGTTAATTCAAGTTTTCTTGATGAACTTTTTACACAGTTTCTCTGCCCTTAATGAATTTTTCATTTTCCAGATTAAGCTACAAAGGCAGAAAACATTAGACATCAGTACCAGAATACTATAAATAACAATATAATGACAAAAATTACTTTCAAGGTAGAATATCAGAAAACATAAGAAGTTTGGATTCTTCATTTGTTGAAGACTTGATGAAGATCATGGAGCATGGCCTTCAGGTCAAGGAAGGTGATTCTCCCTCTCTACTTCGTTCTCCGGAAACACCACTTGGATTGCTGCATCCAGCTATGGGCACCTCAGCATAAAAAGGACATGGATCTGCTTGAGTAGGTCCAGACAAGGGCCATGAACATGAGCAAAGGCTGGAGTATGTCTCCTTTGAAGAAAGGCTAAGAGTGTTGGGGTGGTTCAGCCTGGCAAAGAGGAGGTTATGCAGGGCCCTTGTTGCATCCTTTCAGTACTTGAAAGGGTTCTTACAAAAAAGGTGGGGAGGGCTCTTTTATCAGGGAGTGTAGTGAAAGGATGAGGGGCAATAGTTTTCAACTGAAAGATTTAGTTTAAATATAACCCTTCTCTGTGAGGATATAGAGGCACTGGAACAGCTTGTTGGGAGAAGTTGTGTATACCCCATTCCTGAAAAAGTTCCAGGCCAGGTCAGATGGAACTTTAAGTAACCTGGTCTAGTTGAATATGTCCCATGACACAGGGATTGGAAGCAAATGATATTTAAAGTCCCTTCCAACCCAAGTCACCTTATGTTTGTATACACTATTGTTGATAAATCTGTTACCAAAGAAATATTAGTAAACATAGTTTAATCCCTTTTTTTTATAGTGCTTAACTTTTCCATGGTTGTTCAAAGAAGAAACCATCTTGCCCATTGCCACAAGTCAACATCCAGCACTTCCTTCCCAGCATCCAAGATGTACAACTTTTTAAAAATAATTATTTAAACTCCAGATTTGACTTGTGACTTTTTCAGGCAGAAAGTCTCTGGGACCATTTGTAATTGACCTGGCCTAGCCTGCAGCAAATTTAAACTAAGTGCAGGGTTTTCTCCAATACGGTAGATGTCAATCAAATCTAACTAGGTTAAATACAAGACAGAGCACGAATGGAGCATGGCTGAGAAAAATATACTTTGCCTTCAGCTCAGGAGTGGAAGACAGCTGATATCACATTGTAATACAAGGTCATATGACTTGTAAAAGAATGGGAACTGCTGCCTTTTGTACCTGTTCCTCCTAAATGTTCAAAACATCGTAACCTACATTGTCTGCTGGATGGTATTTCTTTTGTCAGATGAATTCCTCAGGTTTTAGGGAACACTCCTAACTAGCAAAGGACAATAATCTCACATTTAGAAAAAGTACATTACAGTACAAAAGTATATTGAAGAGAAGTGTAAAATAAAAACCAACACCAATAGCTAATAGCAGAGTACAGTGGGCTTGGTAGTCTCATGGTGATATCTCTGATACAAGCCCCTGGCAAGCAGAACACCTCTCCAGAAATTGCATCAGGTCAGCAAATAGGTGCCTCTGTACCCCTCAGAAGAGAGTTGCCTTCTACTATTAACTGTCACCTTTCCTTAGTTGCATGGGTTGTTACACACGGGAGAAGATTGAGCTGCCTTTTTCAGCTCCAGTGGCTCTCCTGATGTGACAGGTCTTTAATTTTCAGTCTGCAGAGTGGTGAAGAGGTTCTTCCCTCCTGCAGCTCCATGCCACTATAAGCTACAATTCTTCTATATTACTAGCCTCCTCCTATCTGTGTGTTTTGATGGAAGAGGTTTTGGCTGTTTGGCCGTGGGCTGTGGGTCCTCTGCAGACTGCACTTGGAACCACCTATCCAACTCCTTCTCAGCCTCCTTGGTCCTGCACAGTCTTCTCACTGCCTCCTGATGCTCAGTTGGGCACACCTTTTGGAGGCAGATCTGGTCTGCACTGCTGCCTCTCCCTTCAGCATCTCCCTCTGGGTGGAGTCTTCAGCCACCAGGGTAGATGGTACAGACCCACCAGGAGGAGTGGTAGCCTTGGCTCTCAGACAAGTGTGAAATTCTGAGTGAAAATTAACAGCTGTTGCTAGACAGTCTCCCAGCTGAGACACATTATTCAATCCCTACCAAAGAGGTTAACATGATTTACTCTTTCTTACACCAGGCTCTAGATATCAAATCCTATACACAATACCTATAAACATCTCAACCAAATTGACTTAGTGTTGAAGACACAATTCAAATTTTAGAAAACTCAAAAATATTTCCAAAGCAACTAGGTCCACAAATACTGGAATAAACAGAACTTGGTTTTCTCTTGACTCAAAAATTTACAGAAACTTTCCAAGGAATTTTTTGAAATCTGGCTATCTTTGAGAGCTGTATGTCTAACAAATATAGTGGAAATTGATTGACTAGAAGCTTAACAGTGGCGGCAGGGGTGATGCCACTTTGATTTTTGTGTTGTTTTTTTGGGTTTTTTGGGGGTTTTTTGGGGTTTTTTTGGTTTTGTTGTTGTTGTTAATGTATTCTTTGTATTCTTTACACATGTATTTAGAGCCCTGTAGCCTATTACTGTATTCCAGCTAGTTTTCCTAGTACTTTTCTATGACCTTCCCTGGGCAGAAAGACAAAACATATTCCAAGGGTGCCTATCTTATCTCGGTTTTCCCTGGCTTCCAAGGTTGCAAAACAGCTCTTCAGACACATTTTCACCAACAAAGTACAGTCCCATCCAAGAGTGGGAAGACTTAGAAGGTGCTTGACCGGGGGAAAGGGGAATTGCATCACCACTTGTGCTCATAATTGGTGCTTTTTTGTCATTAATCCAACTTATGAAACTGTATACACCCCTGTGATGGATGGGCTTTTGTGGACATCTTTCCATAACTGCCCCTGGAGGCCTTCAATAAAATCCACTTTTAAATTACCTCCTATATTAATATTAATATTAATATTAATATTTTGTCAAAAGTGTGTGTTGTTTCATTTCTAAGTTGAAAAAGGAATCAGGTGAATAATCCATATACACACACGCACATATATGCTAGGGGAACTCTTTCCTCCTCATGAATTCAGTTGACAATCCTTGATTTCACTGTTAAAATAATGAAAATTATTATATTCCTGACTACCTTATCAGTAGCTTATATACAGAGAATATATAGATTCTAAGAAATCAGCTTTTCCTTCATCAGTATTTTTCCTTGTCAGAACTTGACTGTTTTTATCTTTCACTGCTACATCAAATAATTTAGAAAATGTCACTTTTTTTTTTTCTCATAATCCCAGTTTTGACAGAGCAAATTTTCTATCATGCTGGAGACAAGCACATAAAATTGACTTTGCAGTAATTCCTTTGCATCTTTTAAATTAAATGCCACTGTTACTTTTAGTCATTTATCCTTTCAAATTTGATTATGAAAATTCAAATATTATGAACTTGGTTGCACAGGAACATCATCCAAAGTACCTCAGGTTCTCCTAAGAAAATCTGGGTGACTAGCGACTTTAAATTTCATATCATAATTCATTATCTTATTGTTTTTCCATCACTTGTCTGTGGCAGTTTCCCTAGCTGTTCTGACACTGGCCTTGCCTGTCATGTTATTTACTGTTGGCAACTCAAGCTGCCATGGGGTGCAAAGAATGGTGATGCCCAAATAAAGTTTTTACTAAATTCAACATTACAAGCGCATTTAAGATGCATTCATTCAGGCACTGCAACAAACATCTAAGCATAGTGTATTAAAGAGCAACATGCTAGGCATTAGCTAGCTACCATCAATATGTAAGGGTTGCAATCTATAAAGTCTTTTACGCATATAATATTGCACAGCTGTGAATATAATTCCTGTTTGTCTGACAGCAGTATTCTTGATTTGAAGATTGCAAATAATGATTTCAAAAGAGGTACCATGGAGAGCTTTATGAATTTCACACATCACATTCACTATGCAGACCTAATGACATTAGCACAGTTTGTCATTTAGCTCAGTACAAGATTTATGCTTGTTTTTATTGTACAAGCTTACAGTCATGCAGATCTAAATGGCTGCACTGCAGGTTTTCTTCTTCCCTTTGGTTTATTACTGTTTGTGCACATGAAAGAATCCCTACAAAAGCCTGTAAGGCCTTGGTTTTTTTTAATTTCTTCCTCGCAGACTCTGAAGGCATTCCAACGAGACTACATTGCTAGCATAAAATCTATAAAACCTACTTGATAATGGGGCAAGTGTAAAAATTCTGGTATGGGGATGATATATGTTTTACTTTGACAAAACAACTTCTCAATTTGATGAAAGCAAGACAGTGCAATTCCAATTGCTCTATGAGCCATGAATAACCAAATAAATAAGAAATATCACCTCTATTCTTGGTTTAATTTTTATTTAAATAATCCTTTTTTAGTAAAAATAGGAGTATCTACAGACGCACAAAAGCAGTATTTCAAAACCTAATTATTTTATAAATACCTTTGAGTTGCGTAAAGCTTTCCACACTGTAGGACAATTGGTGAGTGCAAGAAAATGTTCTCTATCCATCTGTGTCATAGCCCATTGCTTGTTGCCTTGAGTATAGTGTATAAGCCAGCCAGAACACAATATTTTTTTTTTTTTCCTGAGAAAGATAACAGCAGTGATCCAGACTTTCTATTGCAGCTGTCAAGTTCAAATAAAATATGGACAGGAGATGTCACCCACAATGCTTTGGAAGAAGGTAGAAAATGCTTTTTAGCCATTTATACTTTCCATGTCAATTTTCAAGATTTTAAAACTTTCTAAGGACAAATGCATGAGTCATTTTTTTTCATTCAAAATTTTACATGCATATTCCTGATGCCATACATCTATGACCCATGTGCAAAAGTTTATGACAATATATCTGCATCTGTAATCATTATATCCTATTTGTAATTTATATTCTTTTTTTCTCCCATATATATTCTTTTTTCTCCCATTATATGCTTTTTTCTCCCATACTTTTTGCTTGGTAAGACAAGCCAATTATGCACTGGGTATTTAAAATTTTATGAGTGAAATAAATATTTTTGTTAATAACAATAAAGGAAATGGCTGAATAATTTGCATTTATGCCTCTCGTTAAAAAAATATGTAGAACAGTAGATGCACGGCTGTCAAGAAGACCATTTCATTTCTCAGTTTATAGAATTTGATTTCATGGGCTAAGACACACAAGTGGAACTTTACTGAGGTAAATTCTGTGTGCCTCCATAAAAAGCCCAATTCCTGTTTGTAAAAGAGAAACACAGAATTAAAAATAAATGCATATACAGCTAAAACAGTAGTTTTGATTACAGTTCAGAGAAATAAGTTATATTCTAATAAAATTAAGGTGTTCAGAGCATGCTTTAGTGGAAGAAAAATAGAAAAACCTTAAAATTTGAAGGCTGTAAAATAAAATTACTATATTTAGTATGACAGTCATCTGGATTATGTAAAATAGGAGACAAAAAAGGTAAAAAAAGAGAACAGAGGCTTTGCTATTTGGTAAATTTTACTGAAGAATTCTTTGTTATCTAGCTGCAGTATGCAACCTTCAAAGAGACCTGAAAGGATATATATTCATATGACAATTTTAGACAGAGGTACAGTGTATCTCAATTACACAGATCAGATGACTTGCTTGTTGTCATTCAAAGTATCTGCACATGAAAAGTAGCTCAGCAATCACATATCAGCAGTCCAAAGTTTCCCTAAAATGCTAAAGATAGATGACTTTTCCAGGCTGATGAGATCAATAAGATTTTTGAACACTGTGAGTGACTTCATTGGAGTTTGTTTAGCTAGCAGCTCAGAAAAGTGTCTGAAGATGACAACAATTTCATCAAGGTCAACTGAACACTTTTGAATTTGCCTAACTGGAGCCCTAAAAGGCTTAATCCCTGCATTGTCAAGGTCCTGCAGGCAATGCTTTTAATCAGAATGTTTTTGAACTCTTTCTGAGGAATTCCTTTTCAGTTACCTTTCTGTTTACTTTTCATCTAGGGCTTGACATGACACTTAGAACACACCATGCATAAACACTACAGAGGCTTGGTTAAATGCAATTCTACCTTTTGCTCTGTGACAGAAATACCAAGCAGATTGACTATACTTTTCTATTAACTTGAAAGCCATTTTGTTGACACCACTCTGAGAGGCTTCTGTACTCCTCAGGCAAGAAAGTATAAGCAAAGCATAACAACATTTTTCCCAGTAGCTGCTGCTGAACTGCACATCCAGAGCTTCCACACACACAGAAAAATATTTTGCAAAGGCCAAAGCCTATTCTTCATTTCCAAGCTGTACTGACACTATGCAGAATGAGAAATAAACTTAAGAATGTAGTAATATTAAGTCTATACTTACCATCTGTCAAGAGGCCAACTACGTTTTATATACAATATAAATATATATATACAATGTGTATATATATATATACATATATATATATGTATGCATATTTATATGCATGTACTTTGGGAAGCTGCATTCAATTGAAGCATGAATATACATGATTTTTACAACACAAAATTTAATTAATTGTTTTCAGTTATGAACCTTTGAAACATAATATTTTTTTAAGAATCAAAGCTTGAGAGATGCATGAATTCATATCAGATGTGTTTCTAGAATCGTGGAATCAGTGGCATTTCTTACATATTTAACATGCTTAGCAAACAGCATAGGACTTGTGTGTTATCACTCTTTACTGGTTAATAATTGCTCTGATGGACTTGTCAAGGATGAATTAAGTTTAAGGGTCATGGCTAATGAAGATAGGTTTGCATTCTTGTTTATTAGGAATTATGTTCTTATCACATAGGAATTACATTCCCATCAAAATTCAAGGATGCCAGGAGGACAGCAACCATTTCCTGACAGTACCTGCTTATTGCATGATCATTCATGCCACTATTTAAAAAGTATTCAATAGACAATATGGTGCAACACCACTGGCCTGAAGCCAGACATATCATGACAGAAAGTGAGGGTGACATTGATTCCAGTATCCTTCCACCTACAATGTGGAGATTATGAATGCATGAGGCTGCAGCCCTTTCCTCTTACTGGCAGCTCTACATACTGAATATGAGCTATTTTGAATTCATTTTTAAAATTGAATTTTACATCAGCATAATTTTACAATTTTATCTCCCAAACATCTTTTTAAGGTTAATGTTTTTTGCCTCTTCACTACAGAAATTTTCTATGCTATTTTCTGAAAAATTTTCTGTGCTCTTTTCTGAAAAATTGCAACTCTTGTTGCACTCTTCAAAGTGTCAGATTGAAATTGATTAAATAGCTATTAAAACAGTTAAAGTCATTAGTTACATAGGCTTCATTATTTTCATACTCTATGTCCTATAGGGACAGAAGTAAGAAAGAAAGAGGTATGAATCTATTAAATATATTTAAGTTTTGACACTTAGTTTACTTTAAACTTACTTCATAACTAACATAATTATCTTTCAATATTTATTGATTACTTCTAATTTCGGTCAATAGGATTGCAACATATTTTATGAGTAAGTAAACGTCTCAGTTACATTAACTTCAAATTTCTGCTCTGAAGGGAGAGGGAGCTACATAGAGAGACCTGCTGCTTGCTCAGCAAAGGTATCACCAGTATCCTGCCTGTGTTGACTTCCCTGGGCTCTTTCCCCCCCTAGATAAACAGGCTACTTTTAGGATGATAAAGCTTTCTTGGGTGCACTTGTAATGTGATAATGCAAATGTCAACCTGTTCTTGCATGAAAGGCTTTCAGTCACAACCTCAGTCAATCTCTGCAAGGGCTTTATAAGCAGTATATTTCCCTACCTGCCCACCCTCTCCAACAGACTGTTGTCCATGTTAGCCAAAGAGTTAAAACATCCACCTGCAGCAGACACAAATGACAAACCAGAATATCATGTTGCACTGGCACTCGTTCCATATTACCTTAATATGCATAACTGTGAGCTGTGGCATCTGAGAAAACAGCCATGCCACCCATCCTGCAGCTTGCGGTGCAATTGTGCAGGTGAGAGCTGCAATTACCTAGCATGTGGCATGAATATTGCAGGAGTGTAAATCAGAGCACTTAAATTAATGATACCTATGTTTTGTTCAGCTGAAGTAATTGTGGCTTATTCAGATCAGCTCATATTTTTCTGAAACAGTCCATTGAACTCTAATTTTCTGATTTCAACCCCTGTCCTAAAATTACATCATTGGATCATTAAAGCCCAAGAAGCTTGAAAAGCACTCGAAATAATTGAACAAGATGAAATTCCCTTTGTGAAATTGAGAACTACCTTTTTCACTAATTAATTTGTTGCACTACTAACAACAATTACAGCAGGAACAAAATAGTCAAGAAAATGGTTTTGTGAAAGCAAACCTCCATGGTCACCAGCTACCTTTTTCTCATTACCTTTTTCAAAGTAGTTTGAAGTTTGCTAAAATCAGAGTGTGAAGAGAAGCATGACTTCAATTTTCACAAAAAATTATAATATATCCTTTAGAGCCCTGGACAGCTTCCTTCCTTTAATACATCTCCTTACTTATTGCAAGGTTTCTAATCCCACTAGTTGAGAATGAAATCAGGCCCTGAAAGGAAAGAAGCATATAACTTGTATGTGGAATTCTTCTCTGTGTACTGTTAAACTTCAGATTACTTCCTAAGAATACCAAGTAAATAAAGTTTTATCAGGAATAATAAGCAAGGTCTTCTGGTGCATAACATAGGTATTTATAGAATTTGAAGAAATTTCTAATTTTTATTAAAAAGAACATACTAACCATTTTACAAGAAGGGACAGGTCCCTGTGATTATTGAGAATTTGAACACCTGACAAAAAATGGGGAAACAAAATCACAGATTCACTAGGAGACAATTAAAAACACTTGTCAGTATATGATACAATACAGAATACATTAAGAACTTGCTACTGCTAGCTTATAGTTTGAGAAGACACCGTAATAATTTGATATTCAAGTACACAACTGCGAAAGCTGTGGACAAGATATGTGGTTTGGTTTTGGTTTTTTTTTTTTCAAACAAACAGAACTTTTTATTCTCCAGGAACCTTACAGAAGAAAACAATATTATATCCCTATGAGTATTACACAGGCATAGCTCCTTGTCTACCTGCTTAAGCAGAAAACATTCCTAAAATTCACAAGTGCCAAAAAAAAAAAAAAAAAAAGAAAGAAAGAACCCACTGAAGAAAGTTACTTACTACCATCTTGGAAACAGATCATGAATTCAGAAACAACTTAGTCAGGGAGGTATAAAAAATAATTTATTATTCTTGAATAAATAGGCAAGATATAGCTGTGCTGAAAGCGTTTGTGAGAGGCTAATTGGCAAGGCGGAGTTCTCTCAGTTTGTTCTGTTTTTCTGTAAGATAAATAGTTAAAGTACCAAGGTTGTATATTTAGAGATTTTTTTCATTTGTTCTTTATAGACAGCAATGTGCTAAATACAGAATTTATTGAGAATAGCTTACAAAGGTGTTTGTGAGAGATGTGGAAAGAATTTTTTTTTTTTTT
>VZRH01002888.1:735682-747910 GCA_013397555.1 Urocynchramus pylzowi
TTTTTTTTTTTTTTTTTTAATCCCATAGGAATCAAGAAGAGAAACAGATAGGATACATATTTGAAACATCTAGAATGGGGGTCTTCAAGAAGAATATGTATTTACAATGTTCAGGACAACATCTTGTCCTGGTTCCAGCCAGGACAGGGTGAATATTTAAAGAAACCAGAAGGAACTATTCTATACAACCTCACATCACTGGTGGGGGAAGGGGAAAGGGTCTCTTCAGTCATGAAGAGTGGCAGCAGTTTGCACATTACCAGCTGGCGCATTACCAGTTGCCGCATTATATCGCATTGCTGTTTCCAGTAAATTGTTCTCATCTCAACCTGTAACCTTCACCTTCTGTGCCTCCAGTTCTCCTCTCCATCCTGCCACAGGGGCAGAGAAGGGGTAAGGGTGAGTGAGTGAACAAAGATTGGATTGAAGTGTTTCAATCAGAACGCTAAATTGGGGAACACCATTCCACAGACCTGGTGGAAGCCACAATGAATTATTGACACACTGATTTTGGTACACGAAATAAAACATGAAAATTCATTATTTCTTTTATAAATACATTATGGATTTATTTTTTTACCTTTATTTCCATGCTGCAGAAAAAAAAAAAAAATGTGGCTTTTTAACTATATGTCCTGAATAGCTTCAGCATCTTTTTAAAAACCTCAAAAATGGTTTCACTGCGCCTATATTCATGGAATACTGCTCTATTGCTCAAAATCAATTTTCCAAAAGCCAACAGACAAAAATGGTATTCAAGATTCAACTCTTGAAATAAAATACACAGTGTTCATTTTAACACTTTTTACAGTTCAATATTCAAATGATGAGCAAGAGAAGAAACATCCCCTTGTGACAATTTCTGGATGTTCGAGTCAGTTCAGGACATAGCAGTTACTATGCTGGTTTTCACTTGCAGTAAGTTAAAAAAGGGACAGAAAACACCTCCACTGCAGTAGTCTTTCCTCCCTCCTGAGCACAGGGTGTAGGCAGTGAAGGAAGATGCTTTTCTTGCCAGTTTCACTCCTGTTTGAAGAGACTGTACTGACTCTAAGTCTTATTTTCTTAAGCTTTTTATTTAGCAACAATCTGTTTGTCTGATCCTTCTTCTACTTTAAAGGGACCGCCCAGTAAATTTATGAACAATTTACTATGTAGACAGAAGAGAAAGAAATACACCTTAGATAATTCCTGTTAATGCTCCCTTGGCTGCATTCCAGACAGTAATAAGAAAGGTTTGGAAGCAGTTTGTGGTACTTGATCTCAGATCTAGAGCACAGTACCCTTGCACCTACATTTATGCAGACATAGCCTGCCTGGGGAGCGTGAATTTTTCAGCCTTTGAGCTCCTTACAGAAACTTTTTTAATTTATGAAATTTTTTGGGAAAAACAGGGTATCAAACAAAGTTATGGTGTTTGGATTTTTTCTGAAAATATGAATTAGGCAGAAGAGAAAGACTTCATGTGTCTAGTTGATCATAGAGCTGCTGCAGGAGCACATTATTAGCCACAGAGACTCCTACAGAAAGCATGGATATGTACTGCAACGCAGAGGAACATTTTATATAAAGTATACTTAAATTTTCTGATTAGTTTTGCTCATAATGTTGCATTGCTTTAGGGAGAAAAATTTCATTTAGTTTTGGGAATAGGAAATGATAGTGTGTATCTCCATAGATGAAGATTTTAACTGTTCTTTATCTGTGGAGTACACCTGCGATATACAGGCGAGGATGGAGGTTATATGTAACTCATGATAACAAAGGTATATCTCCTTTATGCATAGATCTTTAAATAGAAAGATTTAGTCATGCTTAAGTACCAGAAACAGTTCAGTTTTAATAGCACAGAACTTGATCAAGACTCTCACTTTTATTCTAGTAGCCTCATGCTGCATCACCCCAAATAACTTCTGATTTCATTTAGTCATGATGTGATGGAAAGTAAAAGCATTTTTCTGTATCTCCTTGCACATTTTTCTTCATTTTCTATGAGAACATCCAGGGATGGTTTTGTTTTGCTTAACATTCTTCAAAGGCTGAAAGTTGGTATGAGTCATCTGCACAGCTGCATAAAAATAACTGATTCATAAAATGCACAGAAATCACATAGAAGGTGGCAAGTCTGGAAAAGGCAATGAGCTGCGTAGCTCTCTTTTTTTTTAAGTTTACTTCTACTTCCACAATAAAGCTTGAAATTGAATCATGGGGCTGTGCAAACTGAAAAAAGCAACAGGTCTGAAATATTTTGTCTTAAAAAATAATCACCAACTTAGTTAAGATAAATTATTTGGTTCATAGTCATTGAAAGCATAAACTCATTGCCATTCAGATAAAGATTATATTTTTTAGACAGAAAATGTAGTCTGTAATATAGATCTACAGCCCTTATAAAGTATTTTCCTCCAAATTGTGTTGTAATTACAGTTTAAGGATGGTAACAACAAGCTAGATTTCCTTATAAAAAAGATCTGTAGTATTTTTTTGTTCATGAATAACCCAGGAATCAATCTTGATCATTTTGTTCACATTTATTATATTTATTTATTTCATTAATTTCTTGGAATAGATGACTCCTAATTTGTAAATATTTTTTTACCGTTTGCACTCTTTGAGGATTTTGGTTGAGATTTTGGGGTGGGCACATATATATAACACATATTTTTCTACTGCTTGACAAAATGGTGGCAATATTTTAATGAAGAATTATTATTAAATATTATCCCTACATGGAGTAGGCTGGGGGAGCAGAAGAGGTTAGAAAGGGACACAAAGACATTTGGGTGACCCCAAATGACCAAAGGTTTATTTCATACCCAGTGTTCAGAAATATAAAGCTGGGAAAATAAGAACAGGTGGACATAGTAGAGATGACATTTGCCTTCTCAAGTAACTATAATATGCCCTCGTTTCCTGGGGATGGCTGAACACTTGCTTGTCCATGAGAAATAGTGAATGAATTCCATATTTTGTGTGGATGTTTGTGGGGTTTTTCCACCATAATCTGTCCTTTTCTCAATTTATGGGTTTTTCTTACTTTTATACTTTGAATTCTCTCCCCTATCTTAAAATGGCAAGAGTGAGCGAGAGATTGGACACCCCAAATGTTAGACTATGACAATGTACTCGAACTATTTCAAGAATGTCTTTTCACTAGTTAAATGAGACTGACTCTCAGTTCTCGCTGCACAGTCCAGCATCTAAACTTATAGGAGGACAAGTAAAATTCAGTACCTTTTCACAGACAAACCAAAATAGCAGGAAAAATTAGGGATGTCTGTTACAGTAAGGTAGAAAAATTATAATGAAAGGCCTCATAAAATCAGGCCTGCTCTGTTATATCAGTGTCTAGCCTTGTCAAGCTAACACTGCCAGTTCCCATGTGAAAGTAATCCTGGCGTGAACAGTTCATTAACATAACAATCTATTTCTGGGTGAAAAACAACTAACACCTGCATGAACATTAAATCTATCCCATGAGAACCTGTGAAGAAAATATGCAAACAATTCAATAGTAGAGAGATTTGATAGACAAGTAAAATACCTTTTACTTACCAATAAAGAAATTGGCAAGAAAGCTACTAACCAGATGGAGTCACACGAGAGGTCTCCAAAACTGTATAAAAATGAGTTATGTAAATAAAGAATGAGCTTTTTCCACCATGAAGAAAATGGAGTCTTGTGTGACTTATTCCGATAGATGTCAGCTGGCCTAGTGACTTCATGGTGTATATGCTTAGATTTTGTTTTGGATGGCAGAGGCCATACAATACCCACAAAAATTATTTAAAAGTGGGTTTTTAAAAGCTTCTGAGCAGAATACATTCCTACACAAAAAACACTTAATCACATAGATGTTATAAGACATGAAACCACTATGGGTAGTCACTAAAAAGAAGAGGTGACAATTCTGAAATACAAAGCAGATATATATGGGATATATACATTAATAAAAAAGATACTCATCTTTTCAAAACCTGAAAAGTAAATGAATACTTTCTGCTCCATTGAGCGTATGTCAAGTTGTGTGTTGATGGAGAAGAATAACTGGGAAAATATTGATGTAATCTCCTGCATATGACAGGTCAGTAAGCTATCTTGTCTCTTCTCCTACCACTGTGTGTTGCGTATTTTAGTCTTTTGAGATTTGTACTGAAAAGTAGTTTTAAAAACACATTGTGAAAAAAATTCTGAGTGTTTAGGGCAACTTGGCATTAAAACAGATGCCTTCTTTGTTTGTTTTTTTTTTTAATTTAATAATCATTGATTACATCTACTGTATGTGGAAAGAAAAGTCCTTATTATTATCATGATATAATTTTAATTTAAAAAGTTAAGCGTTAACAAGTCTCCTCTCAGTAAAATTTTATAATGCTATTTCAGTGTATCATCAAGTATGTCTTCTGAAATTGATGCAAAAAGGAAATTTCGTATTTGTATACCTTTTGATTTTAACATTTTTCCAAAGCAAATGAGCTATTTATATTAAAACCTACTACTGACATGGTACTAAACGTAAATATATGAAACAAAATAATGTGAGGCTCAAAAATTCCTCCATCTATATAGAAATCAGCCTTTGGAAGAGCTCTTCATTTGGAACAGTAAGTTTAAATCATCTAAGTTAGAAGTGGAGGCAACAAAGTTAGTAAACAAAAGTACATTGGCTAAACTAGGAAGGAACTGGTGTCTGAGGTTGTCCACCTTTCATCATATCACATTCAATAATGCAACATAGGATAGAGAAATCAAATATTTCTTGTTCACACAATTGCCATCAAAACTAAAGTATTTTCAGTATGATTCTACCTATAGTACTTATGTTTCTGCTGTAAAGGACTACAGCACAGATTGCTTCAGAAATAATACTGTTTATCAGAAAAAGATTGAAACCCAAAGACATGGCCACAGGTTTTCAAGACAGTAACCTGTCACTGAGTAAACGGATCTGTGATGAATTTCAGACTTCCCTGATTGATAAGGTAAGAGGAGTAAAAATCACCCTTGCTGCCTGAGCACCAGTGTCCATCATCTGAGAATAATTTTAGTCTGTTCTTGGACCTCTCTTGGTGGTGTCTGTGAACTACCTCTCTTAAGAGGTGGAAACAGCTATCCCAGTATTGAAGACTGACACTCTAAAGTACAATGACACATTATTGACCAATTACTTAATGTATTATTTCATAATCAAGAAACAGAATTTCCATTAAAATGATCCCATCTTCAACTAAAATTAAACAAGGCAGCATTTAAAGTAGCTTGTTTTAAGTTCAGGTTCTTGCCATTCTTTGTTGCCATGTCAAGACCTTCTCAGTTTTGCTTACCACAATGCTCTCCTGCCCTCACCAGTCACTTCCTTATTCCCAGATGAGATCTAGGACTAATCTTTTCCAGCCAAACAGAATTATCTTGTCTGCCACGGGCAGCCAAGTCTCTCTTCACATTTTCTCCTGCTTGTTGCAATTTTCAATGGGTTTGCTAGTTTGCTGAGTTAGGTTAAATTGAAATGCCACATCCTCATTTACAAAGTTCCCATCTTTCTTGTGACTAGCTTTCCAAAGCCTAGAACCCAAGCTGAAAAACAGTGCTACCTGCTGACTCTGCAAAACGTCTTTCAATTCAGAGTGCACTGAAAAACCCCACCAAAATCTAGGGTTTCTCAGACATCAATCAGAAGCTGGAAGCATCTTACAAGGCTGGATCTTCTGATAAATACTGACAAACAGTCATTACAGGAATAATTGCAGCAAAGCTTATATCATTGCATTTGCATAAATTCTACAGATTATCCAGTCTTAAAAAAATTTAAACAGTATGACACTTATACTTTCAGCTGGGAACCAGACCAAGCATTTAATTTTTTACATTTTTTTAAAATTTTATATTCTATTTTTGTAAGCCTTCAGTTTCTATTATCCTTGTTTCTGCCTGGGTCATCATATTACGAACAAGTCTGGATTTCATGTTTATTTAGTAGCCTTGACCCAGTTGGACCCAAGACTGCTGCACAGTAAGAAGCTGTGAAATGCTGGTACCTTTAAATGTGACATTTCAAATAATAATGCAAGAAACAAAGTTGTTGAAATGTCTCTGTATTATAGAAAGCTTTGTCAAATTAAAGAGTTAAAATTAGTTAAAAAAATATGAAGCAAACAAAGAGTTTGATGCCTTAAGACAAGATAAATCTAAGCATCTTTGAACTGCAGAACACCACAGCAAGATTCAGGCCCCATAATGATGCCAGAGATTCTACTCAGAAGCTTAGAACTCTGGGTTTCATTTACGATATTTCCATCTGTTTTTTCTATTACTTTTGGCCATTTAAATGATTTTGCATAATTTCAATTATTGTGAAATAGGCTAAAGCTGTGATTTGATAATTATAAAATGTCGTGAAGTTGATTAATAATATATTAGAAAAGTCACATTTAGTATATTTTTCAAAGGCTGGATACATCTCAGTATTTCTCAGTGTCTTTGCTCTTTGTTTTGAAGAATCAAACGAGGTTTTTCATATAGCAATCAGATCTCTAGAGTCCAAGTCTTTGAGATGTTTTCAGCAAATTGAAAAAACTCTACTTCACATCAAATAAAAATTGGATTCAATTTCACTTTTCATGTGATTGACACTAGCGTAAATAGAAAATAATTAATTTAATTATTGAATTAAATATCTGGCAAAACTAGATAAGGCTAATGATCTGGTTTAGCCTCATATTTAATGTGCCTACTGAGACTACTTTTCACAGAAATTTGTTGTGTGTTTTCGGTATATAGAGTAAGATATAAAACAAATTCATTAATAACATATAAGAAAAACAAGTTTTCTTTTGAGCCTTAAATATATAGCTATATATAGAGACAGCAAATGCAAAAAAAAACTTTGAATAAAAGTGAGATCTCAAGTTTGTTTAAATAATACATTTTTACTTATTTGCATAGATCATACTTATGGGTTTTTGTTTGCCTTTTTACAAACATGGTTGCCAATAGAGCAATAAATACTGACAAGTTTATTCTCAAAGTGCAGCTAAATTATACTTATTATGGATTTTTAAATTTCTACTTGGAAATATGGTTTATAAAACTGAAATATATATATTTTCAACAGGCAGCCGCCTTTTATTGCTGCTTAGAGCACACAGTACATCTTTATATATTTTAATGGATTTCATAAATATTTCATAGATTATTTTTTGAAGTAAATGAACTAGAATAATGTACAGCAGTTAACATAATTCACACTGTTTTACAGACTTTCCTTTTCTCAGTTGTATTGGTGACATATTTATACTGTGATAATTTAAACTATAATTAAAATAGCTTAAATAAATTGTATAGTCCAATAAAAAGATTAATTTACCAATAAAAAGATGCACTTACCAATGAGTTTTCCTTACCTCCCTGCTAACAAGAATCTAGGATTTTAAAGAGTTTTCATCTACTTAAGAGTTTTTCACCTGACTCTAATACCACCAAATATTTTTAAACTGACTTGGCACCCTTAGAAATGGATTATCATAAAATCTGCATGGGTACCCAGGAATTTATGTAAAAATCTCCTCCTTAAAATTCTAATACCAGTATCTCAGTCTTCAGTTCACCCCTTCGCATTAGCCTCACACTGCTGTGGGCCTTTTAGGTCACGTGTATATTTGTAAATATGTGATGTATGCATGCATCTTATACAGACACACACACACACACATGTACACATATAGGGGCAACATTATATACACAAATATACTGATAGATGCTGATATATGTGTTTGTATATATATATATGTGTTTGTGTGTGTGTTTGTGTGTCTGTGTGTTCTATATGTTGATCAAAGATACCTGAGGAAAATTGCATTACAAAGGGGAGCGAATTCCTGGTATTTGTGATTGGTACTTCTCCAGTCACATTTGTGATTGGGACTTTCAAGGATTACAAACTGAATCATGGGGGACCCCTGCTGAACAACAGAGAACACTTTTTTTGCTGTGGGGGTGACTGAGCACTGGCATTGGTTTCCTGGAGAGGTTGTGGAGGTACCATCCTTGTAGGTATTAAAAAACCCATCTGGATGTGGTCATGGGAAACTGCCTCTAGGTGTAAGGGGGGTTAGATCAGATGAATTCCAGAGTTCACTTCCAATCTCAGCCATTCTGTGCTTATGTGATAAACTCCTTTGATAGCCAGTCTTAAAACTGTATCTTCCCAACCTCTTGATTTCACAGTTCTCTGACTTAATGAGTTGTGGTGTAATGTTATCATACACAGAGCCTTCAGATCAAAAGGAACAGTGGAGACTTACTAGTGCCAGTCTTCTCCTGTGGTTCTTCCACCAGAAAGCCTAATGGTTCTATTAGGAATCAGTACCTAGAAAAAATAAATATTCCAACTGGGCTGATTAAAAGCATTAACAGTTTGGAAACTATTCAGAAATCCCTTCTGTCCTTTGGCTAGTTTTCCTTTACCTCACTTTCACTCTACTAATCCAGTTTACAAAAAGAGAATTCATTTAAGGAATTATTTAAGAGCATGCATTTACTGCACTTTATATCCAGAACAAAGCACAGCTCAAAAAATACCTCCCCTTACATATAAAGAGAAAATTACTGTAAGCAAGCACCTATTAACTCTGCAGAAATGTGTGTCAAGCAGTCCAGCAAGATGAAGAAGGTTGTAACTCCAGGAAGCTTCGATTTATTGGCAAAGTAAGACGAGGAGGATAAATGATCAAATTATACATTCTGCAGTGTTTCAGTTGCCTAGAAATCATGTTTATTTCCTGGTCTTTTTAACTTAATTTGTTTTATGATGATGCTTATGAATGATAAAACAAGTTTAAGAAAATAGCCATAAAAGAACTAATGTTTGAAACTTTGTTAGTCTTCTCAGGCAGGTTACTTTTATATCAATTTATATTTTTTGCACTGCTCAAATATTACAAGCTCCACGTCACAAGAGTCTTTAAATAAACATGACCCAAATAGAAAATATTTGAGTTTTCTTAAATTAAAATATGCATCAACTCAATACCTGTCAACAAATGAAACATAAGAAATCTCTACCTCTCCACAGAATTCTCTGTACAATTCTCTCAGCAAGTATTGATCAGTTTTAAATACTTCACCACATATAATCTGTTTTCTTACTACTATTTTTCTTAATATACCCATTAAACATTACTCTTAAGCATTAGTTCTTCTGAAGAATGTATTCATAGACGTGCAGTATATTATCTTATGCTTATATACCTGTGGTTCTTAATAGCACAGTATTTCTTTGTGTTTATAGAAAGCATCTAGCTTTGACTTGTGAATTTTGCAGCATTTGAACCAAGCTTTTGTCTCAGTTGTAGGATGTTGTGTACACTATACATAAGTTAAAAGCAAAACATCTATAAACTTCTTGGAATGTAATCCTTCCCCCCAGCCTCATACCGGTTAGCAGTTTTGTTACATTTTTCCTTGAAATGATACAGTAAATTAGTATTTTCAACTTTTCAACATAAATACAGCCTGTCAATTTGAAGGGAACACTATGCACCTATAAAGAATGCTCATTTTGGAGGCTTCTAAAGATAACCAAGTACCACTTCAATCATAGAGAATTTTTCTGTATTGTCTTTGATTCCAAGGGAGCGCACATGTGAGTCCTAGGAGCTTTTCTGAATGCTGATGTCAGGTTGCCTAGAATGTACCATGTTACCTTACTGCACAGAACACCTAATATGGAACCTATTATAGCTGTTGAGGTATGTCAAAAATTTTATTGTAAATAAATAGAATATATCATACAAAAGTCATGAAGAAAAGTGGAAACAAGTTCCTTTGTTAGTAAATACAAAGTACTCTGCAACTAAACTCAGGATCACAACTGCAGATTGGTTTAGAGTCATGCGTGCCTCGGTATACTGGAGTCAGCATTATCTGACTCTTCATGATCATTGTTTTATGAGCAAGCCAGTTAGACAGATTTGTCATATGAAACACGAAATAAATTTGAGGAGGATTTTAAAAACCTCATAGCTTGCTGCAAGATAACTGTTGTATCCTGTTAGTTCTATTACAGAATTCCAAGGACATAATAAAAATTAAACTAAAATAACTCTTTTTCCAAATATTTTTCATAGACATTATTCAATGGATACTTGTTATCACAGTATGCCTTGCAAAATGGAAGCCATTTACCATCCCTCTTTACATCTTCATGATTCAACAGTAACAGTGGAAACAAATGAGAGAAGAACCTTTGGAAATCTTCCCCTGAAAATAAAAGGGTTTAAATATTCACAAAGGAGACCTTGAGGAGTGTTAATTGGAAGTCATCCTGTCATATCTAGTTTTGTTCCAACTTTGGAATAATTTCTAAATCTAGCTCTTACAATTGGTAAAGCTCAAATTAATTTCTTAAATTAATTTTTAACATATCCCTGATAATATTTTTTATTTGTCTTTCATTCTTTTCCATAATTTGTTTGTCAAAATTGTTCACAAAGGAATGCAAAACTATAGGGTTTTTTTAAGCATAGAACACTAACATAGAAATATGAAAATAAATGTGAAAATGAATATTTTATGTGGAATTTTTCTCAGGAAAAAAAAAAAAAAAGTGTATTTCATTATACCAGAATAGTGCCTACCAAAGAAAACATAAAAGTCAACATAAACTGAATCAATTGGTGATCAAATATTGCAGGATCAGGGCAGAGCTCTCCTCTTCACTAAATATTTGCAAATATATAGCCTGACTATGCTGACTCTACGTGCTAAGTATGTATTACATACACTCTGTGATACATTTTATAATAAGTCTGCTTTTTTCAAATGCCTCATCTTGTAAATTGTACAAGATAATAATTTTTTTTTTGTTATAGCAAAGTACAAAATGAAACAGAGACTGGTTCTAAAGAGACTGTATTAACTGGACTCCTCTAACTGAACACAGTAATGGCTTATACAAGTGGAACAGTATAAGAAGAATTCCCATACAGGGTCACATGCATTCAGTCTGTGTTGCAAGTGACACATCTAAGTTATTTGGAAAAGGAAGCTTCTTTCACATTTTTTGTGTGGTGAGATTATCTTTAGAAAGAAAGGTTCTATGAAGAGTGAATAGCTGTTCGAATAGAGTCCTGACAGATTTCAGTCCTGATACTTTTTCTCACAGTTCTTTAAATGACTTGTCAGCTCCTGACTTTTGGCAGGTGGATGCTCATACACTCATCAGCTAGCCTATGGCATCCCAGTCCTCTCTGCCTCTGTCAATAATCACTCCCAAGCCTGGCAGACACTGCTGATTTCTCCTTTACTCCTTTACTGGTAATTTGCTTGCTTTAAAATAGCTGTTCTCGTTTCTGTGTCATTGAATTTTCTTCAGTGCTCTTTTCTTTTAGCACAGGAATCCTCTCCACTGATACCATTCACTGCTCATGTCCCTCCTCTTCGGTCTTGCTCTAATGAGCTGTTTGGTTTCTTGAGGTGTGATGACTGTTGCTATCATGTTTTCAGTGCTTACTAGTTTGTCACTTCCAAAGATTCACATGACCATAAGAACTCACTTTGAAATATCTATGTTTGACTAATTGCAGAAGTGGATATATACTTTCTGCCTAAAAGGGTCATTGTTTGCTGTGAAAATTTAGTATTAGACACTTAATTTTATATGCTAAAAGTAGTAATGATCTTTGAAACAGAGGTTTACAAATTTCAGAAAGGTTTGCACCTCTCAAGACACATAATCAAAAGAGATTTTATTAGGGACCCCTGTAATTTAATAGCTTTTAAATTATTGTTTGCAGGCTGTTCTAATGTTGGATTTCTAATGCATCAAATGCTATATTTATTAATTGAATTGGGTATTGATGTGATGCTTGCAAAAACAGATTGGGGAATCTAAACTCAGTGTGAAAAGTGGATGTTTTTCACATTGAGAAAGAGATTGGACATGGGTCTACAGTCACAGTGCTTGTTCTGGGCCTTCTTATTAGGTTTTCTTTTACAGATAATTTAGAAACATATGTTTTCCATAAGGTATAATTACTTGCAAGAAGCAGTGTTTCCTTGTCATCAAGTCAGAGAGCTATTTTCTAAATTATCTTTCAACTTCAGCAAGGCACAGTAGGTCAGAGTTCTCCGCATGCAAGCTGTTACTAGAAATCAGAAGCATGTAGCTGGTGCAGCACTTGTTCCATGAAAAAAAAGTCAGGCAAGAGGGCTGTAAATAGTGAAATATCA
>VZRH01002888.1:747970-797303 GCA_013397555.1 Urocynchramus pylzowi
AAATCAGTACACATTGGGTGTTGTCCAGTTAATCTGTGTTACTGAATTTCTCTGTAACAAAGTGCTCTTCTTGAATTCATTTGTATTTTAAGAGGGGAAAATTAAGTCACTCTCTAGCCAAAGGTTTAGAACAATTTTCCCCGTTTTCTCTGTGGTATATGAGGCCAGTGTATTATTGTGGTTCCACTAAAATGGAAACTGGCCTACCTATCATCAGGCAATTAGCTTCCTAAGTTAATTAATGTAGCATCCCATGAACTCTCTCCTCTCAGTCAATTCCCAAGCTCACTGCCCTGGCAACGGCAGTGACTACCTACCACAGAGTTAATCCTCCTGGGGGAAAAAGACAGACTCCCACATGGACTTCTGTTCCGCAACTTCCCCTGGTTTCCCCTTTCCCTGTTCCCTCCCTAGCTTGGTGGCTGCCCCCCCTCCTCAGGAGACCAAACCTCTTTGCCCTGCCCTTAGCTCGACCCCCCACCCCTTCAACTTCTTTAGCTGCCTGCTCCACGGGGTTGCTCTCTTTGTCACTGGCTTCCTTTCAGCCACTTCAGTGATATACTTCGTTGGAATAAAACCTTGCAAAAAGGAGCCTTTCTTGCCCCTCTCACTCAGCCAGCTGCAGTGCATGTTGTGTGTGGATTTGACTACGTTGCCTAAATGTTAACCCAACCTGCTTTTCTACAGGAGAGGTTTGTTGGGAACAGATAATAGGCAGCAGCACACACCATCCAACACCCGCATTTTTAAATTATCCTACTGTGACTCAACCACTTCCCTGGGCAATCTGCTTTAATGCCTGACCACTGCTATTTCAGTGATGAAATTTTTCCTGATATCCAAGATAAATCTCCCCTGGTGCAACTTGAAGATACTTTCTCTCGGCTGTTTGCTTGCTACTTGGAAGAAGAGACTGACCCCCTACTTCACTATATCCTCTTTTCAGGCAGTTGTAGAGAGCGATAAGATCTCCCCTGAGCCTTCTTTTCTCCAGGCTAAACACCCCCTGCTCTGTCGTCAGACTTGTACTTCAGACCCTTCACCAGGTCTGCTGCCCTTTCCTGGACTCATTCAAGTCCCTCCTTCTTATAGTGAGGGACCCAAAACTGAACACAGGATTTGAGGTGTGACTTCACCAGTGCTGAGTACAAGGGGACAATCACACACTGGTCCTGCTGACCACACTATTGCTGATGCAGGTCAGGGGGCCATTAGCCTTCTTGGCCATCTAGGCACATGCTGTTCAGCCACTGTCAACCAACACCTCCAAGTTCTTTTCTGTCTCAACCCATTGAACCAGTCTTTCCAAGTCTTTCCAGATCCCTCTGCGGAGCCTTCCTACCCTCAAGTAGATCAGTACTCCCCAACAATTTTATCTCATCTGCAAACTTAAAAAGGGTGCACTCAGTCCCCTCATCCAGATCATCAATTATGACTGCATTCAGCAAAAGATGTAATAAAATGCTTTAGTTCAACCAATGAACATGTTCTTTCAAATGAAACAAAAAAAGAAAAACAAAAACAAAAACAAAAACAAAAACAAAAACAAAAACAAAAACAAAAACAAAAACAAAAACAAAAACAAAAACAAAAACAAAAACAAAAACAAAAACAAAAACAAAAACAAAAAAACCCCAACAACAACAATAAAAAAAACCCCCAAACTAAACCACTAAGCCACAAAAAAAAAACCCCAAAAAACCAAAACGATATTTGATTAAGTATGAGCCTTATGCTCAGGTTGTATTTAGAAGACCTGTTAATGACATTATTTAAATTTGCAGGATTATATTTGTCATCAGTGTAAATCTGTACCCTTTTTAATTTTCATCTAAGATAAAAAATAGTTAGCTCTTAAGGCATGCCAGACCAGTGCCATTATTGAAGTGTTGGAAACTATGATAACACAAAAAAACAAGCCTTCAAGGTGAAAGGAAAACTGATTTGCCCTCACTATTCTGTAAAATACCAGAGCATTTTCACCATGGGGTCTGTATTTAGCAAGGAATCACATATTTCAGTCATTAAAAAAGGACCTAATATGGGCAACCTACTCTAGAAAATGTAATTTTCAGGGTTTTGGTCATGTCCCAGTGAGAAAATATAGAGAGACCTATTTATTAACTGGGGAAAAATATTTCTGGCCTAGTTTGACTTGTGGGTGACCTGAATGTCTCTTTTTATAAACTGCCAGAGAAGAATACTGGTCAGTTGACAACTTAAAAAACTTATTTAAAAACTTACAGTACCAGCTCATAGCTACTTAATTACAATAAGGATAATTTTGAGAATAAAAGATGTAATCATATTTTACTTTGGGAATCAGAAGACAAAGAAGGTGATAAATGGAAAGAATTCATTTGAAAAAAACCAATATCCCTGGGCTCATAAAAACCATGAAATCAATTTCAGGTTAAATTGCTTTAAATTATTTAATAATATCTTCAAGACATCTTGATACATTGTTTATACATTTTAAATAAATATTTAACTTTCAGGTCCCTTTTAATTTCAAATATATTTTATAAAAAAATATTTTGCTGTGTGTTTCTCAGTATTGTTATTTCTGTAGGAAAAGTAGTGTGAGCAGTAACAAAGACCTGGGTACTCTATTGCAGCTGCCTCCATGAGGGCTGCAAGCCAGACATCAAAAAAAAAGATGTCTTACATTGAGCATAGTTCTGGGAGGTATTGACTCATCTATGCAGACCAGTTAGGGGCAGGTATAAGCTTCTTCTTGCTTGAATGTGAATCAGTTAGCTGAGAAGTCATTAAATTTGTCTGGTACACTGCCTAAACTAACATTGTTTTCCTCTAAAAAGGAAAAGAAAAACATATAAATAAATCATGCAGCCAAAAGTTGACTCCAATTTTAACTGAAAATATTAGTTCAGAAAAAAATAAATACATAATTTCCTAAATTGGTTCAAAAAGAACCAGTATTTTGATTCATGCAGAGTCAATATATTTTAAAATATGGCTTTAATAGAACTATTCAAGTTCCACACAAAACAGCTTAAACTATCTCTATGTTCTTTCATTAGAATCTAACAAAATGAACGCTGCTCACAGGAATCATTCTCTAAAATTCATTATCCACTCTGCATTCTTTCCACAGCCCAGAGTTTTTATCATGTGTTGAATGTCTGCTGGCATTTAATACTCATTATCTGAAAGCAAATATCTTGAAGGATTTCGGAAGTTATCCTAATGACATCCTTAGACTTTAATGGAAGACAATGAATGAATGTTCTAGCAACTTTATTGTGAAGGGCAATCATATGAGAAATATGTAGAATTTCTAAAATGCATTGACAGATTGATTGATGAGATATAGTGAAATTGCTCAGGAGAACTGCAGAGTACAGTGTCATTACCTGCTAATAAATCGACTGGAAATACCAAAGGAGCTGCAAGCCAAGCCTGCAATATTAGTCTAGTCAATGCCCAGATTTCTACTTTTATTGATTTTTAGAAATGATCATCTGTTCCAGCTTGGGCATGACTGTCAGCATGGGACTGAAAATCTTATCTGTGATAACCTTTTGCTGAGAAAAACAATGAACTGAAAAATGTCTGAGTCATCTTTAATCACCATTTACTCTTCAGTTCCTATACAGGAATGCATTAAGCCACAACAAGAAGTAGTTCAAGAACAACTTTGGCCATCAAAACAGCCTGCTTTTGAAGCTGAATTCCAAAACATTTTATTTTTCAGCCTTTTATGAGATGCCATGTTTCCCTTTTCTTCTTCCTTTTTTTTTTTTTTTTTTTTGTTATTTGATTCATCTAAACTTTAATCAGTGTAATAAAAAACACAATTTTTTCGGCAGTCAATCAAACAATATCACCACCTCAAATTTGAGTGCTGCAATGTTTTAACCTATACAGAATTCATCAAATGTCATACAAGTTTTGATTCTGCAATTTTGCATTAACATGGTAGTGTTTTTCAAAACAAAATCTCTGTGTTTTTCTTGATATTTGCTACTATTTTTATGACTTATTATTGTCATGGTTTCACCCCAGCCAGAAGTCACACACTATACCATCACTCACACACTTCCCCACCAGTAGAATCAGGGAGAGAATTGGAAGGGTAAAAGTTAGAAAACTTATGCTTTGAGATAAAGTCAGCTTAATAGGGAAAGCAAATGCCACACAAGAAGTTAGTTCACTGCTTCCCATGGGCGAGCAGGTGTTCAGCCATCTCTAGGAAAGCAGGACTCCATCATGTGTAACAGTTGTTTGGGGAGACAAACACCATTACTCCAAACATTCCTCCTTCCTCCTTCTTCCCACCACTTTATATACTGAATATGATGTCATATGGTCCAGAATATCCCTTTGGTCAGTTTGGGTCACCTGTCCTGTCTGTGTCCCCTCCCAACCTCCCAAGCATCCCCAGCATCCTTGATATGTATGTCTGTGGCAAAGAAAAGGGAAGCAGAAAAGGCCCTGGCCCTGGCAATAACACAAACATGTCCGTGTTCCCAACACTGTGTTCATCACAAATCCAAAACTCAGACCCAGAGCAGCCACTGTGAAGAAAATTAACTCTACCCCAGCCCAAACCAGCACATTTGTTTATATTTTTTTCCTACTGATTCTGTTGAGATAAAATGACTTACTTCACTGTAATCAGCCTTAATCTTTGCAAAGGTTCAGGAAGCAGGAGATCCAGTCTAAAAACAGAGCATTTTAACAGCCTCTTGACAATATTCTTTCCTCTGCACTGTGCTGTTTTATCAGAAGTTCAATGAAGCGGAGTCTGATCTGATATCTGCAAAGAAAAGATTGGGTTTAGATCAGTCAGAGTCAAGGAACACTTGTATGTCACTGCGTAGATTTTCTCTCTGCTTTCTGAGGTTGTTCTGAGTCCCACCTGGATACCTTTCACTTCCTAAAAGGTCCTTCCTAAATGTTTTCTTTTGTTCTGGAGCATGACAGGCTCACATACCAAAACCTTACTAATTTTCTACAAGCAAATAGAACATATATTTGGAGAAGAACCTAACCTATGTCTTAGAAAAGAAGACAGAAAAATATCTCTCTGGGAAGTGTTTAAGGCCCAAGAATAGATACTCAAGAGCTAAAGTACTTGCTGTGGAGCAGGTCTGGCAGCCTGATTCCAAGACTTCCCTATAATGTAAATTTCACATTTTCCTCTTACTGAGGATTTGGATATAAAAGAATTTCCAACACAGTGCAGACTGTGATTTTCAACACATGCCATAACCCACATACAGTAGCCCCTCTTAAAGCTCACAAAATGTAAATGAAGACTTAAAAAGCTGTTTTCCCAAATCTATCCTCTTCATCAACGCAAGAAGGATACTTCTCTTCAAATGTAACATCATGGGCTAGAATTTTGCCACATTTATGAGCAATATGTTATTTTTATTTTATTTGTAAATTTATTGTGGCTTTAAATATTTATCCTGTTATTGCAGCACAGACTAGAATTGTTTACGTATTCTCATAATTAAACCTTGTTTTAAGATTTTCTATCTCAGGTATTGAAATGCAATTTAAGTGCAATCTGACATATGTGAATTTCATTTTGGACAGAATGCTTTACATTTGTTGTGACTGGTATGATTTGCATGTTTTTCTCATTATTTATAGGTTGATTAAATGTTTCTTCTTCATTTGCAACAACAGACATGCACAAGAAATTGCCACATGCTATTTCATTAGAAATATAACCTTTTCAGTACAGAATCCTACTTTGTATTCTTCATAGAAAGGAATAAACTCCTTGAATTAATATATATTTTAATTGGTTTTCCTTAGAATAGGGATTATTATTTTATTAGAGTATATCAGATATAATTGGCATATTCATTTTGGAAACAAAAGATAATCAACTTATGTGTCTTTTTGACAAATGGAAATGCTGTTAAGATAGTCTTCCATACAGTTGTGGTAGTTTGACCTTGACTGGACACCAGGTGCCCACCAAGCTGCTCTATCACTTCCCTTCCCAGCTAGACAGGGGAGAGATGGAAAACATCTCATAGGTTGAGATAAAGCAGTTTATGAAAGGGAAAACAAAATTTTTATTGGCACAAACAAAAAGAAAATAAATGGCTTATCCTCTACCCAACATACAGATTTATACATTTTCATTAACTACTACCATCCATCCTTATACAGATAGATACTATTTTCCCATTTCATGGGCTTCCTCCACATCACCAGATATTCAAAAACAGGCCAGACTTTCACTCCATCAGGATGGGTGGTCAGGACAGGAAAAGCAGCACACTCGAGCCTTGGGCGCTGACACTGGCCCAGCTGGGGTCATCATCATGCTCTCTTGAAAGGTAGATTTTGTTGCAGAAAATGAAAACCAGAAGCACAAAACCCTCCAAAATAAAATGAAACCAAACTTACCAAAATCCAGCACTCACATCTTACTTTTATTTTTGATAATTGCAGTTGGGCTTCTTTTTGGTCAGCATTTTCATGATCCAACTTGCAACATGATTGCTACTGATGACAGGTGGTGTTTATTTATGAACACTAGGTATTATGCAGAGTCCATGATTTTTCCATGTAAAGTGGAATATGCTGACAAGTAGAAGAATCCTTAAAGTTAGACACCTAGAAATTAAGTCTTGGAATTCTTAAAATGCAAAAATATGTCCTGCCTGCTAAACACGATCAAGAATTGCATTTGCTTTTAAAGCAAAAAACATCTCTGACATGTCTGAATGTGTATTGGGTTCAGCTGAGATAGAGTTTATTTTTCGTAGAGTGGCTTCTGTGGGTCTCTGTTTTGGATTGGTACCGAAAACAGTGATGATAACACAAAGATGTTTCAGGTATTGCTGAGCAGGGCTTACACAGAGTCAAGGCCTTTTCTGCTCCTCACACCAGCCATCATTGAGGGAACCAGGAATGCACAGGATGGTGGGAAGGGACACTGCCAGGGCAGCCGACCCCAAATGCCCCAAGAGATATTCACAGAACCACAGAATCAACAAGGGTGGAAAAGACCTTTGAGATCATCGAGTCCAACTTATGACCTAACACTGCCTTCTCAACCAGACCGTAGCACATGCCAGACTACAGGGCATCATGCTCAGCATATAAAGCTGGTGGAGGAAGGAAGGGGGGGATGTTCCCCCAAAGGGACAAAGGGATGGCATTTGTCTTCCCAAGTCATCGTAATGAGTGGTGGGGCCCTGCTTTCCTGGATATGGCTGAGCACATGCCTGCCCATGAGCAGTGATGAATGAATTCCTTCGTTTGCTTTGTCGGCATGTGAAGCTTTTGCTATCCCTATTAAACTGCTTTTATTTCAGCATGTGACTTTTGTCTGTCTTACCTTGTCTTTCTGTCCCCCATCCCACTGTGGGGAGAGTGAACAAATGGATCATGGGACTGACCTGTCAGTCAGAGTTAAAGCATGAGAGTGGTACACTGCCATTTCCATAGATTTAAAAGGATTTTCAATATAAAAATTTTCTCTGGAAAATTTTAGTGCTGCATATGATTTTTGAAGGAGTGAAGGAGTTACCCAAATAAATTTTTGTACATGCTCAGATAAATTAGACATGGTAAACATAAACCTGGCTAATTAAATGGTCTTTTGTTCACTTATGTATAAGTGAACATATATTTTACAATCAACCTTTGAAATACAATTCTGAAAGTAAACATTTAGAAAGAACAAAATGGCAAAGTGGGTGTAGATATTATTGATATACCCATATGGTTTTGGAAATAGCCAACATTATGTTGAGATAGATAGATAGATAGATAGATAGATAGATAGATAGATAGATAGATAGATAGATATGCAACTAACTGCAAAGTGCAAGTGCAAATATTTATATATGCTTGAACACAGATGAGAATAGGATATGAATGACTGTACTATGTGTGTATGAAATGTTTAATATGTCTATCAATATAATTTTAAACTTAATAGTGAAAGTTACATTAGCAGACTACGACTGACAAATGTTTATCCTTCCTTTATGCTTTGCATTTCTTCTATCAAAGAACTCCTCTTGCTAGCACAGAGGATATATTACATGCATACACAAAACCCATCAAAATAGTAAAATGGGAATTTGGAGGTCAAAATAAAGCAGAACTGTTTTGGAACAGATGCAGGGTTCAGAAACAGTCGATGTTTATGTACCAGCTTGTACTTAGCAATTCTTGCAATTCTCATTCTTCAGCTCTTCAGGAGAAAAAAAAACCAAAAAAACAAAACAGAGCATCATAAACAGTAATAGTTACAAAGCAAGCACTTGAAAAGAGTGTAGAAATACAGCAATCTGCAATTCATCTGAACAGCAGTAGAAAAGTTTGCTTCACAAAAGCAACAGGTTAATTCATCTATTCAATAGTGACAATTTGAATGTTTGTAAAAACAATTAAAAGTGAGAACTGACACTTAACAGTGCAGCACTGTTGTGGTGTTCTAAGTGAACCAGGGCAATGCTCATTGTGAAAGAAACTCTGTGGTCTCACTCAAGCTCCACAGTCACCTACCAGCAGTAAACCCCGAAGAGCTATGTGAGGCTGTGCCCTGAAAGTGGTGGTTTTGCACAGTCTACAGTGAGCAGCTCCTGACTCTGCCTGTCATGTCACTGACTACTTTCATTTTGGTCAAAACTGAATGAACTTCTCATCCTATGATCTTAAATTTCAGGATGGAAAGAAAGGTTTTAAACACTTTCCTAGTTATTCTAAAATGTTTTATTCATTAAGAAACAATATAATGTCAAAGAAAATAAACATTCAGTCTGCTAATTGTTACTCACCTGTTGTGATAAATAGAAGGGGCGCCCACTTACCTCATTGCCAGAATACAGACCTTTCTGCCACTAAGTGGCCTTCTTAGATCTACTTAAGCAACAACCTTTGCATAAAAATTTAATAAATCCTAAAATATGAGACAAAAAGTGCACCACCCAGTGGCTAGATAAATTTGATAGGAACTTCTATAAAAATTGTCAGGTAGAAGTTTGTAATGTGCTTCAAGAGGCAATCAAATTACATCCTAACCACAGGAAAAGTTATCTTTCCCATGAATACGTGCACTTGTAAAATATGTTATTTTAAAATGTGATGATTAAGTTTCTGCAAATATTTTTTTGTAATATGCTCACCTGTGGCCTGTGGTGGAGCCACTGGTGCCACTGGAATCAACTCTGTAAGGAGTGAGGCAGCTCCAGCTGCTCTGCACAGGGGCTGACCTGCACCCCTCCGTGCTGCTGCCACCCTGGATTCCTGCAAGTGCTCCAGTACTGGTTTCCCAAATTTGGTAATTTGTCAATATTTGAGATGCTGGAGTTCATGCACTGCCAGAACTCCTATAACAGATGTTTGTTGTTTTTTTTTACTGAAACATGAGAGCACACCCAGAAAGCTGAAGTACCCGCAATACTGACTGGTACTCAGTTTTTCGTCCAGCTGTGTCTCTTTCTGACCATGAGAGTAAGTGGATGTTCTGAAATGTGCGAAAAATTTTCTTTACTGTTGCTCTTGACCCATCTAGGAGGGTTGCATATAATTTTCCTCTTTCTCCCACTGTTCTCTTATTCTTGTCTGAAGACAAATCTGAATTTGGGGAGATTTCTAAACCAAATTTCTGGGCTCAGGTGTCTAGTGAGAAGGATTAATATCTGAAGATGAATGAGACAATCCAGCCCCTTATTTAATTAAATCATGGTTGTTTAATTATCACAACTATTTCATATTTCTACTTACTTTTTAAATGATTGTCTATAAATCATAGCTCAAAATATTTTGTTCTTGTGTAATTTATCATGCTTTGTATTTTTACTGAAGTGGAAAGATACTTACTCAACAGATGAAGTGGCTATGCTTTTACTGATAATGACAGTCGCAGAAGAAAAATACTACTAGTAAACATAGAACGAGGAGACTAATTAGCCTAATATTCATTATAATTATCACATTTCAATGTAGTTTTAATAAAAACATGCAGATTTGTGTTACAGCAAGATTTCTTATGTTGCAGCTCATTGTCTTTTGATGGGCTATAAATCAGTATGAATAGGTTGCTGAAACTGCCCCAAGAAAAACAAAGAAATAAAAATACAAAAAAATCCCTCAAAACACAAGTATCACGTTTTTATTTATCACTTCATATAGATTTCTAATTTCAATCATGAAAAATTTTATGCAAATATTAAAAAAATTGTTCAGAAATAAATCAAATCAATCTGGTAATAAAAATGTTTATTGAACCTTATTGTAGACAATCTTTATTTTTTCTCCACAAACAGCATGTGGCTTATTGCATTTTATATGGGCTTAAATCCAGTGGACAATAGTATTTACTCAAAGCAACTATGAGTTACTACCTGAATGAAAAACAAGTTAAAATATAGTGCCATCACTGACTTCTTTTTACTCACAAGGGTGCCCAGGCAATCTGACACATGAAGATGATAATAATGCAATAGGATAACCTGAAATGTGATGCCCTGTGGTTATCTCGTGATCAGACACGAAAAACGGAGGTTAATTTTCTTTCTCTTTTTGACAATTTCCTTGATTAAAATGACTGGAATTTTCTCTCCTGATCACTTTCAAGATGAGCAGCCTTTGCTAACTGAAATTATCAATGACCATAAATCACATAAGAGGAAAATGCTGTGAAGTTCAGCCTCTGGAATTGTATCTATGTAATTACCAAGTCAGCAACTAATGCCCATGAAAGCTTTATTACAAAGAAGCACAATCACAGTGGATAACATGTAATAAATTCTTAAAAAAGAGTTCTTTTTAAGAAAGATATGTCTTTTCAAGAAAGGATATCTTTGATTATTCTTTCTAAGGAAGATTAAACTTCACTTATAACTACCAGTATCTTTATATTTTTAAGGAAAGGCTGGAGCAAAGGACTAATTGGAAAGTAGAGTTGAACAGTTGCTGTATATAATGAGACTTTCAAATACTGGCTCTAGGATGGATGGATAAAAGAGCCTGTGCTTATGCTGAAATATAACAGCAGTTCCAGATTTAGTGGTCAGTTACTTCAACTACTGTTGAAGAAGCAGGAAGGCAAGGAACTTCACAACTCTTATTGCAACTGCAGCTATTGGGTAAATCTTCATTCTTCTGCTAGATTATGTAAATAATATCAGAAATAAACTTTCTGAGTATTAGAGATGGGTGGATTTTAACCACTAACCACTCCACTACTACCATTTCATTTTAAAATAAAATTAAAATTGGACACTATCCTTACTCTTACTTAGCAAAAAACAACACAATCTAGAATGGCTCCCAAAATTACTTGTGATGCTTCTCTCAGCGTAGAATAGGATCCCTTCTATGTCACAGCACCATAACCCATATCTCTACACTCACCTTTCTGCTCCAGCTCTCTGGTTTGCAAGGCTGTTATCAGAGCCATTCACTCATTCATTCACAGAGCTGGCTCCTGTCCAGTAGCAAGGACTTGACTTGTATACAGAAAATAATTCAGGAGCCACATAGCAGTCTTGCAGGAAGGCCTCTTCAGCACAGATTGTCCCTGACACCAAATAACAGAGACAGCCAAATACCCAGAGTTTTTCTTTGAAATATTGAGCCATTTGTGGTTTGAATACAGGCCAATTATGAGACCCAGATGGTCACAGATACTATGGTGATGACAGTGTGGCTTTCTTTCTGTGAAAAGTTTGGTTCAGATTTTTAGGTTATAATATAACAAAGTATTTGATGAGCTTCCTGTAGCAGTGACGGAGGTAGGATGGTTGGGACAGATGGAGACGAGAGATCTCTGAAGCCGGGTCTTGGAACTTGCGGATTATTGCAAGGGGCGTGGGTGCCTGGAGCTGCCAGCCACAGCTCAGAGCAGGCCCGAGACAGAGAGAGTGGTAGAGAGGAAGAAGGCAAGAGAGTGGTAAAGAGGGTGAGAGAAGAGAGCAAGAGAAGAGTGAAGAGAGCGAGCAGAGAGCAAGAACGTGAGGTTCCCGTTACAATACAATAAAACTTCTTCTGTGTTGAATATTCTAATTCTCACTAACCAATCTAATACAAGATATAAATCCTATAGCATTCACATGCAGCCTATAAGAATCCTTACATTACCATACTGTGTTACATTTGAAACCCTAAAAACTACTCTTTGGACCCTTTCTGCAAAGCTAGTAGGGTCTTCTCTCACCCTTGGACCTGTCTGCAAGCAGAGGGTATTGTTTCATCAAAAGAGGATTACCTTCAGCTGGCCATACCATTATTTTCCAGTTGTTCAGTAACTAAGGTATCTCAAAGCTTGCTTTCATTTCAATCTCGTTTATAGTTTCTATATTCTCAAAATCTTTTGCCAGGCAATCATATTTATAAGGCTTTCCTGTTTCATCTTCCCCAACACTTCCCCAGATATTTTCTTGTTCATTTTTTCATGTTTGAAGCATCAGCTTGCCATGATTCCATCAGATCCAGCAGCAGTGAGCTAACATTTTCTACTTACAAACATCTCAGAATACTGATACTTGATTCTGTGCCACTATAGCATCTTCCTTTTTTTTAAGGAATCTTCTTAGGCTATGATGAATGTTCTGAAATGGATGGAATCTTTGCTCAGGGAAAGTACATCTGACTGAGGAAGATTCCCCACCAGCAGGAGGATCCTGCATAAACCAGTGTTCTCTGCTATAGAAATTATTCACCTGGATGGGTTGGGCCCTGCAGTGGGAGATTCAGACGTGCAGAACACCAAAAGCTGCACCCAAAAATGACTGTGAACATTCCCATACTTTTTCTATGGCCAACAAGTGTATCTTCATCTGTGTTTCAACGTGTTACACTAAGAAGAAATGGAAATTGTATGGAGATTTTAAAATTTATTTTATCTACTAACTATGATGCTTGTCTATTTTATTGTTCTGTTATGATTATGAGACAGTAGAAGCAAAAGAACACAAGAAACATGAACTCTTCTTAAGCACACATACTTTGCAATGACCAGAAACAATGAAACATACAGAAAATGTCATATTGAATGAACACCCATTTCAAAATATAATGATCTCCAAAGAAAAAATATTAAAAAGATGCCAGCATTCTTTGTGGAAGAGAATATTCATTTTTGATGCTGTTAGCTCTTATCCATCCTTTGATATAAAAAGCTTAATGATGCAGAGAAGTTTACACAAGCCTTTTGCAATAGGCTGTATTGGATCAATAGCATGAATGTTGACATGTACATGGAAACACATGGGTGAGGAAAGAAATTACTTCAGGTTAGAGTTGCCACAACAGAAATCTGAGGATTCATCCAATCCTTAACAAATGTAATGTAAAACATTTAACTTTTTCTTTGTGCTTTATGATGTACGCTAACTTCTTTCCTGTTATAAAGATTGCTTCTTTGTGTTGTTGTCATGGTTTAGGAATGGTACTCCTCCATTTAGTTTTCCCAAGGCTTTCGAAAGCCATGCAGCTGCTCAGTCCCTCCCCCTCTTCTCTTCTTTCCCACCCTCCCCCCTTCCACAGATGGCCAGAGAGGAGAATTGGAGGCACAAAAGGCAAAGATTGCAGGTTGATGTAAGCACAATTTACTGGAAACAACAACGAAGTAAGAATATGAATAATAGCAGCAACAATACTAAAAAATGTTTGCATGCAAATCCAATGACGATAAAACAATAATGGATATCTCTCTCACCATGTTTTCTTTTCCAGCTGCTGCAAAATTAACCCTATCCAGGCTAGAGTCAGGACAGCTGTCCTGGTAGCTGCACAGAGAGGGGAGTGTAAGCATATGAAGGAACAAGAAATTTCATCTGAGAAAAAATGACAAATGTTTGTGCAGAGAAGTTTTTAGAGCATGAGGGTCAGATATCCATGAAGAGATTATATTGAGAGTGTGAGAAACACAGCCAGCACTGACTTAACAGCACAGTAGAAAACAGGAAAGTCTCAGTAGATCAAGGTGCTCTAGCAGGGCATCAGAGGGTACACACTGAAAAATAGTGCCAGAGGATGAAGAAAGATGTATGTAATGTCTGCTGCAAACCAGAAATTCTCCAAAAAAATGCTGGCACACATGGGAACCCATAAAAAAGAAAGTAATAGTGATGATGAAAACAGAGACAGAAGAATGACCTTCTGGGTCACTGGGTCACGTTTTCCAGCTGTCCTTTATTCTGTGAAAGAGATTCTGCCAACAGAATGGAAAGAATTTAAAGCAGAGAATAATTATTTATTCACTAGTAGATGCAGTAGGTAAGTAGGTCCACCATGTTACTCTGCCAAGCATCAGCATAGTTGCTCTGAACACTCCCCACTACACCTGGCATTCTGCTTTTCTGACTGAACTCTCAAGGAATTTAATTTCGCTGTCAATTTCCAGCCTCTTCTCAGCACTAGATCATACTCCTGGTCTCAGATTTTCCCTTACAGAAATACCCACCAGATCTCCTAACTGCCCATTAAGTCTGTCTGTTTTATACGTCTTTTCCAGTTTGTCTCCTTAGATACTTTCTGATTCTTCCCCTATTCCACACTTGATACTTTCTTGCTCCCACTAGTTAAAGATTATTTCCTTAAACCTTTTGGTGACTAGTGGGGCAGAATTCTATGAGGGCAGGAAGGGAGGATACAGACAGAAAAGAACCTAGTAGTTTCTTAAGAAACTCTCTGGTAGTGCCCCAGTCTTGACCATTACTTCTGCAGCTGGGGCTTTAGAGCTTTCAGAGGGACCTTAGTCAGGCTCTGGAACATAGTTCCTGAGCTAAAACATGGGAGATTTCTGAGAATATGTAGCATATCTAAGGCTGTGTGATGAAGGCTGCTTTTGCTATAAACACAGCTGCTTGTTTGCATTGCTTCTTCTAAGAATGCAAATCCAGTCAATGTGATTAGATGCTATCATCTGTTGCAAAAGCATATCTGTGATATGCTTCATGACAGAGAACGGCAGTTCTCTTGCCCAAACACAGATATCCAGTGCCACTTAAGGTGCTCTAGGTTGTCTGAAAAGTCCTCACAGGGCTGTCAGGCACTGTCAGAAGACCCACATCCTTGTGGAGAACCAGCTGGTTGTACCCTAGGGGTGCAGAGAATCACAGAGGCAGTATTTTTAGGCACTTGAGCTGGCTAAATGCTTCCTAATGATCTCTGATCTGTGAACTGTTGTTTGCACTGTTGAGAAGAGTCTGATGTAATCATTGAGGAATAAATTGTATTTTGTGTATTTTTGCTTTTATTGCATCTGTTATCTGTTTAGTTGTTTGCCTCTTGAAATAAATGTTATCCAAAATCTTTGTGTTCTGTAGTGATTCAGGCTTTTCTATACAATTTAAATTTCTAAGTGGTTTTTCTTTCTATATTGATAAAATCTTTAAATAAATAAAAATATCTATTAATTTCTTTGCAAATCCTAGACAGGATTTTATTTTTCTTTTAAAGAAACAGGTATCTCTAGAGATTAAAAAAAGAACTTTTTGCAAACAGACCAGTTACAATCCAAAGTGAATATGTTAAAATGTAGTGCAGCAAAATGTGACAAGAATAAGAATAAGGAAAATGCAACATGATGCAAAAGGAATAAAATAACCCAACAAGACTTAAGATAATCTTGCATGAATCTTCACTAATATCATAAATTTTCTGTAGTGACCTTATTATTGATTGTACATGTGTTGACTACATAAAATCATATTAGGACTACAAATAGGAAGGAATTAAGGTCTTAAAACTGTATTTCTATGTAAGTTTCTACTTTAATGTTACCTTAAACAACCACTGTCCTCATTAAGTACTTGTCAACTGCTGTCAGCACAAGTACTGGTATGATGAAACAGTCTGGGGATTTCACACAGAACCACACAGAATTACAAGGCTGGTGAGTCCAATCCATGCCCTAACACCTCAACTAGGCCATGGTACTGAGTGCCACATCCAGTCTTTTTCTAAACACATCCAGGGATGGTGACTCCACCACCTCCCTGGTCAGACCATTCCAGTTCTTTATCACCCTTTGCATAAAAAAAATTTTCCTAATATCTAACCTATATTTCCCTTGGCTCAGCTTGAGATGGTGTCCNAATATTGCTGCAAATAGAGGTTATTTTCCAGCTAGTCTAGTTACTCCTTCTCCAACAGCACCCAGACCATCACTGCATAAACAAATGTTACCACATTTTTTTCTTTTCTAAGTGAACAAAACCCACAAACAAACAAACAAACAAACAAAAACAACAAAAAGACAAAACAGAAAAAAAAAACCCTAACCAACAAAAAACAACCCCAAACCAACAACCACAAAAAAGCATCTTTTGATGATTTCATTTCCCTTTAAAGTACTGGAGGTTACAATGAGTTTGGTTTGCTAAAAATCTGTAAAGTTCAATACCAATTTTTTAGGTATTTCATCCTTTTGACCCTATTGAACATAATACAAAGTTGTGTACATTGACGTTTGATCAATGAGACAATCCAGATATTGTGAGATACAAATAAATAAGTAGGCGCACCAGGAAGATTTGGTCCCAAAAAAAATATTTGAAGAGGGGTTGGTCCACTTTTCCTTTTTTTCCCCATTTGACTATAAATTTGCATTTCTTTTTACTGTATATCTTATATGCTTGCTGGTATTTTTTTTTTTAATTACTCCTCTTCCATTGTATCTTTGCAGCTCAGCCACCTGCATCTCTCTTTCGTTCCCCTCACCGCTATCTTTCCACATGCTAAGCCTTTTGTGCACAACTTAGTTTTTCTAATATAAAAATTCCTGTCAAGATTATGAAAGAAAGAAGTCTGGTTTTAAGGAAAAGACAAGCAATATACCTCAGTTTAGGGGAAAGATTGCATTTGTTATCATCTTTATATGACTATTTTTCATATGTGAGATCTGATAAGCAGAAGATGGAGCTGAAAAATTAGGCAGAGAAAAGATACTCCATGTGATAACTTTCCTTTTAAAAACATCACCTTTTTTGAAACAGCTCATTAAGCTATTATAAAACTGGAAAGTGAAGTTCTGGCCCTGTGAAATCTCCTGTTAACCTTTCCTTATTTAGGGCAAAGAAAAGAAATATTACTGGATCTTTACCTAGTACTCTGGCCTCATGAATGAGTTTCTTAAAATAATTTGATTGGCTCTCGCCATTCTAAACCTTTTGGTCCAACTAACAAGCAGCTTTAGGGAGCCGTGGTAATGGCAAACGATTGGAACTATTTTTAAATTAGGCTCCTGGGAATGCTCTTCCTAAATAAATAAATAAAAGGCAAAAATTATGTGCAGAGCTAGCAGTTGTACCAAACTGCAAGGACAGTCTAAACTGTTAGCATATTTTCAGATTCCTATTTCATCCTGCATGACTAAAGAAATTATTAATTCTATTGCACTGCAAGAATGGAATATGCAGGTAGAACAGGGCAATACTATGGGGGAAATTACTGCACTCACACCTGATAAGAATAGAATCCTTTTGATTCCTGTGAGCACTACTGTGCAGTTTAGGTAGCTAGGTGGTTAGTTAAGGTTTTTGAAAGTTCAAAATACATGGTTTTGCTTGTAGCAAGTTGCTTCAGTTAAAAAACTGTATTTTAAAGAGGAAAATATGTTAGGCAGTGTGCTAGTTTGAAAGCAAACCAGTGAGAGACTTCAAGTCAGAACTACAGTTTAATAGGAAAATTAAAATAAATGCAATTGTACAAAAAACTCTTACAGGGTCAGAATACAACCTCATACCCTGTTGGTCAGGGTCAGTAGCAGTCCAATTAAATGGTGGCTACAGTCCTCTTGGAGTGACAGATGTGATTCTGTTTAAGCAATGGTCCTGTAGAAGGGCCTAGTCTTCCTCTGGGAATCCAGTGGAAAAGGCTGCCAGTGGTGTTCCAAAGCTCAGATTATATCCAGGTAGGAATGCTGTTTACTCCCCACGGGCAGAGGATCTCACAATGGGATGACATAACTTTGACTCATCCAGTGAGACTCAGTGGCCCATTAACAGAAGATATCTCCCTGGAGTTATCAAGGATGATTCATGAAGGAGATAAGGAGCACTGCCCTACTTGGTTTTAACATCTTATGAAGATTGTGATAGAATACATGCTTTTGGGTACATTTTACATTGTAACCTAAGACAGGCAGTGTCTTTCAGAGCAGGCAACACTCTGAGGAAATGCTATACTCTCTCTGGGTCATCTTTCCAAATTCTACTTTATTTCATTAATCTGATTCCAAGAAGTTTTATAGATAACAGGTGCAAAAATGTCCATGAATACTGATTTTAGTTTGGAAAATAAAATTACAATATATTCTGGATTGTTTTTGAAAATATTCTGATCTATTTGTTGCCAAATATGTCTACCTTCAAATAAAACTGTGTTTTCATTTTCCTCTATTATGGTATTCAAGATACTTTAAAGCATTTTTCCTCTTTGAAGGTGTAACGGGAAGAAAATGTCTCTAGTATAAATTGTGCCTTCAAAGCTAAATGGCAGTCCTTACACCAAAGCTCCACCTGAAAACCAGGAACCCGCCTTAAAATAGATGAGGTTAAGACTTGCAGCACACACCAGTGAGAGCAAGTGTTATGACACATCCCTAATACCATTCATTATCATTTATCACTGATTTCGTTCATTACACAATAATCTCAGTTTGAAATCCAAACTGCCATTTGTGACCTGTATCTCTCTTTTCTTAGTTCTCTCATGCTGTAACAGGTTGGAGAAGAGGTCTAGCCTGTTATTCTTTTTATGACACTTACAAAGAATGAGCCCCTTTTGGAAGAAAGAGGACACTGGGAAACCTCTAGTGACGTTTCTCCAGTGTACTTTGCTGGTCTCTAGTGATTTATGGCTGAGACTGCCTGAATCACATCCACATTTTAGTGAACTAATAATTGTTTCTCCCCACACTCCCTGTTGTATATTTTGTTGTTGCTGGTGGTTGTTTGTGTTATATGTGGGTATGATTTGGTTTTATTTAATTTGTTTGTCTTTTTGATGACTTCATTGTTTGGGTTTGGTTCACCTTTTGAACCTTCATGCAATTTTCACACTTTAAACACCTTTTTGCCTGACTGTGGCTACTTATTAGGTGAAGGGTACTTTGTCAGAAGCCTTCCCTCCCACACACCTTTGTTATATTAGTCCATTGCAATGATAATGAACACAGGCTTGAAAAAACTATTGCATTTTTCAGGACTCAGCATGAAAAATATACTGTGAAAAGATCTGTGTGCTGTGTGACTGGATAATTGAATGACTGCTCAGGTTCAGGTCGGTTCTCTGATTTTTCTTTATCCAATTGCACACAATTGCCATAGGCTTGGGCACGGACACTGAGACATCATGGTGTGAGTCTGTGCAGCACCTGTCTAGGACACAGGGGAGCATCTGCAGCATGGCATGCACAGAGATTTTCAGCCTGTATTAAAGCATTTTACCCGCTCTGGGGACTAACACAATACAAGAAGAATAGGAGCAGCCTTTGGGCAAAATAAAGGGCTATTTTAACTCTTAGTAGCAGCCTGTATTTCCATTTCCTCTAGAGAGAAAAACTTTTTCACCAGGAGTTATTTTGTCTTTTCCTTTCTCTGCCAACATGCCAGCTAAGAAGAAGAAATGCATTAATGTCTGTGGAGCATTATTTTATAAGTATCAAACGAAGCCTTTTTTTATCAGAATGTATATATGACTATAAGTTCACAGGTAGCACTTTTTTCTGGTTTGGTTAATGGGTTTTTTTGCCTTCAGTGTTCTATTCTGGAAAACTTAGAAAGACCTGGGATTTCAAAGGAGTCTGACTTATGTTTCCAGTTTGTATTTAGAGGTATAAATGTGATTTAAGTCCATTGGGATTTCATGGAGAAGACCATTTTCCCAGATGTATTCAAAGGGATCATAAATGACAGGTTAATTTGCAGAATATTGGATTTAGAAATTCAAAGGCACTATCTATCCCCAGATCTAGCTTTCTAGCTTCAAAAGGAGATAAATGTGGTATAGGGAAAAATTCAAGGGTGTATAGAAAGGTTGTTTTTTTCTATTTATCTATTAAAAATGCTTAAGGTGGGATCTCTGGAGAAAAGTGTATTCATGAAGTTATATGAAAGGGGTTTTTAAGTACAGAATTCCCAGGGCATGAATGCTAGAACTATGTGAGGACAGAAAGTCCTAGAAATAGGTTGATTCATCCAAACAAATCATGAATGGATTATTACCAGCAAGCTAAAAGTATCACAGCTTGTGTTTACTGCAAATGCATTTAGAAAAAAAAAAGAAAAAATAAAAAATACAGAATAAAGAAAAATAAAAATAAAGAAAAAACAGCAATCAGCATTTGTAACCTCACTGTTAGGTAGCTTTATTTACCATCTTCATTTTTGATGGTGTTGCTGATAATAAAATTTTTAAGGAAAAAACCCACCACTATTATTACAGAAATAATCAATTTGCTGTAGTCAGGGGGGAAAAAAAAGCTGCTTTTATTTTGAAGGATTTTACTCCTGCCTGTCAAAGAAATATCAAAATGGACTGAATGTGTCTGCTGGCATGTCAGTGACAGTGAAGTGATAGTACAGACACCTGCAGCCTTTCTATATGAGCAAGGAAAAGCTTCTGCAACAAAGTCTCCTGAGGAATTTCTGAAAGCAAGCTCTGTTCCAGATAGAGCCAGGAACAAATCCAGGTTAAAGAAATACAGAACAACAAGAAAAGGACTCCTTGGCATACTACAGTAGATAATAATCCTGCAATAATACAGCAAATTTGGAAAAAAAATATAAATGTGAAATGCAAGCTTCCAAGTTTAGATTTCTAAATAATGTCATAAACAACCAGCACAGAAAGAGGACAAGAATACATCTTTCTGCCAGCTGATGTATTTTTAGGTATGCTAACGGTGTGCTGTGGAGGTTGCCCAAGTGCAGTGCACCCTGAGCAATACACATTATGCAACTAAGCAAGAGAAGAGTTGAATGTGACTCCTCACACTGTTAGCAGTCAGCAGCCCTAAATACAGGCCAAAAATACATTTAATAGCATAGACCCTCTGCAAATGTTATAAAACAATAAATAGGAGACTGTTGTGCAATGTGTTTACTGGAATGTTTTCTGGCCCTAGTGCCAACATTTGAAGGCATATGTGGGATTAAGCCATTTTTTTTTTCTGTAGTTTTCTTTTGGGTATTGTCAAAATTTAATTTGTGGAAACACTGTGTCCATTGTGAACCATTTGGACTTAATTTTGAATGTTTGTTGGTCCTGTGGCATGCTATTTACTGTTTTTAAATAGCAAGAGTTGGAGTGAAGAAATAAACCTTTAAACAAAAGCCATATATATTGGAGTGAAATCCATTTTGCTACTTTTCCCATCTTGTAGACTGGGGCTGCAAAATATCTCAAAACAGAGTGTCATGCAACAGCTGCTGAAAGGACATTTTCTCTGTCCAAATAACCTTGAGGTTTTAGTTGGGGAATTTAATCTAAAGTGCTGGTCTTTTTAGAGTAATAAAGGGTGTGTATGAAGCCTGTTTAGATCAGCAAACACTAACTGTGTCCTTAAGCTCCTAATGCAAGCACTAGACTACAAGCAATGGGTAGAAAGACACACCCTTGTCATGGTAAGGTGTCAGCTTGGCTGCTCACTGACGTGTACAGAGAGAGCTGCCTGTGCTTGTACAGGGGAGTGATCACACCTGCCTTCTGCCTTGTGTACATCTCACCTGTCCAGAGGGAATGCATCCCACACTGCAACCTGAAAATTCAAAGCAGGAGAGATGAGTTCAGTGTAGCTCAAGTGGGGAAATGAAAGTAGTCTCAGATAGATTTGTTTTAGTTATGCTGGGTGTTGCTTCTGTTGGGGGATTGAAACAAACTACTGGTGAGCTGCCAGATGTGGCTGTGCAAAGCATTCCTGTGGTTGTGATTTTCTCTGCCAAGGACAGACACGAGATCTGATGAAGTGTCTGTGAGATTAGGCTAGGAAAGTAGGAATTGCACTGGTAATCAAATCCAGCATTAAAGATCTGCTTTAAAAATTATCTTTTATGTGAAAATAGTTCCTGTGATTACAAACAGCACTATGGGAGGGCAGAGAGGGCAATTTTCAGAGAAGTTGACCAAGTAGACAGTTCATTGTAGTTGAATGGGTTTCAAAATAATTATACAAAAATAGATTGAGCTGAATTGAAATGGATTAAAACCTGACTGAAATGGTAATAATTTTTGATTTCCTTGTCTCCCTCATATTTATGCATCCAAGACTGTCCATGAGCAGTTGTTTACAGTAATTGTTTCAGAGGTCACAATTCTGTAAGATTTTTATTTGTATGTACACCTCCCCCTTTTCTTCTCACCTACACTATAAATCATAATCATTCTGACCACAGAACTCATGAGCTGGAATAATTTTTTTTTCTAATATCAGTAGCCATTTTCTTCCTATACATCCATAATTTTGTAGGCTATTATTTAATTTTTGTCCACACATTCCATGATAATAAAGGAAGACCAGGATTAATGACTTTTTTATCTTCTTTTTTTAACTTCTGAGAAATCCAGAATATTTTGCTGAGCATCAGAGGCTGGTATTTTTCAGTGACACCCATCAGTTGACTTGAAGTCTGTAGCCCATCCACAAGGTATAAGAATCCACCTGGATACTGGTTTTCTGTGAAAAAAAATGGAGCAGGTGTTTGGAAAGCAGATTTCACACTAAAAGCCAAATCTCTTTCCTTGTGAATGGCTTGGCAATGAGCAAGTTGCAGATGTAACAGGAGTGGGCATCACAGGTCTGCAGACACAACTCCTGAGCCTGCACAGCCTGGCACAGAGTCAAGTACTGCCTCTCCTTTCAGGCAGGGGAGGGGAGTCCAAAATTGAGATTCATCTCTCCCTGATGTTGAGGTTGGACCAGTTTGTAAAAACAGTGGTGAGGTGCCTCATGCAGTTAGCCAGGCTTATCATGCTGACCAAAATCACATCTCCTGATAATACTACAGCTCAGATGACTCAGAGACACTGTGAATGCCAAAAATATGGGACTATAATATAGCAAATAATTCTGGTCAGCACACAGTACATTGTATTCCAATAAAAGTTACCTAGTACACAGTATCTCTGTCCATATATACATATGGAGAAAGCTCAGGAAGCATGAGGTTTTTTGCTGCAAACATGAGATCATTTAATAATCACCTCTTCCAGGTAAGCCCTGCTACTGACTTAAGAAGTAATGAGCTGGTTTTGGATGCCTGTCCACTAAATGTACAAGGCAAACAGTTAATACCCTCATATTTGCAGAATGAATTATGCACATGTATATATATATATGTGTGTGTGTGTATGTATATGTATATATATATACACATATATACATTTATATAAGTGTGTGTATTACTCACAAGCCCATTATGCAGTCAAAACCACACACACTTGGAAGAAGAATTTTGAAATTAAAGATGTCAATGTCTTTCTTAAACATAAATATTTTTGTCACCTGAAATAGGATGAGGCCATATTTGACTGAAATTAAGGTTGGGCCTAACTGAGGGGTTCTAAGACCTCAGGAAGGCACTTTAGGCATAGATCTCAAATACTTATTTCTCAAATGCTTTCATCATTGACAAAGTAGGTAAGATGTGACATGCAACTAAGCAGGTGAGTTCACAACAGCTTGGCATGTCTAAAGAGGAAGCAGTCCTTTCTGATTTTGACCCAGAAAAGAAAACAAACATTTCTTAAATTACCTTTTCTTTTGCAGTTAATAATTTCAAGCTCTTCAGAAACCCTCTGATTTCCTCCTAGATCTTCATGTTGTATGCAGTCAAAGAATAAAAGCTACACCCAAATGAACAGACATCATTAGCCAACACTGTTCCCATATTATCTTTCCAAAATATTTAAAATGTTAAATGCTTTCACTGTTCATAATCAATGTACATGTTAACAACTCCACAAATCTGCCCATATCAGTAAGTCAAATAAACTGAGATCTGTTTGCAAAAAGAAGAGTACATCCATATATTGGTGGAACAATTGCTTGATTGTGCAAACTGCATTAATCACTTTGTTAAATGAATTATCTCTTTATGTAGATCTGAGTCATCTGGGTTTATTTTGTTTGTTTGGGGTTTTTCTTATGTAGAAGCAAAATATATTACAGTTTGCTTTCAAGACAAGCTGAACCTTGCAGACTTAAGTCAAAACCATGTGTCCTGATGGTTTTGTAATGTAATTGTAATATCTTGTGTGAAGCTTGAGAATTGGATCCCGGTATAGACATAAATAAAAACAACTCACTACAACCTATTTGAAACAAGCTTGCTACACTTTTCCCAAATGTTGCTGTAAGTAATTTTTTTTTAACACAGTAAACCTTGTACTATCATGATTGCTGCATTTCTGCTTTCCAGGCTTGCCTTGCCTCTCGTTTGAAGGGGCAATATAAGTATTTGTTTTCCTCTTTTCTTTGAGATACAAACACAATTATTTCTTTTTTTCTTGGCAGATTAAGAAAATAATCAGAACTCTTTCTAGCTAGGAGTGATAAGACAAGAAGAAAAACAGAGAGATGTTGCTTGGGTTTTTTAAACTACAATTATTAATCTTGGACTGATAGTACACTTTTTGACATTTCCTTCACTGTCTACACACTATAATTATTTTTCCCTCCTACAGCATTTTTCCCCTGTATTTTTCTCTCCTCTCTCCTCCCATCACCATCTCCACTCCCATAATATAGAAAATACCTTCTACACTTAGCTTTTCAGGTTTTTCATTTGTCATTTTGTATAATAAGATTAGGTTTCATAGTCTACACAGGGTAAGCCTACAGGTATATACTGATAAAAAATGGTTCAACTAGGGAGTGTGTATTTGCTCTCTTCTTTCCTCTCTGATTGGAACAAGCAAACTAAGTATACAATTTAGCCCTATAATAAAAATAATATTTACTTATTTTGGGAAACATGAATGTACTGTAATATGTATATATGTATTTAGAATATCTGTATATATTCTAGATTATAATTAAATACTTAGTTTAGGAGTTCTTAAATATTTAAGCTGTTTTAGAAGTATCCCAAATAATTAAAAAAAAAAAATAGTAGCCCTACAATTCTTTAAGGATTTTGTATGTGTCTCCTGGCCAGAGGTTCCAAGAAATAAATAATATAGTTAATACAAATCCCTATTGGTCATACAGTCCTAGTGAAGGAAACAGAGCTGCAATAGCTAAAGAGAAATAGAACTTTTCAAAATACAGCATGGTTGAAATTTTTCAATGTGGTGACAAATGGACACTAAGAAGGGCTAAGAAAATTCCCTTTTTGTCTGCCAGAGTAGATTTTTTTTAAGTGATGCTTCCCATTGCAGTCATCAAGACATCACTGTTTTATTTTACATGCATGCATGATATCACATTAAATGGGTTCATTTTTCAGTTTGATTATAATAAAACAAATTTACTTTTTTTTCTATGAAGAAAAAGGTTAATAACTATTTTGTCTGTCTCTCTGATTGTCTATCTCTTTCAAATACTTTTTGAGTGTTTTATCTAAATGAACATATATGAAGGAACATTGGCTCAAGCATGATGATTTAATTTAATTTCATACAAAAAATCCTGAATAGTCTTTCAAAGAACAGCCTGAACCAGTGTTCTCATGAAAACAGGAACATGTAACTTCCATTCACTTCAGAACACTGATATCACATTTCTTTCTAATTATGCAACACATCCTTCAATCTGTGTCTTCTTCCTTGTAACAAATGAGTCTCTCATTTTGTCTTCTATGTACAGTAAAATTCTTTCAGCTCTTTGAAACACCAGATGCTGAGACCATTTCAAAGCATGGAACCCTGATACTGTACATAGGCTTACAATCTTAGATTACCTTAATAAATTAATTTTTCATGTTATCTACTGAAAATGTCAGATTATGTGTCCCTGAGGTGAAAATTTAGATCTACATAAGTACTAACTATAACCTTATATGACTTTTACAGGTACATCATGCAATTTAAGGCAAACGAGTGGATGTAGACGAATACTCTTGTCAAAGATACCAGAGCATAAGTGACTAAGGACAACTTAATCACATTCCTTAATACCATTTAGAATAAAATAAAATATTTCAGTTGGAATGGAACAATGATCATCTAGTCCAACTGTCTTAGCATTTCATGGTTATCTGAAAGCTAAAGCATTAATCATTATCCAAATGCTTTTTCAACACTGGCAGTCTTGAGACATTCACCACCTCTCTCCATGGTTTGACCACCTCTCAGTAAAGAAATGATTCCTTGTGTCAAGTCTAAGCCTCCACTGGCACACTTGGAACCATATCCCCACATCCTGTCACTGGATACCAGGGAGAAGAGCTCAGCACCTCCCTCATGCCTCCACCTCCTCAAGAAGCTGCGGAGAACAATGAGGTCATCCCTTAGCCTCCTTTCTTCCAAACTAGACAAGCCCAGAGTTCTTATCTGCTCCTCATAGGACATTCTTTTTCAACTATTTTACCAGCCATATTGCTTTCCTCTGGACAAATTCAAGAACTTCCACATCTTTCCTAAATTGTGGGGATCAGACTTGCATACATTACTCAATATCAGGATGCTCCAACACTGAATAGAGAGGGATAATCAACTTTGTTGACCAGCTGGTTACACTGAGTTTGATGCACCCCAGGATGCAGTTTTCTATCTCTTTCAGAACCCCTGGCAGATATCTTTCAACTGAGAAAGAGATTGTGCACTGTAGAAAGAAGTGCATATAGAGGTTTAAGGTTTTATGTTGTTGCTGTTATAATCAGTACATTTAAATTACTTACGAGTTGCATGTCAGTGAAAAGAGTCTAGGCAGAATTACGCCTTGTGGAGTTATAATTCATAACTGGCATCTTATCTTAAAAGAACAATAGAATCCACTCCTTATTCTGAAACTTTAAATTTTATTTCACAAGTGCAAACAAATCACAGAGCATTCCCATTGGCATTCAGTGACAATAGACATGCTTTAACCACTGAAGGCTCTGCTGCTGGTTCAAGCAGATAGGAAATATTTTACAGCATTTGCATTTCTCTCAATTTTTCACTTCATCAGCATTCAGCAATGTTCTCACGAAAGAAGTTGAGATCAGCCAGTTTGCATGTCTTTTGCCCAAATAGCTCCCAGACATAATCTTGTTTACAAATGTCTTTTCATAAGTGCTAAAAATAGAGGCACATTTATCACTTTGTGGTATCTAATACCTAGAGCAAGGATATGATTTTAACATTATTCTGAAAGGGGCTAGCTGGCGTTCAATTTTGGTATACACTGAAAATTTTAATGCATGGCCAGAAACAATCCAAAATATATGGATCCATAAAAAATACTAAAATGGCACTAACAAAAGAAAAAAAAATTCTGTTCTGCTGCCTGTGCCATTGAAATATGTTTGCTAATTATTGATAATATCCTTTGTGCTCCACTTCTTTTCCTTCTTGCCTGGTTGATGTATAGGCTTTTTAATCTAGCTTTTTCTATTTTCCCCCCAGACAGCTTGAATATCTCATTTCCAGATTACTTGGTTGGCTTTCAGTGTTGTGCCTATTCCGCTTGAAGCACATCTTCCACTTTTATATGAGCGAAAGCTGATGCTTTGGTAAACAGAACTTGTGGGTTTGGCTGTGCTGTCCTGTGTCCTGAGAGTGAATTTAAGAGCAGAGTGGTATAATTACCCTTCATGTGCTCCACACAGCACTGGGGAAGGGCAATCCAAGTGCTTCTGAGCTACCCTCTGCTCCAAAGGGAATACTAGCTCCCTGAGAATACCCACCAACTCAGTCACTGCCAGGCACTTAGGATGCTGCCACACACCTGAGACAGACTGCTTATAAGCATCCTGAAAGATTTTTTGAAGACTTAACTGTAGACCTTTTAACAATTCCTAGGATTTCTAGTCTTGCACTGAGACTCCATTGTGCTAGTACACGATGTGGTTGGAAAATAAATTAAGGCGTCTGTCCTGAGGTTAGCTCCTCTAATAATAAACTTAAGCTAATTTTGAAATTTCCACTAAGACACGTAAGAAGGTTAGCATGTCATCACAATCCAACATTTAAAACTTGAGGGAAATTTATCTCTTCTAGGCTGGCCATGTCAAAGTTTAAAATTTATGAAGAATTTAACTGTTGTTACTTTTACACCTAATTCAATACAAGAACAAAAATTAGAAGCAGACACTCTGCTTTTATTTCTTTCATTAAATATTTTGTGTATCTATATATTATTTTTATTCATTTGTTATGCCCTGTTACAGCAAAATAATCTTTTTTAATGAAACATTTTGCATTTCTGGGAGTGATATTTTTCCCGTCTGAGTCCCATCTCATTCCTGTGATCAAGAGTGTTCAAGATATTGTGGGATTCCAGAGTGGAGATTAAGTACTGGAATACACCATACTATTAGCCACTGACAGTATGCCAACAGTGCCCACAGAATTCTAGAGCAAACCCCCTGGAAGACAAGTTTTTACTTGGGTGGAGAGGAGTCTGACACAGTTCAGAGGCCCCTCTTCCTGAACTGTTTCCTTTCACATTGGCAAGAATCACAGAGTTTTCAATATCAGAAACATTTTCCTATCACTTTAACAAAAAGACATTTCTAGCCTTCACAGTTATAGGAAAAGCTTGAAAATACGGATTCAAAAAGAATGAACTTTTGAGAACACGTGATAAAGAATCTAATAATTATTTTGAAAAGATTCTTGTCTAATTTGATGTGGTCACGCTTCTTTTGTAACTAATGAATACATGCAATTAATTCATTGAATTATAGAATATCTCATTGGAACAGAGCCATAAAAGATCAAATTCCATCAGTTTCAAGACCAAAGATAGGTGAGGTCTTGTCTTGCTTTAGACCATCCAAAAAGCCTACTGTGTTTAATGTGGCCTTTTCCTGGGAACAAAGAAACATTGCATATACTTCAGCATATATTATATTGTGTTTGGCTACAGGCTTCTTTCATGTTTAGCTTTGTACACAAGCACTCACATAATATATGTTTATTGTTTATTTAAAATTTCAATAAATTCACTCAATACCAGCTGACAGTGTCTATAACAGATCTTATGTTTTAACAACAATACTCATGCTGTTATAAAAATATAAAATTAGAAGCAATAATTATTAAAATGAAAATATAAGATCAGAGTAGTAGCAAATGTACTACAAGTATAATATTAGAATGCCTCAGGATTTTTTATTTTGTTTATATTTTATTCTTTCTTCTCTCCATTTTGATAAATAGAAAGAAATCTCAGCTGTAAATATGTTTTTCCTTCTGTTTGTTTTCAGGGTTATTTGTCTGCTTTTGTGATTTGCTTGAGTTTCAGGGTTTTTTGCATTTCTGAGAAAAGATTTTGGGGAAGATAATATGTCTTGTGCTTCTATGTATTCCTAACAGATGGGCTAATTGTGGTGGCTACTTGTATGTGTATATGCTTGACAAACCAAGCATATACATCTGAAAGATCACAGTCAACAGAGGAAAAATGTTGTTAAGGTATGTGTCATCTGAGTGATTTTAGATATTTCCTTTAGTGTGAGATGAACTTGCCTTATGAATATCTGTCTCTTTATACTGGCAATAACAAAGCTTGAGATCATGAACATGAATAAAAAACTTTAGACTGAGAAAATGGTCACATTTAAATAAGGACATATTTCATCCTGTTATAGGAATCTATTTTTGCCTTACTGCCTGTGGAGCTCAACAGTGATATTATGCTGTGTAAGTTCTATTAAGAAAGATGGGAGTGTTCTTTAAGAGGGATATATATAGGAAAATTAAATTCAAATTATATTGACTTTAAAATATTATTTTATTAATATGTTATTTTAAAATTGTCTGTATATCCCTTTGAGATTTTTAAACATGAACTATGTTTAATTATATTTTTAATGTGTGCTGAAACTATATAAACATATAGTTGATAAATTAACTATACAGTTTTAGTATAATAACAGAAATCAGCTAAGTGCTTTGTCTTCTTGAAGACAGTGAGAGATATTTCAATCTTTTCTTTTCTTGTCAGCTGACAAGATTTCTTTTGTTGTGATAAATGGATTGATGTTGATACTTAATTGTGATATGTATAATTTATATTACTTTATTTTTACTAATCAGTTCCTAATATTTTTTTTTTTCAATTTAAATAGCTATTGAGTTATGTAAAATTACCTAAATCACTGCTTGCAAATTACTCGGGGAACTGGTCTCATTGTTTGGCAATTGAGGAAATGCTTACATCAGATTCTATATCTCAGCCTCTCCTTTTTCTCCAGCTATGACTTTCTATTCCTTCTTCCAAAAGTTCTCCTCAGGGAATGATTTTGTTTATAATATTTATTAATTTTTTGCTTAGTTATAAATATTCAGCGCTCACAAACCACAATCAGCAATTTCTCTCACTTTTTTGTCATTTGCATCTTCATATAGAATTTCTGCTTTTTGTCCCCTCACACTGAGAGGTAAAAACATTTCAAGGTTGAAAGTACTTGTGAAAACCCAAAGGTATATTCATATTAGAGAAATAACATCTGCTTATCTCCTTTTTATGTTGCTTAATATTTGAAGTTCAATGGAAATTATAGTGTTGATTCTGCAGCATGAAGAAATTCACCCTTCATTTTTTATCATGTCAGATGTAATTAACTAAAGAGTTTACAGAAATTTTGCCTGTTTCTTAGCCAAGCATTCCTTTTTCCCAGGAGACTGTAGCAGGTATTTCCAAATGTAGGGCACTGGCTAGGCAGAGGATGACTAGGCTTATGCCATTCCCCCACATTCATTCCCTGGAATTAAGTGGATTAAAGCTGATGGAAATACATCTTTGTGTGCAGCAGTTATATGGGACACTTCTGGAAACAGAAGTTGTTAGGTTCTCACAATATCTTCCTACCATAAGTGTTTGCATTGAAATCAAGAAATCAATCAGGTCAGTAAAGTTAATAAGATGTTCAAATATCTGCAGGAAAAAAAAAAACCTGGTTACCTGTGTTCATATGGACTACAGCTAAACTCAGGATTTTTTTTCCTATGATTATGGAGTTAAAGTAACTATGGAGTTGTAATTATTTTAAAAGACATCATTAACAAATTTCTGCTAATGCAACTGTATATGAAGCTTTGGTGTTTAGATAAAAAATTGACATCTTTTAACCACTGGCATCTTTGAACCTGAGAAAATAAATTGGTACATTATTGACCTAGCCATGCTTGCAGAAGGGACAAGAGATCTAGGTGGCCAAAATCCCAGGGCACTCTTGGGACTACATTGAGTTTTCATTCTACTAGCAGTATGGAATGCACTTCATAAGCCCCCTTGAGCTATACATCAGCAGGCATGTACAACACTGCACATTCATTTGTAGGATCAGAAACCTGGATCCTAGTATTCCATAAATATAACCACACAGCAAGTCCTTTTTTTAGAATCTAATAATCTCAGAAATAGGAACATAAGCATAGACAAGCAACAAAAAAAAAAAAAAAAAGCTTCTGTATGAGTTAGTAACAACTAATAACAGACCTCTGTAAACCTAGGAATATAATAATTTTCAGATTTCTTATTGATAACATGGGTAACATTCTACAGGTTTCATAGCTTGGCCCAAAAGCTGCTTATAAAGTTTGCATAACCTGGAATATTATAGGATAACAGGAATATCTGTAGGATACAAAATATGCATTCCACAGATCTTTGCTTAGTTTCTTCTTTATTCTGTTTTCTTTTTACATGGTGTAATAATGCCTTCTTGGGCATCTGATCGAATTATTAATATGAAGTAATATTTCAATTAACCAATACATTAAGCTCTCTAAACCAATTAAGATATTTCATAAAAAAAGCAAATAATTGGGTTGAAATCACACAGTTTATTTTTGAAATTAAAACCAGACAAATGAGCAAATGTTATTAAAAACTTTCAGCTGTGTGCTAATCAGTATTTATCTGGCTGTAGAGCAGCAGAGCAATCTACACTGCAATCTGTTACTGAATGTGGTGCTATTAAAAAGAAATTGCACCATGTTCAGTAACATGAAATGTTACAGAGAGCTGCAATTATGAAAGTTAAATCAGAGTGATGCTATTCTAAAGAGTAATCCTTTAAATGGATATAATTTTAAGGGACTGTGTATTATACAACAAATACTTGCAAAAGGCTTCAATGTAAGCATTTAAATACATTTTCAAGTCAAAAATTGCACCCATGTGAACATATTTTCCCTCTGTTTTTGTTTCAAGGATGAACTCTGTGTACTGCTTGACATATAATCAAGAAGAAATTCCTGAAGCGATTTTTTTTCTGCAGAGTGTGACTTTCCATTTCCCCTTGCCTGTTCACACAAACCTAATAGAAATATTATGCTTTTCCTCCTCTTTCTGAGGTTTGTTTGCAATTAGGCAGAATAACTAAAAAGTAGTAGAGAGCTAGTAGAGAGTAAAACAGACAGCATAATTTTATACAACGTATGACCCTTTAAACTTTATTCTCATTTGGTCTTTGGATCTAACTACACATATAAAAACATTGGTTATTTTCATTTGAAATATATTGAATGAAATTTTTTTAAAGATAACCCAGTACTTTATTCTCCAACTTAGGATGCATGTTTTGTCAAATCATTCCTTAATTTTATACTTCAGCAGACTGAGAGAGCACAGTGATTTGAAATATCACTTTTCTTCAGCGGTAATATGGAAATGGCATATTGACAACATATTATTTTTGCTTCTTAGTGGTGCAAGTTATTTATTGGTGTTAAGAGAACAGAGACAAAGTAAATTTTATCTTCCTAGATACCAAAATGTCTATTTCTTTTCTTTTGAATGAGCAGACTGACAATTTCAATATGTAATAGAAAATGCATAGACATACCTAAGTTAGTTTTCCACTACCTGGCCCAGTGACCCAGAGCAGTATGGACATGACAGCACACAACTTGATGGGGACAAGATACTCAAGCACTGCTCAGCATCCTAAGGATGTTTTTTCAGCTCGTGTTGAGTTCTCTAGTCTTTCAGCTAGTTTGCTATTGTACTCCATACTAGATTATTGAAAGGCAATATGCAATTTGACGACAAAAATTAAAATCATGCTGTGACAGGGAGGTAGATCTACCCTCCACATACTGTCCAGTGTATTGTGTATAGCTGCAGTGACCAAACTGTACACAAGCAGTGGACAATATTTGGACCTTGATGAAATAAAGTGGATTGTTTTTACAGCTCAGGCTTCCTCTCTTCTTTTTTTTTTTTTTTTCTCCTTTAAATTGACTATTGTCACGCAATGGGAACTTCTGCAGATTGGTTACAGGGCAGACCTGCAGTGAAATTACCTTAGGAGAGAGGTATTGTAATCCAAAAAGTCCAGGTCACCTTCTGGTGAAAAGCCTTGAAATGCTTATATATGGCATAACATCAGCATGTTCTCTGCTAAGGTTGACCACAAATTCTGTTCATGTCCTGGGTTACTATAATAAAAGAATATATTAGAAAGCTTGAAACACAGTTGGACCCTCTTTGTGCTTCAAAGCCTGTCTTCTCATAGATGTCTTTCTTTCTGGGTTGTCTTACTGTAAGTAGCAGCAAGTCTTGGTTTTTTTCTAAAATAATTTTTGTGCTCACAGTTTTGTTTTCTCTCTTCACACTGCATTCCCCCAACCACTTCCATTAATACTATTGCCAAATGAAGAAAGGCAGGAGAAGGTAATGTTTATGAGAGAATTCTGCATCTTTTCTTATAGCATGAACATATTCTGCAGGAAATCATCAGATTCTTCTGAAATATTAGGTGCCTCCTATCTGATGCTGAATTATCCTCACAATATAATGGCTTCATTCTTTGAGACACTTAAATATGAAAGGATTGGAGTGTAGCATCCAGATGATTATTTTAATCCCCCGGGTCACAGGAAGACCAACTGTTTCGCTTCAGATATTAACAGGATCAAGGAAGAAACTGAAAGCTCAATTCCCAAACCCCAGAGTAATCCCCCAAACACTGAAATATTCCATCTTCATGTGTAAGAGCCTAGAATAAGTAGATCGCATCGATGGACAAAAAAGGACTGAAATATCCTTTGAGGCTTCTGTAAGGGAAAACCTGTTAGTGGATTGACATGTAGGCTCCTAGATGCCCAGGAGCCTTCTCACGGGTATCTATCTCATGAACTCAGCAGGAATTAGGTGCAATGTAAAAGCAGTAAAAGAGCAAATAAAAATTAAACAAACTTACAAACAAATAAAATAAAATACAATTTGAAAACTTTATACAAAGCTATACAAGCAAAAATGGAGCTTTGTACTGAATTAGAAACAGTTTCTCTGCTATCTGCACACAGAAGCTAGAAATTTCTACTATTCATATCACTTATATCCAAGTTATTTTTGCAGGTACATTGTTGTAGGAACCTAAGTCCATCAGATCTTAGCTGCTATACAAATAAAAGGCAATGATATTATATTTTTAGGTTTTTAATAGTTTTAAAATTACCTCAGAAAAATAAATTAGTTTTCTGGGATATATCGCCTTTAACATCCACAAACCTTTCTGAATCCTTAAACTGTACTCACCTATGCCAGCCTTCAGATCAAATTTTTAACTTACTACTTTTTCATTGCTGTATTTTTCATAAATATTTCTTACTCTAATCTTTTCAATTTTCAACAACTGACTGTGCAAGCAAATCCTATGTCATTCTTGTCATTCTACTCCTTATATTCTCATTAACCCTCAGATGTATACAGACTGGCATTTGGGTTCACATGGTGGCTGAATTTGTTTGTTGATTAAATTTCAGCTGCTCACTCACTCAGAATTACTTTCAGTTTTTCAGTCAAGTTTGGAGCCAAACCATTGTGTTTGTTTATTATACCATCACAGACTAGCAGAAGACTTTTATTGTTTTGGAAACTCACTTAAAACAATAAAAGCACAATCTGGACATCATTCTGCTAGTTGCTTCTTGAGAATACCTGTTGCTTGAATAAAAATCAGTGACTGAAATACAGGCATATCACTTAAGCTGCCTTCTCTGAATATTTATTCAAAATTGGCTTGCTGCTATGGCATGAATAAGTGAACAATCTCAGAAACTGTTGTTACTTGAGGCAGATGGTAGTAGTATCAAAGCCCAGAAGACTTCCAACTGCTGTCATGACTATAATCACCTCTCAGCCAAACAAATATTTAGGAAGAGTATGAAAGACATGCATATTTAGTACAGTGTGATGAAGAGAGTGAGAAAGTTGGTTATAGGAAACTCAAACTCATTGAATCCCTGGGCAGTAGGTTAACAGAACTTTGACTGAAAGTGTTAACTGTTTCCAATGAGGTATGCAGGGCACTAATCCAAAGAGATAAGATAGAGGAGCAAATTGTTATTCCCTTCCAGATGGGAAAAGACCAAACATTGGTTTTGTTACTCTGAAAATGGCTTTGCAGCAGATGAACATTTCAATTCTAAAGTGTCAAAGACACTACTGAGTGAAATGATGCTATTCATAGCAAGATCTTAGTTTTGCTTGCTACCATTTTTTCATGTTTACATCAATTTACATTAGTTCTCAGTTTTGCTCTGCACTTAATGAACTGGGGGGGTGGTAGGAGAGTGGTGGTGGTATTAAACTGCCTAACACTAGAACACTTATAAGTTTATCCTCTCATATTCAGTGAAATAAACCTCTCTAGGGAAAGATTACAGCACCTGATTTACACAGCAGTTGTGATCTACAAAAGAATCCCAGATTGAATTCTGTGTATTATCCTAATCTTCTGAAGGAAAGTGTTTTATTGTCATTAAAGGAAAAAGCTGGAAGTATGCAGAAAACCCTCCCCTTGACCATTTCCACATGACCCTTTCCATGTTTGAATTCTATAGGGATAATAATTCTTTGTCCTTTTCCATGACAGTAGTTGAGTAACAGTTTTTCAGATAACAGAAAGAGTGTTTGAGCAGAATTAAGTAAAATATTAGTGTTAGAAATTTACAACTGTGATAGGCCAGAAGATAAATGGAGAATACTAACGGAGGAGTTGAAATTTAAAACTTATATATTACTTTCAGGCATAGACCTGAACAAATTCGGTTACACCTTAAAAAAACCCATGTTATTAATAATAATCCTCTAGAAGGTTAGACATTAGACATACAGAAAAGCAACTTGCTTTTTGCTAAGACTAGCTGAGTGAAATAATCAGTTTGCAAATCTCTCTGCAAAAGGCCTCATAAGACTTCATTTTTTTTGGTGACATTTATCTGTGAGTAATTGTGCAGCTAAGCTCAAATCAGAATGGCTTAGTTGCATTTTGGATTTCTTATTCCTGCTTCATGGCAGCTGATCTGAATAGTCCTTCCATAAACTAATTTTAATAGTCCTTCCATAAGCTAATTTTACAGACCTTTATTCCCTATTTCATTATTTTAATCTTTAATATTCCAAGTATCACGTCCCTGGATATCTTTGATAAACAAATTTATGTCCAGATTCCTTCACACTCCTCTACTTCATATATAATAACTATTGATATCAATGAAAACAAGACAATGGAAAACTGACAACTTCTACACATTCTGCAACCATCTGATCCCCATTTATTCTTCTTCCCCATTACATATATTCTACCATGACCACTCCAATGTATTTTTTAGTGTCATTGGGAAAATAATATTTCACTACAATGTTCCTAGAGAACAAGGTCTTTTGGAAAGAGGAAGAAATTTATACGCAAATATTTGACCGAGGATTTTATATCAAAACTTTACAAGGTAATAGGAAGGAGTGGACTGTCACACGTATTCCAGGACTGAAACTCATGACACATTCTCATTTCCCTCTACTTAAAAAGGCATTTCTCTTAACTTCCTCGGGGGAGCACAATAGGTAAAATGCTGGTGCATCCCTGGTGCTGATACAATCATTCTCTTAATTTCTCAAGGAAAAAGCCTTGTATCACAAATACTTATCATCACCTGAAATGTAGCAAGCTGTTTTAAAACCAAAGTCATAATGCACAATCCAAATGGCATAGATTTAATAGCACTGGATTGCCCATTATAGGCCATGACTGAAATGTTTTCTCTCTGCTGCTGTTTTGAACAAAGTATGAGTCCATTCCCATCAGCCATTACTCTGTCCACACATCCAGATCATATTCTACATCTTCCACTCATCCATCATTAGCTAAAAGTTCAGAGATTTTACCAGTCACTAACCCTGTCTCAAGTGTTCTCAGGATGTCTTCTCTTATGCAGACCTCAAGAGTATGAAACTGTGTTTCATACAGTGTGAGGAAATTTCAGAAGTTGCATTACCATGGTCTTTTGGGATATGACAATGCCAACAGTTTGTGGTCTGGAAGTGCACATGGAACATGAACTGTGCACATGGAACATGTACTTTATTTTTTGTGGTGGTGGTGGTGGTATTAGAGTGCAGGGGAACAAACTGGTGGGTCTGCTTTCGAGAGAAGGTTTACCCTCAGAAGACAAGGCAGTCCTCAGGGACATCTCAAGTGCATTAGGACTGGCTTTCTACAAAGCAATGGGAAAGGACCAGTAAAGATCAGGAAGCAATGGGATCTAAACTCTATGCTGGGCCACTCAATCAGTTCCTCAGATTCAACAAATATTGTGTAAATATATTTACATACCATTGATTGATTCAGATGTCTTCTCTTTGGTTATCTACCAATGCATATGTCCTTAGTGAATACAGGAAAAGGAAAAAGAGCAAAAAAAAGCTTTCTTCTCCTTTCCCTTTTATTCTTCAAGAGCACTTTATATTTTATAACCTTTCTGTGGTCAAGGCTAGGCAAGTACTCCTAGCCTTCTGAGCTTCCTGCAAAAATAGATTTAGAAAACTAGCAGAGTGATCATATGTTCTTTTGCTTTTTTTAAAAGTATTGTGATTTCCTACAAAGTTTATGGCAAATAGTAAAGATGGTTGTATACCACATAGATGAATATTTTTCTGCTATATAAAATTCATATTTCATACACAGAACACAGGGACTATAAATTCATAATGATTACTGGTACTTCTGAGCACTACTGTGGTTGCAGAAAGCACTTTATTATCAGCTTTTACTTTAATGTTTGGAGACCTTCACCATTCTAGTAAAGTCAAACTAAAGTAATACAAACCCTTCTCTTTAAACTGAAGTGGTTTCTGTTGAAATGTTCGTAAATAGCAGAACTAAAAAAGATCACCATCAGCAATCATTTATTCAAGCCTTAATATTTCCTGATTCTTGCAGTTGAAGCATTTATATTTTTAAGAATTATTTCACTAGGAGTTTTTCACTGGATTCAAAGTGCTTCATTATTAAATTTTCTCTGATTCTTCAAAAACATCTTTAATAATAGTTACATAAATTTAAGACACTGAGCATGGATGAATTAGTATTTTTGTTTAATGATTTTTTTTAATGATTATGTTGCTTTTTCTTTAAATAACAGTGTATTCCTTAATAGCAAATATTTTGCTTAATTAGTCACCCTTGTCTTTCCTTTTAATTAATGCAATTTGTAAAGACTGGATTGAGTTTTCTATAAAACTTTCCATGCTTTCTCTTTTTGACCAAAGAACATCAAATGACCAAATGTGTTAATGTTCAATAATAGTATAGAGATGGTACCTTTGGTTATGTTATCTGTTGCTAACTTGGCAAAAGTTTGGAGTTGCATAAAAAGAGTTATGCTGCAAGGATACCTGTAATCAGTCTTATTTCTCACATCTTTATTTCACTTTCCTGACCCTCCCACATTCCTGAAGTTCTTTAAATTCAGTGAAAATATAATATTCTTATTTAAGCACTTAAAGGTTATATTTCTGAGGCATAATTTCTAAGCCTATGTCCCATATTTTTTCTTGGATAGGAAACTATTTCCTGATGGCACAGCCTCCTTCCTTTCCTTCCATCTTTTTGCTGATCCAGGTGTCTTCTAGCATCACCTCTGCTGTAGGGACGCAATAATTCTTTTTCTCTCTTAAACAGAAATCCAGTCCTATATTGCAGATGACACAAAGTGACAATTGGAGCATTAATCCTGGATGAATTCAGTATTATGCTTTCTGTACTTAAGTTTGAGCTAGATATCTGTACAACTCCATCTCCCCCTCACATTTCTAAATAATTAGTATGTTGGCAGCTTACCCTTATGTGTCTTCATGTTCCCAAGTTAGTATGTAAAATATTGAATCCTATGTGGAAACAGTATTTAATATTTATTTTTACATGATGGTATCTGGCAGAAATATTGATTTTCCAAGGAAAAAAAAAGGAGGGAAAGGGCACATAAGAAATCAAAATGAGGATTGTTACTTCTAATTCAAATAATTGACATAGGCAAAGGAATATTTCTACAACAGTTGAACTCTAGAGTTTCAATTTTCCTAACACTTAACTTTCATTTCTAGTGTGTAGTATATAGACCTCAAGTGAGTGGCAAACACTCAGGGCCTCTCTTAAATAGGCAAGTATTGTTTTTCTATGAGATTAAAGAAAATTCAGATTTAAAAAGCAAGGAAAAGCAAACAAAAAAAAAAGTAAGGCTGTATGTTCAGATGGTCTTAAATTGTCGCATAGCCTTAGAAAGGTTTGATTTGCTTTTTTTTGTTGGTGTTTTTTTGTTGGTTTTTTTTTTTTTTCAAACAGGATAGAAATGTTTTAGCCCTCAAAAGTTTAACACTCATCCCTCAGTCAAAATAACAATCAAGATTTTTGCCTAAACATATTGTTTCACTATGAGCTGAAAATATCAGAAGATCAGGTTCTTAACAGGGATTTATAACATCTCTACTATCTTCAGGGACACTTGGTAAAAGCAACCTGAATTAAATTGGAGGATGAATTTAAAATTCATTGGTTAACTGCACTCAATTTTTGTGTGGACACAGATTTATCTTTATTAACTCCGTAAGTTCTGAAATAAGGGATTGACACTGTTAAACTAACCAGGTGCCCCATTCTGATTGACTTTCCCAAGTGTTCTGGAAAGAGAAGTGCTCATTTACAGAGGAGGAGAGGTTCCTTTACACTATTTAAATAATTCTGTGTATGGAAAACAAAAGATATCAAACATATGCAAGATTTTGTTTCCTTTAAATGACTGAGTTTTAGTTCAATTAAGAATGGCTACAGATTGGGGAGATCTTGTTCTGTCCACAGCAATTTACCCATTACTCTTGTCTATCTCTTAATAAGTGCATACCCATCCCTATGGACTCTGTCAGTCATGACTTGAATTCTACAGACTTATGAAGACCAACAGAAGCAGAATAATTCTCACTTTTCAGGTAGAGATATTTAAGAATGAATTATTCAGTCAACAAAATATCTGGGAAGTGAAAATCATATACTGGCCTCACTCTCAACAGATCCTGATGTAGAAGTGTTAACGTCCCTCTGCATCTTGAACCTCATTGGCAGCTATACCTTGCTCTTTTTTTGCAGGTTAACGAACATGTTGTGTTACAAAACCTTTTATCTCTGATTCTAAATGGAGAAAGCTATGAAACTGTGTTTTTAATGGTATTTACTTCCAGCACATAAGCAAAATCTGAACCTTAATGGGTTTTTAAAGATAAAAATGTGGGAAGCTTCCAAACTTCAGCTGAGGTGTATTTCTTTTTTGCAGACCTTTGTAAAGCAAATCACTTATTTTGCATGCTGTGCTGTCAGCTACTAAGCGGCCACCTGAAATATTCTGTGACATACAATGACATTTATTTTCAATTTTTTTAACTATGTTTCTGTTCCCTTTATTTTTTTTCATATACCATGCTCAGGCAAAGATAAGGTTCTGCTGTTTTGGTTTAGCAAATCTATTGGGGGTTACCACCTTAGTAGCATGATATTTTGTACCACAGAATTGTAGAGACAACCGCTATGCAGACAAAAACATTTTGGGGCATGAAAAATCCCTTAGAGTTGACTGTTCTTTCATCAGGCCTAAATTTCAAATGTATTTCACTTGCACAGGGAAATGATGTTACGTTCTACTAAGAGACTGAAATCAAATGATGTGAAAATGATTCATTCCTGCCAGGCATTATCTACAGACAGCTAGTCAGCTAGCCTAAGAAAATAAGACAGGTACTTCCAAACTGGCACATGCTTGCTGTAAACTGACAAAACTACTGACGTAAAATAAAAAACTAGTCTAAATATACTATTAAGTCAAACTTTTGATTTTTTTTGGTAACTTTTTATAGTCTGTTGTTTTTACCAAATGCTAACCTTCTCCTCCCAGTTGCATATATACTGGAAAGTTCATACTTTTTATTAAAAACTTTAATTTTTTTTTCATGAATTCTCTGAAAAACAAGGTTTATTACACAGTATTAATTTTGCTTCTAGTTCATGAGGTCTAAAGGATTTTGTAGATAATTTCTGTCATCATTAGACTTCCCAGAGAAATAATCACCAGTTATCAGAATTACTGGAGAGACAGGGAGGAAGGGAACAAGAAGGCATAGAATTACTAATAATTTGACAGAGTAAGTCCAACACACATCTGAGAAAATTTTTGTCTTTACTGATTTGTCTCTTTTTTTTTTTACTTCTTCTTCTTCTTCTTCTTCTTCTTACCTATCACCTTGGTTTTATGAGACTGAAGACAAATGCTAATGAGCTTATAATTGGCCTAAGCCTCAGAAAATTTCTTTGGGGAATTTGTATTTCAAACACATGAGTTTTATTATTTTTGCAGATAATTAGCAGATCAGTTAAAGTAAATAATTTCCTGCTTCTGCTAGGCATATGCAGTCAAATGCAAACGTATTTTACTCCTACATACACCTACTTCATAATTATTTGTAAAAAGGTTAAGATTTAAAAAGATGGTGTGTATGGAGGAGGAAGTTTACTTATCATCAGTAATGATTTGTTAAAACTAATTAGTTTTATAAAATTTTGGGGGTTTTTCTTTGTTATGTGTGTATATGATTTTCTTCAGGAAAATTTTTGCACATCTCAAGTCTTTCATTCCTCTAACTCATGCTGGCAGTGCAGAAAAGATAGAAGTATACCTAGTTGCTATAATGCAAAAAAATTTTACATACTTTTCATAAATTTGATATTACATAATACTGCCTGTCCTCCAATTTAAATTTAGAATTCTTTAGAAAGGAAAGATACTTTCACAAAATTATCTCCAGGATGCAGTCTCTTTAAAGATATAAAAAGTGTAGGAAGGGACAGAAATTAATAAATCTTAATTCAAACAACTCTTCTTCTTCAATAACAACTCATTACAAAATGGAGTTTAAAAGTGGTCTGTCATAATTATTTAGTATGGACACAAACTCACTTGAAACAATCCTAAACTCAAATGTTTCTCCTTCCCTTTTTCTAAACCATGATGTAGCCCTTGTCAAATGTGTCCAGGTAAAAGTCCTGTTTCCCAGGTGTGGCCATACACATTATGAAGGTGGACGGTTCCTATGAGTGAGTTTGTACTTGACACTTCTTTGTCATCTGAAATTCCAGTCACAAGCCCTGAATCCTTTCAAAGCTGAGGAATGGTCCTGGCATCATGAAGGAACTGGGAATACAGCAAGAGAGGTTTTGATACCTTCAGGGCTTCTGGGATAAAGGCCAAAGGAAAGTTAATACATCCAGCACCATCGCAGCCACGACTGTCAGGCTTCCCTGCTGTGGAAGCAAAAACTTGTGCAGTAAGTTTCCACTGTTTTGGATTCCTGTAGCTCTCCTTTTCTAGCATCTGCTGCAAAGTGGCATTTCTCAGCTAGAAAAGCTGACACAAGATAGAAGGATATGCTATTTCTGCAAGCACATGATGATCACACAGAATTTCTGTGTGAGGAAACAGATCCATCTAACCAAAAGGCTTGTACAGATCTTCCAATGCCAGTGTTAGGGAAATCAGCAATAAAGGAACAGCTGCAGAGTCAAAACCCCAGGTTTCTACTAGGCCATAGCTAATCAGTTCACTAGACTACAACTATTGGAATGATGATGTTGGAGAATTATGCAGCCACACTGTCTGAAACGTGTCTGCTGAGATTTGAGCATTTAAAATCTAATACAAGTTTAAAGGAGAAGGTGATTTCTGGTTTTGATCTCAGTTTTAGAACCTCAGATGGTGTACATGTAGTCTGGACTCCTAAGCAAAGAGGAAACCTGCTACCTTCCAGGCACAGCACTCTCTGCTTCAACAGGACCTGGCCAACTACGAGAGAAGGTTCACTGCAATCAGGGAAAAAAGGGTTAAATTCTACAACTGTGTATCTTTGAATGCCCTTGAGTTGTTTCAATTTTTTTGGTATTGTATGGAATTTTGTAATAGTTTGTCCTAATGTATCAATAATGCACAGACTGTGCGTCTGTATTTCTTATTTCATCTTTGTATTTCTTTAGTAGGATCTATAGTTTACCAGGCCAGAGTTTCTTACCAGAATTGGACAGTAAACAAATACTTCTAACAGCTCAGTTGTTAAGTTTGATACATTTAGCAAAGAGAAAAGTTCCTAAATAATTAAAAGAAATTATAGAACAAATAAAACTGAAAAAAAAAGTTCCACTTAAAAAAAAATTTTATAGGCTTATTCCTCAAAAGCCAGGAAAAATTAGGACATCTGCTAAACAACTAATTATGTGTAAGGGAATCAAAATAAAGCAGCTTTGTGGAAAAAGCAATATTCCCAGTTTCTACTGCTTCCAAAATGAATGAAATGTGTCTACTTGGGGATACAAATGTGATATATTGTGAACAGCATTTTAAAGGCATCTCTTAAGACTTAGGGCAGTAATGCCTTCTGAGTGATATCCCATTCCCTTCTTTACTTTTATATCTCTTTCCTGTGGGTATTTGTGCTGTGACATAAGGTCAAGATAGGAGGCCATTTCTCATTTATTTGAGTAAGCAAGCAGTAAGATAGTAGGGTAGGGAATCCCACGTTTTTTCACTCCACTGTTCCTCATATTCATTCTGCTGCTGATGTACTTCTGTAAATTTCTTCATCTGTCAGACAGAAAAAATACCTGATGCTGAAAATATTGATGGCATGCTGCTGGTTAGAGAAGCTGGCATGCTTTAGCCATGTGGATCTGATGAGCAGCCTAATCAAAGGGATGTTTGAGGGTTCTGAGCACATCACTGAGATGGATCCTGAGACTGCAGATGAAAACCCAATTTATTTTACTGGAAAAGAGTATGCATGTGATTTTATTTTCCCATGATTTGTCACTTAACAAAGCTTCAATCTGAACCTGAATTTCTGCCATGTCCACAGTATTTTTGTTATCTTAAAATACTGAACTGCTAAGCCTTCTGTACAGTTCTACAGAAGCCCTTTCTATGGCCACTTCTGCTGACAAAGGGCAACAGATCAAATCTTTTTATACATCAAACACAGAAGAGAGAATGGTGTGGGATGGGGCACTATTCTTACCCTTATCCTCCCTATCTGAAGGCAGAAAACACACTATAGCATCTCTGCATCTTTTCACACACTTGCTTTTTAAGAATATTAGAAGCCAGGGATGGATCCTTAAATTACTTTTTCCCCCTTCTGGTTAAAATATGTATATTTTAAAAGGCCATAGATAAGTACATCAGCTTTGGAGAACTGAAGCAAAGGCTGCAGGCATGGGAAGCAGTTGAGCAAAGACAAGTCAGGCACAAATAAATAATGAAACCTCACAGTTAACTTGATGTGCAAGCTCATCTCTAGAGTATGCCCAATTTACTCAGATATTTCCAAGCCTGGGGCATATGAACACTGGCAACCTTGCAGCTGTAGTTCGAAGTGATCTGGCACCTGAAAATTATGTGGTGTCAGGAGAGAAATCATGTTGAATGTCTTTCCTGCCTCAATGAATTCTATAAATTAAAAATGTGTGCCTTGGGCTTACTCTTTTCAGTGTAAAAAGTAAACTTTCCAAGTTTGTTAATTTCAAGTTATTCTTTTATATTCCTTTAGATGCATGTTTTCATTGTGTCCCCTTTATTTAATCAAAAATACCTGGTATAGCTATATTTTACCTAGTGATTATAATCATGACAGATTACCAGTTGCGCTTAAGGTATACAAAATAAATATATACAGGCAATACAAAAATGAAAGACAAGGAAAATGGAATAGCTTTAAGGAATGTTGGTCTTTCTGGTATGCAAATGAACTTCACAAGCAATTGCCTGTTGCAAAATGTATGAATTACTAACAGAAAAACACTGCTGAATTTGATTCCCAATGGTAGGATCTTTTCTAAAATAGTTTTGGTTATGCCATGCAGCTCTGTTACATACTTTAAGATAATACAAGTCAAGTGTAGTAGTTTTCAAAGAGGCAAGAGGAAAGGAAGACTTTGCTCTTGGGACTTTCACTGAGAAAACTGTTAGAAAAAAATCTTGAAAGTTAATGCTAATATCAAAAAACTTCCAACATCAATACATTATAAAGCATATACATCATTATACATCAATACATTATACCTTGATTCAGCACTTTTATTTTCTTCCCCATGCACAAGATAGCCACAAAATCTTGCAATTCCTAGCATTCCCTCTGCAGTAAGAGATCTTTACTCTTTTTGCTCCTCTTTAACTTAGAAAAAAGAGTTTTCGCTCTCACTAGCTATAATAGCCAGGTAAAGGAGGGGAATTTGAGGAGTGGGTTGATTGGTTGGTGCTTCTTTTTTCTTGTGACATTCAAATGTCTTTTCTTTCATTCCTGTGACATATGTAGGAACAAGAGACCAATTGCATTACAAACATTGTACAAAACACTTTATGGAACAAATAGATGTAACAGAGATGAAGCATATTGTTATGCAGCACTTAAATTCTAAATTGTGTGAACTACATAACTGCACTGATGTGACTGATTCTGTTTCAGCACAGCAGCCTTATAGCTTGGGAAGAAAATAACTATGCAGCTTATAGAAAAGTTGATTTTCTACAAGAAAGACAACAGGCAATTGATGACTGGCTATCTGGAACTGTCATAGGCTACTGGAGATCAGCAACCCTCTGGTGACGGTAACTGCTGGATCACAGCATCTATTTATTCACAAACAAGATGTAAACAAAACAGAAAAGCTCTGACTTCTCTTCACTAAACCGCATTTGGAAGTAAACAGAAATTTGTAGAGAAATCATCCATGCTTTTAAGTCTAATGCTAATCTTTGAAGGAATTTTCCAAATTAATGGGGAATATAGAAGTGCTTCTTAATCAGTTTCAAGGTATATTTTTCAGGTTGTCTGCTTTAGATTGGACATGTGTTTGTTCAAGTTGTCATAATCCTAACACATAGGTGATTTTATTTGTTAAAATTAGATATGATGCTTCAATATTCTGCTTAGTGCTTGTACCAAAACTTAAGTGAGGTACTATTATTTTACTATCTAGTAAGCAATTAAGAAAGAGAAGTAAAATATTTATTAATGTAAAACACATTGTAAATTAGACAGCACCACCAAGAGAACTGCTAGTGCTGCAAGTCTATAAAAAACAGATCACAAAATAAAAGTGGGAAAATATTTATAAGATCATCATCTGAAATACTCCGTAATTCATTCGAACAACTTGGTTTCCTTTAAGGTTGGATAAATAAAAAAAGAAAAAAAAACGTTGTCTGAATGCAGCAGCAATCCATTTGTATTTATTTTCTCTTTGCCAAAGAATTCAGTAGGATTTCCCAGTTCATAGAGATTAACTCATATGATCATTAAACAGACTAAAAAGAGAGCACAAGGATCAAAAAAAAAATAGAGAAGCAAAGTCATGTATGCAAAATTCATATTCATTCTACATGCTTACATGGTGCAAAGCAGGCAGTAATTTCCAATTTTGGAAAATTAATCTACTACTTAATGTTGCAGCATACATAATCATGCAAAAACTTAGGAAGAGTTCATGTGATTAACATCATGAGTTAAATCCAATGGTCTGTCATAATGGGAAGAGCCAAGAGAGACTGCATTCAGTGCTAGCTCATAAAGATAGTGGTAAAGGGGGGAGACCAACTGGGCACCTGAAAGTGTGATTCATTAGAAGTGAGCTGAATTGCAATGAAGTCTACTAAATAGTATTTATGTTCAAAAAATCTTCACTTGGAAATTCTTGTTGAGAAGTTAGATTTTTTTCTATGTTATATATATATATATATATAGTCCATAATTACACACTATATCTAAGCACTTCATCCAGCCAGTATTTCAAGTTTGAATTGGTAAAGAAGGTATTTTTACTTATGCTCTACAATATAATGTATGTTAAATTTCAGGTGTTTTAATATTCTTTCTGTACTTCTATTATAATTTGATAATGTTACAGTTGACCTTGGAAAAGTCAACAACCTGAAAACTGGCACTGAAAATGAGAGAATTTTACTATTATTTGATGATCGCAAGGCCACACAAATCTGATTATTTTTACCATATGAAGATCTCTCAATAGCACTCTCATCACATCGTGCTTAAAGCTGTGTGCAGCTTTTAGAGAAAAAACAAATTTTTCAGTTGGTAGTTTCCTTCAATAAAAAATGCTTATGTCTACATTATTAAAGTGATCCATTTCCTTCCACTATGCAGTAGAAGTGCTTTTTTAAAATTTAAGTTATTGTGTTACTGTTTGGCATACAAATATTTCTCCAAAGATTTTTTAAATATTCCAATTTCTCTATGTTTTATGAGTCAAGCATCATAATTATTTATTGAAAACAGCCAAAACTGCCTTTAATGCCAATGAAAAGAAAGAAAAAATGCATAATTCAAACTACTAGTACTTGCTCTTTTCTGTAAATTCAGAAATGTCACCTATTTCCCAGAATTAGCTCTTGCATATATACAGATTCATTTACTTTCACAAAATGCTGATGTCAAACATATCAGGAAATGCTCATACTTTTTTTAATAGATCAGGAATTTTATATAATCCTAGGGGTTTTTCCCCATTATTTTTCAATATTGATAAAGTTATTGTGGCATCATAAAAATTACAAAGCTGTAATCCTTTTGCTTATTAATGCTTCGGGTTTGAGATGAAAAGCACAAAGTCACCACTTTATTTATTAACATAAATGAGAGAAAATGTAGTCTGAATATATTTGCTAAGCATGGATTTGTTCTTTTTTTCAATTATTTTATTAAATAAAAGTTATACAACTTCATACATTTAATAAACCAGAGTCAAAGGGTGTTTATACTATAAGACTCTCTTCTCAATCTCATGTTATAGAGAGGTCACAAATCCTCTGACTCTATCAGATCAATTGAGAAAATCCAGACTAAGGTTCCTCCTGGGTTGAACCAAGGTATCTACGACTACTTTGGTACTCTCATTATTCTCTCTACATATGACAGTTATGCACAGATCTATTTTTTTCATGGAATTTTACTGGGCATACACATTTCATCTAAATATACTGTAAAATGGATTATTGCATGTACCATATGTCTAAGTAAATCCTCAAATACTGAAGCTACCTCCAAGTATATTGTACAGGTGTGTTGGTTCTGGCTGGGGAAGAGTTAATTTTTTTCACAGTGGCTGGTATGAGGCTGTGCTTTTGGTTTGAACAGAGTGATCAGAATAGATATAGATATGTTTTTGTTATTGCTGAGCAGGGCTTACATGGAGCCTAGCCCTTTTTTGCTTTTCATACTGTCACATTGGCAAGGAAGTTGTGGGTGCTTGGGAGGAGAGACAGCTGGGACAAGCGACCCAAACTGACCAAAGGCATATTCCAGACCATGTGACATCATGCTCAATATATAAATTGGAGGGAAGGAGGAAGGAGGCAATTAAGACTGCTGGCATTTTTCTTCTCAAGTCATCGTTACACCTGATGAAGCCCTGCTCTACTGGAGATAGCTGAACACCTGGCTGACCATGAGAAGCAGTGAATTAATTCCTTGTTTTACTTTGCTTTTGTGCAGCATTTGCTTTCCCCATTCAACTGTTTTTTATCTCAATCCACAAGTTTTCTACCTTTTACACTTCCAGTTCTCTCCCTGATCCCACTGGTGGAAGAGCGAGCGAGCAACTGTGTGGGGCTTGGCAGCTGGCTGGGGTTAAACCACAAGAAAGGGTCAGACTCCTGGTCAGATTAAACATGAAGTCTAACTGAGCTGTTGCTGGTTCATATGGCCAGAAAAAAAAAGTCAAGAAAAGCATAAAAATTATGTAGGTTTTGTGTTACTGACATTTTTGGACAAGAAAAATAGGGAAAGTCCATGCAAGCTTTAACCTGTGTTATATCTGAAGCTTGGTCTATTTTGTCTGCTTCTCTTGGTGTGCCCAAAAAACAGTGCTTCCATGAAAAAAAAAAAAAA
>VZRH01002888.1:797338-860729 GCA_013397555.1 Urocynchramus pylzowi
AAAAAAAAAAAAAAAAGGTTAGAAGCCACAGAATATTTTTCTGAGGGAGAATCAAAAAAACATGCCTGCTCATTTGTGCATTGTGAAAAAATAGTACTCCTGTAGTCACTATTAAAACCTCAAAGTCTAACATTTTGTTGCAATGGAAAACAAAATTATGCATTTAAGATGACACAACAGTTAACTGGAAAACACCCTTGGAAATCTTGTTAATTCCTTCTATTTCAGATAATTTTACATCAAGGACTCATGATTTCTTTCGAGTTTAATAAGGATTACTTTCATATTAATTCAGGTCATTATGACTGTGGCACTATTTCTAAGAGGCTTACATGAAAGCTGTTTACAACTATATATTACATGTTTCAAAAGGTAATGTTACAAAGACTATAAAGAGAAAATGAAAAAAAAAAATTGATATGTTCTGACCTCTAAATCCAGTAAAAAGTCAACCAACTAAACAAGCAAAAAGCTAGTTAAAAAAACCAAATATGCTGCACTAGGTTCAGTTGTTCTGTTATGAATACTGTGAGCTTTATTTCACTCGTATTTTAAGATTCACTTTAAATCAAAGAATCAGAGGGAACAGCTCATGTCAGGAGTCTTCAATGAAAGCAGATAGTGTAGTTTTTTGGGTTCATTAACTGCCAAAATCTAGTCTAAACCAATCTCAAGTGAAGATTATTTGATAAATCATTCTATGTCTACAGGCAAAATGATACCAATTATCACAATTTTAGATATTTGCAAGGTCTTTTGGATGTACATTTCATAAACTCATAGAATCATTAAAGTTGGAAAAGACCCCTGAGATTGTTGAGTCCAACCATTAGCCACCATATTCACTACTAAACCACATTCCTGAGTGACACATCCACAAGTTTTTTGAACACTTCCAGGGTTAGTGATTTTACCACTTCCTGGGGAAGCTTTTTCCAATGTTTAACCACCCTTTCTGTGAAGATTTGACTCCTAATATTGTTTTCTATTGTTGTGGAATCATTCTATGTACCCTCAACTGGATTTCTCTTTTATTTCAGTTTCATCATAATTAAGAAAAAAAAAAAAAAGAAATCCTGCAAAGCAAAATAAACAAAATTTTATGATTTTGTCATCTAATCTGTATTTGTGTGGAGAAAAGTTTCTGTTGAAACAGTTCTGATGTAACTGCATGCATTAGAATTCTTCTCAAGTCTTATAAATGCCGAGTATAATTAGAATGCAATTTATGGTTGTTACTAGAAGATGCAAATATTTACTTAGTTCACTATTACTATTGGATCTGAAATCAAAAGTGGCAATGGCATATAACATAATCAGAAAAGAAAAACATGTAATTAATAGGACTCAAATAAATAATTTGGGTTTTCCTCTTGGTATCTACCAAACAAATGCCTAATAAAACTAGTTGTTTCCTTAGTACAGAAAGATCCTTTAGGAAAACATGAAGAAGAAATATTTAGTTAAAATCTAAGCTGCAACATGATACAGATGCCAATATTGATGTTATGCAAACAGTTAAATAATTCTATGAGAAAATAATGTACACAACATGCCTAATTTATTTTTACAGATAAACAGTGACACTCAGATTGGAAAAAAGTTACTGACATACATAATAGATGCTAGATAAAAATTTAAAATAACTTGCAAAAGGGCACTGCTTCTTTAGTAGCCTTACTTGCAATGAAGAAGCTTAGTGAGATAGATTTCGATTTAATTTACCATGGCATGAAACAGAATAAATCTACAGAAATCAGCATGGAATACCACTGTAAAACAACATCAAGTCAAGTGAGGACACTAAAACTAATGCTGTGGAAGAAAAGCACTCAACAAAGGGATTAAATACAACTCATCCTTACATTTTTTAAATACACAATAAAATTTTGCAATCATTTGCACAAATCCTGAGATCAGTTGAGCTCCTTTCATGTGTTTAGTGTACTCTTTTTTAAACTCTGGTCTTCTTCATTTCATACTATCTTAGCACTGCCTATAATTTTCTTGAAAGAAAAAAATATTTTCAGTTCCTTTAGTGTTCTAGTTTTTAACATTACTTTATTAAATTTAATTAATATTAAATTTTATTAAAGTTATAACTTTTTTTTTCTTTTTTACAGGTGTAGATATTGGTCTATCTTTCACTGCTTTGATATGCAACTTTGGGTCATACCATAAGCACTATGACTCAATCCAACAGACTTCATACATTTAAAATCTCTTTATTATTCTGATGTACAGGCCACTTCCCAAGACAACTTGGAGAAAGCCAAAGAGCTGCTTAAAATGGAACTGTTAAACATTTTTACTATTAAAAGTTTAAGAGTTACATTAATACAGGTCATCTAGTAGCTGATTTGAATTGTAATTTATGCTGTCAAAACTAAACAACTACACTTCTTTAAAGTTTATTTTTCATGTAGACATCTGCATGTTCTTCAAAGAAAACTCTTCATCTTTAAAGGCTGAGTCATACTGATGCTGACATATTTCAGAAATTACAGTTTATTTTCATATTTTGAGCAAATTTTGATATTGCTTATAAAAAAAAGGTAATACAAGTCAGAGTAAATAAATACATCTCATAAATCAGATAAATCTCAGATAAATCTCATAAATTCAACAAATACCATTAAAATCTCCATTGGAAAGCTGTGGCAATCAGTGCAGCTGTTCTAGGCATGAACTTTTTTCTTCTGTGGCATATGAGATGAATTACATCATGAAATTTGAAAAATCAATAAAAATCAAATGGAGAAATTATGCAAAAGGGAAAAAAGTCAGAAATAGACATTTTGAGGTATCTTTTTCACCTATAACAGTGGAGTTTCCTTGTGGATAGATATGCTGGGACACTGTATCATTGTTCAACAATCTTTAGTCCCTTACTAAAAAGCAGGACAACATATTGTGAGATAAAAGCAAATTTTATTTCATTTCATTGAATTGGGCTCCTTGGAAACAATACTGTGAGCTGTTAATCAAACTAATTAGGAGATGGTTCCCTTTTGTTATGTAACATAGTATTTAGTACTGATAGAAATCAAGTTATGTGTTACATTAAGAATAAAATGGAACCAAGAACTTTTAGTATTGACAATGTCTACAGCAACTGGGAACCCATGACATTCAGGTAACATGGCAATTGTCTTGCACTTACTTGCACTTACTTACTGTTTCCTGTGAAATTAGGAATTGGTAGATTTTAAATCTCACTGGTAAAAATTGCTACACACAATTAATTTTACTTCACATGTAGGACTCTATCTAATCTTGTAAAATAATTAAAAAATCAAATAATTTTGTTGATCTTTCAAACACTCCAATAGATCTGTTTACATGGAGGAGATTTAGTAAAAGTTATGATTTCTGTGAGCAGAAAGTTATAAACTATCAAAATTTACCTTTTGATTTATTTCTTTAGAACCTCAGTTCCACAACTATAAAAATGTTTCAGCTGCCTGAAATGCTCTTATTCACTTATTTTATTAGTGTCATCAAAACATCTCAGTTTCATTGGAGCAGTTTGCAGTATTAACTGTAAAAAACATTCTATCTGTAGATATTCAAGGATCTGTACATGTGAACTAACAACCATTAAGAGGGGAGATAATATGAGGTTTCAAGGCTCAATGGAATGTGAGTTTCAAAAAATATGCTTCTGCAGGTCAAGGGCAGGAGGAAGAGCTTTTCATTCTGTGAAAATAGAATTTGTCTTGAAGCTGTAGAATTTTCCTGAGCAAAACAAAAAATGCTATATTGTCTAAGGTTTGTATAAGTATAGGAGCTCTTCACCCACTGAATTGGTGTTGAGCATTACTCACATGAAAAACAGGTCAATAGATCGAGAAATCATAGAACTTAGGGTGTTCTTAAGTGCCAGTTAGGAAAGGTCAAACAAGTAATAACATAGTGTCAGACATCAGCAGCCAGTGCCATGACTTTCTGGCACCTTTTTCATGTTGACCTGCTTGGATGTTTTCTCAAAGAAATTGCTAATGTCTGTGGACTAAAGATGTATCTGCATTGCAGACTGCATTTGCTGCTGCTACACTCTGCTCTGTTAACATTTGTCAGTTACCAGGTATTCATGGATGAATGAACATAAATCATACTAAAACCCCCTTTTGAAACTGGCTTTTTTAGTACAACAGTCATAATGAGATGTTCCATACTTTAATATATGGAAATCTTCTTACTGGGAAAAACTTCCACTACTCAGTGACAATTAACTAGTAAGTATTAATAGAAGGCCTTTAGTTGCTTCTTTGAAAACACTAGGCGAAGAAGCTCTTAAATAGACACAGAAGCTGTGAGTGTTTCAATTAATTAAATGAGAAAGAAGGCAAAATTCATCTGGTTTTTCAGTTCCTTTTTAAGGAAGGAACTTCTCTAAATTACTTCATATAGTAAGTGACAGAGTTTTCATTTCTCTCCAGCGAGGCCTTTGAAAATAAGGGTAAGTGTGGTCAAGCAGTACAGGGCTTTTCTCCAGTGGCTGCAGGAAATACACCATGGAATAAATGCCATAGATAAATCCCAGTAACATATTTTATCATTTCCTTGTGGTAGCAAGATGAAAAAAATCCTTATTCTTCCTTGATATCCTTCCTTATCCGTGTGAGAACTATAGATGATGTGTCTCTTAGAAAAGGTAAGGAAGCTATTAACAGCCTCACAAGAATATATAGTATTCATTATTAAAACCTGATTATCTTAACACTCCTAAAATATACCATGGAAGAAAAGACACCAAAAGGTATTTTGGACATATATTTTTTCCAATTTGTAAAACAGTCTGAAGCAGTGGTGCAGTAAAATAGGTCTAGTGCAATGAAGACATTGGAGAGAGATAGGAAAAAAAGAATATCTTCCACAGACTCGAAGCAGAAGCTTTTTGTCAGTGGGAGTGACCTGAAGGAGAAACAAGTTTATAAGTATAGTATCAAAACAGTATTAAAGATAGTATCTTTTCTGCTTCGATCTCATGACTTGAAAAAAGCACTCTCAGGAGCAGTGAGAAAATCTTCCAATGACAGAAAATGTATGATATCACAAGGAGAGAATAGTAGCACTCAACTTAGCTTTGAAAGAACAAGAACTAAGCATGGAAAAGAACATGCTTATGTTCTTAGAAAAGAACATATTATTTTGGTGGAACTAATATGATGTACTGCCTATAGGCATTGTATAGTTACAACAGAGAATTAGAATTAGATTAGTGAATTTCCATCTATACCTTCCATCTTTTTTAAACTCATGGTGTCTCTGAATTAAAATTTCCTTAAAAGCCTTTCTTTTTTTTGTTATCTGTAACATTCATGAGGAAACAAAACAAAATAACTAAAGGCCAAATGTGTGGTCACTGTACTTGTAGCTAAGTACTGTACAAAGCCAATGAGTCATAAGTTTTCATACAGAATTAGAAAAATAGCCTAAAATCATTCTTCTGCAAAAAAAAACCAAAACTTAAATTTCTTTTTTGCATGGATAGGTCTCTTGATTATTTTCCTGTGAACATAGAACATGAAAAAGAAATACCTTAAATTTATCCAAATCTGTTTGGACTCTCTCATATAGTTCTGCCTTAGAACATCAGAAAAGAAAGAAAACCTTCTGTTTGTTAACTAATTTATCTTTTTGGCTTCAGTAGTGTCTAGTGCTGGCTGCATCAGCTTCATTTTCACCACACTGCACTGACAGACTGTACCTGAAAAGTAATTTACCTTCAAATTAATCAATAGGAAAGAAAGAAAGGAGTGAAGAAAAATATATTCCCATTAAAAAAAAATCTTTAGGGTGCAGGTCTAGGCACATTACACAGCTGGACATCTCAGACACTGACACCAATTTCATCTTGCTGAGAACTTTGCAATTTAATTTTCAGTTAACAAATAAACATGAGCAAAAGAGGCACACCTACACCCTTTGAAATGTCCTATATGACAACACTAACTTCACTGAAACCCACCAAATCATAGATGCAACAACTACACTTCAAAAAAGATACTCGGCAAACAAACAGAACAACTGGATTTCCTGAATTTCATCTATTTGTTATGAGTTGTGAGACACCTCCCATTAGTCTGATACCATAAATTAATAGTCTGCAGTAAAACTAGTTTCTGAAATCACTCGTCACACTTACCAGAGAAGACACTGGTCCTTGATAATGTGAATGTTCTCTGACCCATAAAGTTAACTTTATTAATAAACCCACTTCTGGTTCAGTGATTCTGTGCTGAAAAAATAGAGGCTGTTGACAAAGACACTGAACAAAAAAGATCCCAGCATAGACCCCCATAGTATTCCACTTGCCAAAGATGTTGCATGACCCATTAACCACTACTCTTGGGGCCCAAATATCCACCCAGTTTTTTACTCACCTAATTGTCTAGTTCTCCAAACTGCAACAGCTCTGCTAAAGACAATATAAATCACAGAATCACAGAATCTCCAGATTGGAAGAGGCCTTCAAGATCATCGAGTCCAACCTCAACTAAACCACAGCACTGAGTGCCACATCCAGTCTTTTTTTAAACACATCCAGGGATGGTGACTCCACCATCTCTGTGGGCAGACCATTCCAGTTCTTTATCACCCTTTGCATAAAAAAATTTTTCCTAATATCTAACCTATATTTCCCCTGACGCAGCTTGAGACTGTGTCCTCTTGTTCTGTCAGTTGCTGTCTGGAGAAAAAGACCAACCCCCACCTGGCTAAAACCTCCTTTCAGGAAGTTGCAGAGAGTGATAAGGTCGCTTCTGAGTCTCCTTTTCTCCAGGCTAAACACCCCAAGCTCCCTCAGTCGTTCCTCACAGGGCTTGTGTTCCAAGCCCCTCACCAAACTTGTTGCCCTCCTCTGGACACACTCAAGTTTCTCAATGTCCTTCCCAAACTGAGGGGCCCAGAACTGGACACAGCACTCCAGGTGTGGCCTCACCAGTGCCAAGTACAGTGGGAGAATGACCTCCCTGCTTCTGCTGGCCACACTATTCCTGACACAGGCCAGGATGCTCTTGGCCTTTTTGGCCACCAGGGCACACTGCTGGCTCATGTTCAGCTGGCTGTCAACCAGCACCTCCAGGTCCCTTTCCTCCTGGGCAATGTCCAGCCACACCATCCCCAGCCTATAACACTGCAGAAAATCTCAGAAGGCAATAAACCACATATGATTAACCCTTAGTAAATCCATGCTGACTCTTCCCAGTCACTTTTCCCTGCTGCATGTGCCCTGAAATGACCTCCAAGTGGACTTCCTCCAAGAGACGTTCCCAAGAGCTGAAGTGAGGCTGGTGACCTAAAAATCCCGAGATCATCCTTTTGGCAGTGGGCAATATTTTCCTTCCTCCATACATTGAGAAGTCCCTGGATCGCCACTATCTGTCAAAGACTGTAGACAACAATCTTGCTAGCACATTAGTCAGTTCTCTCCACAGCTGTAGATGCAGTTTTACCCACCTGAGTTTCCTGTGGAAGCTAAGCATGTACTAGAAATAAAACAGAAGTTGAACAGAAGCAGATTGAATAGATAGAAGAACAACAGAACATTAGTACTACACAGGATCATATTATCAAGCCCATTAGTCTTACATGTCATATAACTGGTTCATTTTCACAGTTGTCATAAGAATCCAAGGAAAACCTCAATGGGAGAATGATAGCAATGTGAGTCACAGTTCTCTCTCATGATAACAAATCAGGCAAGTAGGTATGTTTGACATTTGCTGCCTTCTAATTTCAGAACAAACTGCCAGAGGCAAAAAATATATTAAACTGAAAATTAAACTTTCCTTCAGTCACCAAGGTATTAAATCACTCACTGGTATAGAAATCCTATATTCTTGAAAAAAAAAAAAAATTTGTTAGACAGTAGTAACATATGACTTGTCCAAATACTATCAATAGGTAAGAAAGAGACCACAGAATGACTTGAGCTGGATGGGACATTAAAGATCATCTAGTACCAACACCCCTGTTGTGGGCAAGAACACCTTCTATTAGACCAGGTTGCTCAATGACTGATCCAAACTGGCCTTGAACAACTCAGTTGAGGCATCCACAACTGCTCTGGGCAACTGGTTCCAGTGTTTTACCACCCTCACAGTGAAGCATTTCTTCCTAATATCTAATCTAAACCTACTTCCTTTCAGTTTGGAGTCATTCCTCCTTGTCCTGTCACTACACACCCTTGTCAAAAGCCCCTCTGCTGCTCTCTTGTAGGATTCCCTCAGGTACTGAAGGGTAGCAATTTAGTTACCTCCAAGATTTCCCTTTTTCCAGGCTGAACAATCCCAGTTTTCTCAGCTTTACTTGCAGGAGTATCTCTCTTCTGAACTCACTCTAACAGGTCCTTTTCCTTCCCCTTTTCCTGGGGCCCTAGAGTGGCATGCAGCACTCCAAGTGGGGTCTCAGCAGAGCAGAGGAACATGATCACTTCTCTCAGCCTGCTGGCCACACTTCTTTTGATGGATCCCAGAACAAGGTTGTCTTTCTAGGCTGGAAGCTCTCATCAATGGCTCACATTCAGCTTCACATCCACCAGCAACCCCAAGTTCTTCTTCTAAGGGCTGCTCTTGATCTGTTCATCCCCCATCCTGTGCTGATACTGGGGATTACCTCAACCCAGTGGCCACCTCCTACCCTTTTTTAAAATGGGTACAAAGTTTCCTTTTTCCCAGTCACCTGGGACTTCATCTGATGACTGGGGCTTTTCAAATATTGTGGAAGTGGCCAGGCAACTATATCAATCAATTCCCTCAGGACTCTGGGTCCCAAACACCTAAGTATCTTCAGGGTCTTCAGGTGGTAATGAGCCTTATCTTTACTTACAGTGGGAAGAACCTTGCTCCCCCAATCCCCACCCTGCTCTCCATCCACTCAAGTAGTGTGGGGAGAGAGGTTGCCATTGAACACTGAGGCAAAAAATTTTTGAGCACCTCAACCACGTGATATTCAGACATTATTACAATATATGTTTGGGTTTTTTTCTCTGTGTTTCTTTTTTTCATTTTTCCTTTCCTATAGCTGTGGAAAGAAACCAATGGGACAAATAAGGATCATGCTGAATAATCATCATAGGTTGATTGACTACTGAATGACTTACCTTTTAAAGAAAAAAGACAAAAAGTGCACACTACTAAAGTAGTTTACTTCCTTTGGAACCATATGATTTTATTTTCTTTCTGGCTAAGTCCAAGTTGCAGAAAATTATCAGGATACAACCAAAGTTTCAGTCCTGACACAATAATGCTGTCGTGTTCTGCTATCTCTTTTAAATACAGAGTAGCAGCAATGCTTCAGCAAATTTACACTGGAGTTACATTGACTCAACTTAGAATTTGACTCAGATCTCATTAGATCAATGAATCAATAAGAGGGCCAGTTTTTTTGACTTAAAATCTCATCTAGCTGGGAGGCAGAAAATGGATACTCCCTGCCTCAGAGATAGAAATGAAGGAGACTCTCCAAGACACAGCTCGGCGATAAGATGCTTAGCTAGATAGGGAACTAGATTACAGAGTGACACCATCATGTAAGTCTTACCAGCCACGTGGCCACATTTCATTTCTTTACAGAGGCAAGGATTTATCAGCAGATTATCTTTTTGTGTAGCCTTACTATCAATCATGATTTAACAGCACTCACATCTGACCTACTTTTTCATCACCACACAAACCACTGTGATCACTACATGCAAACAGTCGCTTAAAGCGTGTGTTCATAGTGACATAAAGTGTATAATAAGCCTGTCAATATTTCTTCCATTTGCTGGGCTAAGCAGAATTGTTGCAAAGATTTAGGACTCTACTCACCTTCCCTTAACAAAAAAAAGAAAAACAAAACAATGGATTTGGAACAGATTTTTCAGAGGAAACATCACACACCTTGTCATAAGCATAAAGGAATTTTTAAGCACAATAAAAAGTTATGCACCACAACCATTCTTTGAGTGTTAAATCTAGAAGTTCTCCTGTGGCTTTCTGGTCCTCTGCCAAACATTCTTTTGTTTCAGGGATGTCTCACAGAGTGCAACAGACAATGGTCTAAGCTTTGGGACTATGGAGTATATGCCAGATACACCATACTACCCCAGGAGGAATTAATTCAATTTGCCTTCATTTGATTCTAATCACACATTCATCTGTTAGTTGTGGCACTGAGTACCTGCAGCTTACATTTTTTAATTAACAACACAGTTATAACTGCAACTAGGGGAATATCAAAAGTGCATTCACAATTCAGTTGAACTTTATACCCTTTTTAATTTTACAGAACACACTGTGCCACTCAATTTTTATAGTACATGAATCATATTCTCTACATTTGCATCTTTACCTAGATATAAACCACAGCACTAATATAAAACTTATATACTACAAAATAATAGGGATGTACTATATAAAGTTTAACAAGGGCAATTTCTGGATTCTGCACCTGGAATGAGGCAACCCTGGTTGTGTGTATAGACTAGAGAATGAGAGGCTGGAAAGCAGCACCATGGGAAGGGACCTGAGGGTCCTGGTCAATGGCAAGTTGAACATGAGTCAGCAGTGCCCTTGCAGCCAGCAGGGCCAAACCTGTCCTGGAGTTCATCAGGCACAGCATGGCCAGCCAGGAAGGGAGGGGATTGTCCTGCTCTGCTCTGCACTGGGGCAGCCTCACCTCGAGTGCTGGGGGCAGTTGCCATAAATAAAAAATGATTGTAATGGATCGACTGTTACACAACAATTATGTATATATTGCAAATAGATATTTCTTTTATCTATTAAATAGATAATCAACCAGTCTGAAATTCTCTGTGATTCTATTTACTTGCTTCCTACTATTGTAATTAAAATTAAAATGAATGTATGCTGCGTGCAGTTGTTACACAATTTGCTATGTTTGGGGTGCCACAATACAAAAAACATAGAAAATCATTATAGAGTGTCCAAAGGAGAGCAACACAGATGTGAAAGGTGTAGAGGGGAAGCTGTATGAGGAGCTTCTGAGGTCACTTGGTCTCTTCAGGCTGCTGATAGGGGGGACTGAGGGGAGACCTCATCAAGTCTACAACTACTTCATAAGGGGAAGAGGAGAGGCAGACACAGATCTCTTCTGTGGTGACCAGTGACAGAACCCAGGGGAATGACCTGAAGTTGTGTTGAGGAACATTTAGGCTGAATAGTAAAAAAATGTTCTTCCCCCAGAGGGTGTCTGAGCAATGGAACAGGCTCCCCAGAGGAGTGGTCACAGCACCAAGCTGGACAGAGTTCAGAAAGCATTTTGACAATGCTCTCAGGCACATGGTGTGATTCCTGGGGTACTGCAGAGAGCCAGGAACTGGACTTGATCCTGATGGGTCCCTTACAACTCAGCATATTCTGTGATTGTATGAATTTTACCAAAATAAGATATACAAAATAATCCTGAAGTTTTAGATATGCATCAATACAGACTTAGTTGCATCTCTACTCTGAAAAAAGCAGAATTGTAAAACTATTTTGAATATGACATAAAAGAATAATTTCATTCCAAAGCTTCTGTGTTTCCTCAGAAGACAATCCCTTCTGAAGTAATCATTCTTCCTCCTTTTAAGTCTGTTTTTCAACTGTTCACCTCAAATTCTGCAGCAAAGGCTATCTCTGGGCAAAGTCAGAGCAAACCAGGAAGAGAGTAGAAGAACACTCTCTTATAGAGGTAGAAAAGAAAATGTTGTTCTGTTTCTATTCTACCATAAAATTAATTTTCCTTTGTTATGTAACTGAAATAAAAGTCTCACTGATAAAATGCAATGTGTATTCATAATGAACACCTTCTTGTTATTGAAGATGGTAAGTTTTTACTTATAATGTAATCAACTATGGGTGATTATGTTTCAGGAGCAAATATTACTGCTTGCATATTTTATGTATCTGTTACCATGGATTTGGAATATTGTTTCAGAACATTTTTTTTTATTAATAAAAAAAAAGTTCTAAAAGCTGTTGCTTTAAAATGAATGATGCAATACAACTTTAGGCAAAACATGGAGCTGGGAAGTCCCAGGAAAGTTGTTCTGATACCAGATCCCAGAGGTCCTTAACAACATTGCATTGAGACATGGCCCTTCTAACACAACTGCTGATATTTAAGTATACTACACCTTAAGGGACAAATAACATTGCTTAATGGTTAACTGAAGTGGTGACCCCCTTAAAAAAATAACTTTTGCAATTTTGTATTGAATGTGGAGATAGTCTAGTTCCACCGGAGGGGCTCCTGCTGGAAGAACTTTTGATCTATCTTTATATGGCTTATCCAAAATTACCCAGAAAACTTGTAGCAGAGAAAGAAATTGAGACAAAGATACCAGAATAGTTGCTTAGCACCAACAAAATTTTCCTCTCTAAAAGGGTATGCTACTTTTCTGGGAAGGAAAAAACATTATTTTGCACCTTCCCCACATACATTTCTTCAAAGGCTTTAAGAAAGTGAATGAACATGAAAATGTGTGCTTCACTACAACTTCATCAACTTAACAGATCAAAATTGCCTAATTTGTGTCTACTGTGTAAACACTAAAGTGTTTAAATATTGAAAAGGCATACCCTGGGATGTTAATTTAAATTCTATAGTACTCATAATTAAAATGCCATTTCAGCTTTTCCATGTTCTGAAAAAAATTGATGTGAAAAAATTAATTACAGAACATGTGGTAAATACATCCTAGATATAGTCCTTCATATTTTTTCATCAGAAAATATTAATCTTTTTTGCTCTCTGCTGGTATGCTGTCCTTCTCCCGATCAATGAGCTTAAGACAGATGCAAGCATTAATGGGGCAATTTTAAGAATTCAAGGGGCACTAGCAAAGGAACAGATTCATACAATGATATTTCTCTGCCATAAGCGCATAATTTAAGGAAATAATAGTGTTTCTGCTGCAGTTTACAATCTATGAAAAGGGAAAACTGCCTCTTCTTCTGGTCAGTACCCAACAAAGTCTGAGTCAGCACTTGTACTTCTCATACTCATTTATAGTTTAACTCTACTTAAAAAGAACTCCAAAAACCAAACAATAATTTTCTCCTGGCCTCTTTATCCCAATCTCTTTCATGCAGAAAGAAATACAGTAACAGTCAAATCCCACATGTTTGAAATAGAATCATAGATTCCTAAAACAAAAGAATATGCTGTGTCGGAATAGACTGATCAGGATCATCAGGTCCAACTCCTGATCCTATGCAGGACCCCACAATAATCCCATCATGTTCCTGAGAGCATTGTCTAAACATTTCTTGAACTCTGTCAGGCTTGGTGTTGTGACCACTTCCCTGGAGACCCTGTTCCAGTGCTCAACCACCCCAGAGGGGTAAAGAACTTTTTTCTGATAGCCAACCTAAACCTCCCCTGAATCAGCTTCATGCTGTTTTGTCGAGTCCTATCATGGGTCACAAGGGTGAAGAGATCAGTGTCTGCTCCTTTGATTCATTTTGTGAGGATGTCGAAGACCACAATGAGGTGTCTCCTCAGTGTCCTCTTCTCCAGGCTGAACCTCAACTGACCTCAGCCATTCCCCATTGAGTTTCCACTCTAGACCCTTCATCATCCTTCTTTCCCTCCCTTGGACACCTCTAATAGCCTAATGTCTTTCTTATATTGTGGCACCCAAACCAGCCCCCCTGGACTCGAGGAGAGGCCGTCCCAGTGCAGAGCAGAGCAGGACAATCCCCTCCCCTGCCTGAGTGGTGAGGCTGTGCCTGATGCCCTCCAGGACNGTAATTGATAATTATATTTGAAGTAATTTTCAAATGAGATGGAGTCTAATAATCTGAGTACAAAATATAAAGGCACTTAAACATATGTCTAGGAGGTAGTCATGCTTTAAAAAGTGATACAATTCTACTTCTGATAATTTTGAGTTTATTTATTTTTTTTGCAGTTTTACTGTAGATTAGATATTTTCAGAAAAGTATAAGTCAAAAGGTAAATTAGGTTACCATTATCATATACTCAATGTTCTGCAAAATTCATGGTTGGGTGTTCTATTGATTTAAAGTTTCATGAGTTAAAAGAAAAAAAAAATCAATTCACAAAAACCAGAAAAGTAACTATCATAAGCCCTTCTTTATCTTCTGACTCAGATTTTCAACTAAATAATTCAAAATCCTCAGTATTTGAGGTTAACTTCAAGAGGGATTCTTTTATATAATGTTGCTATTTGCTTAATCTACAGCTTTAAATATGATCTTGGTTTCTACTGTCCTTGGTTTCTATGCTATGAGTCAAAAAGATCATATTTTTTTCTGAAAGGTAGTGTCAGTCCAGAACAGATTTAACCTATCCTTGACTGTATTGAAGAGATCCCACTCATGAGTCTGTGAGCTGAAACAGAAAGGCAAGCTCATGGGAAAAGCTGCTCACTATATGCAAAAATTATATAGCTGCTGTTGAGTATCAAAGTCTTCTAAAAATGTGAGTCCAAAAATTATGTTAAAAGGATCTGTGAGTGCTTCTGTCAACCCGTGATTGCTACCATGGTTCCTAGTACCCATTTGCTGAGGCAGCTATTCATGTTTTTGGCATACATCTCTTCATCTGAAGCCTTCTGGCATCTCTGTTTCCTATCCTCATGCTCAGAGAGGTGGTAAAAATGGTTTATAATAGGAAGGATACATCTATAAGGGAAGGCATTTTAGAAATTCAGCTGGGTATCACAGAAATCATGAGAAGCTGCAGGCATTTAAAAACTGGCAAGAAGAACAAAAAGAGAACAGCACTGTTAGAGAAAGACTAGGAGATGACCTTGATCTTGAGATGCCCTCAAGAGCTTGCCAGATTCCCAGGTCCATTAGAACTGCAGTACCTCTCTATGGCGTAGGATGTTCCAGCCAACATAGATACTGTGGAGAGGAAACACACTGCCAGTATACCTGCAGTGATATGTAAAGCCTTGATGTCCTTTATATTGCTGCTTTGTGTGTCTGATGTGAATTCACAGACTTTGTACTGAAGAAACTGTGACTGTTATTGATGTGATTTAAAACTAAACAGCAGCATCTAAACCCAATATTTTTTGTGGCAGAGTAGGTCAATTATTCAAAGGAAGTGACTGTTGCTGCTTGAGAAAAACATTGCAGCTGGCTCACAGGCCAGTTGGAAAGATACACTGATGGAGGTGTGAAGCAGCAAATTAATCCTGACTTTTCTTCTAATCTCTAATATATTATGCAGCATAACAAATATGTTTAAAAACAGATCAAGAGACAGTAAGACAAAAACCAATAACTTAGCAAATTGTATAACACCTGCAAGCAGCATACATTCATTTTAATTTTTATTATGATAGTAGGAAGTGAGTGAATGGAATCACAGAGAATTTCAGACTGGTTGATTATCTATTTAATAGATAAAAGAAATAGCTATTAGCAATATATACATAATTATTGGGTTACAGTAAATCCATTACAATCATTTTTTATTTATGGCAACTGCCCCCAGCACTCGAGGTGAGGCTGCCCCAGTGCAGAGCAGAGTGGGACAATCCCCTCCCTTGCCCAGCTGGCCATGCTGTGCCTGATACCCCCAGGACAGGGTTGGCCCTTCTGGCTGCCAGGGCACTGCTGACTCATGTTCAACTTGCCGTTGACCAGGATCTCCAGGTCCCTTTCTGCAGCACTCACCAGCCTCTGCTTTCCCAATCAGTCCATATATTCATGGTCCCCTGTTCCAGTTGTGGAATCTGGCACTTACCCTTGCTAAACTTCATGTGGCTGGTGGTTTCTGAGCCCTCTAATTTGTTGAGATCTCTGCAGAACCTCTCTGACTTTAAGGAATCAACAGCTCCTCCCAATTTATTATTTTTGGCAAATTTTCTTGGTATTCTTTTGAGTTTTGCATCCAAATCATTTATGAAGATGTTAAAGAGCACAGGGCCTAAAATGGAGCCCTGAGGAGCCCCACTGATGACTTCCTGCCAGACCCAATAGAACCCTATTCACTATAACCCTTTGTGTTTCACCCATGAGCCAGTTGCACACCTACTGTATGATGTGTTTTTACAGCTGTTTGCTGGACATTTCCACAGAAGGATCCTGTGAGAGACAATATCAAAAGCTTTGGTGAAATCCAGAAGATTACATCTATCTTCTTTCTACCTATCCACAGAGGTAGCAATCATCCAGTTATGGTCTTTGAGAGAACTCAGTACAATTGGCAATTTCCCCATTAGGCAACTCTTTTTAGACATCAGACTTCTTTTGAAAGAGATAGGAGCTGTTATCTTTTTAGAAAGTATACTTAATGAACACTTAACAAGACAATAACCAGAAAGGAAAATTAATTAGTCAATGCAAGTTAGCATATCTGTAGAAGATTTTAAACAGAATTTCCTTCCCTAGTAGTGATGAAGGTGACATTTTTCACATCTTATCTAATGAGGGCTGATCACTACAGGATTTTCTGTTATTCCATGAAGTGCACTCATCTCTCCTTTCACAATGTGCAGCTCGACACTACCAGCACCCTGAAGTTAAGAGCCATACTTTAAAAAATAATATTGAAAAGTATTAGTGTTAATGTATATGTTACTATATATATTTATAGTTTTTATTTTCATCCTCTACATGATAATCCTTTAAAGGATAATGCAGAAATTGTGGGTTCTAGGATACTATAATGAAAGCTCAGATAATGGGAGAGTTTAACTGAGTCCAAATCATTGTTCCTCCACTTTTGTTTTGGATGACAGGGTTTTCTATGACACACCATAAACTATGCAGTAACATCCATTTCTTCTTTGAATTAAAGAAGAAAACAGAGTTTGTCTTTATTTGAATTAAAATGAAAACAGAGTAATGTCATATTTTGTGTTTCAACTACACTGGGAAAGGAAAGTGGAAAAGATGAATACTCAGTCTATCCTAAATAAGGAAAAAAGTCTAAGAATCAACAGACATAGCAGTTTTATCTTTTCAAAGCAGTCACACTAACATGGGCAGATGCTTTGCTGAGTTTTCCTACAAGAACAACAGAGGTAGCAGGGTTTCACTCTCTGTGCATTTCTTTTTCTCTATAAGATTGGAATTGATGTTGTCTTTAAAACAAAATCAGTTCTCTTTATCAGACGTGATGATATTATCACAAACATCTAATGAAATACTGGGAACATCTATGCACATTGAAGCAAAAGCTGTGATTTTTCAAGGAATTCCCCAGGGACAGACTTCAAGGAGACCTTAGGAAACTCACTGTGTGAGGTGTTTTGCAAATTCTGCTGATCTTCACGTGAGCTATAGAACTACCTAGGTCCTCTAGAACAAAAAAAGGAATTTTAAATTTTTTTAACAGAACTGGCAGCTTTCACTCCCAGATGGTAAGTACTTTACAGTACAGATGAAAGCATGCTATTAAAGACAAATCTTAAAGATTTAATTTTCTTAAAACTTCAATAGAGGACTGAAAAAAAATAGTGTTTTAGCTCACTGAAAAATATTTATTTTGTTCATCAAGGGCATTTGTCCTGGGTAACCCAAAAAAATGTGTATGGTATTCTGTATGTTTCCTATGCTGACCTGTCCAAGATCGTCACTGTCTCTTTCAGACCTGGAGGCTGGAAGCAGAACTGGGATGAGTTACCCCAGGTTCATGGAGGTGGTTGGCCCAGGATGGCTTTAAAAGAGAGGGAAAAGACACCCAGAGGGATCATCTGCTCTCCCCAGGGCTTCGGAGTGGAGGCTGCATTGATGCTGCATTAAAATAATATCAAAAGATCCCACCTTTCCACTTAGAATCATTGTCAAAAACATCAATTTATGTATATATGGTTAATTTTTGTCCTAGGATGTGCTTTCTAAACACAATGGGATTTCATATTACTTTAGAACAACCAATAGTTGCTCAGTTCAGTTCTATGCTTCAATGTCAGTTTGCCTCTACTCAATCATTGCTCTTTAGAAAATGAAATCAGTGGAACAGCCTTAGCAGGAAGAATTAAAAACAAGGGCTGATTTGTAATTAATTGGTTTTTGTTAATCATAATATAATTAACCATAAAATGATTAAATGAAGATCAAAGATAGAAATAGTAATAATTAACAGTTCTTCTAGTACCTACAGGAGAACTGAAATTTATTCATTTATTTATTTTTGTTAGCAGTATCTGCCTTCTTTTGCTTATAACTTATATGAGATATCAGCTTGAAAGAACTATGTAAAGTCTCACTCTGTAGAGTGGGCTTTCCTTAACTTGTTATAAAGGTTTTAAAAAAAAAAAAAGAAAAGGTTTTCCAAAAGTAATCTATAACTGTTTGTAGTAATTCGAAATCAGAGCTTCAAATCCCTTGAACAATATTGTGTCAGCATGGGTTTTCACGTCACAATTTTGCTGTACTTTGATTTGCTCAGCACAGAGACAGCTTAATATCCTTTAATATTTTTCCTACTGCACCTTGACATTGTTATTAACTTCTCTATTTGTCTGTTCTATTTATAATCAGGAAGGTAGAGCAACTCAAATGAACTCTTCTTGTCTTTAATTTATATTGTTCAAATATTAATCACTTGGTAAGAAAACCACATTTACTTATGTTTGGATCATAAGAGTTTTCCTCCTTGAAGCTTCATTATTCCCGTACATATTAATAGCACTTCTGGTTTTACTCCTTTTTATCATGCAGAGGAAATAAAAAAAGGAAGTAGTTCAGCCCACATTACACTTGGATATCAGTTTTGTTTCATACAAAAATCTTTCTAGCTAGCTCACTAGTCTGTTGAAATACTCTAAAAAAAAGAAGCTGATGAACTTGGAAATTAGGCACCCCATGGAGTGTTAGTAATTCTCATGGCCTTATAAATATTGATAATTACAAAACTGTTCAGTAAATGCATCCGTTGTGCAAAACCTACCATGGGGAGCACTGAAGGAGATTTTCCCGATTAAAAAAAAAAAAAGAAAAAAAAAAAAGAAAAAAAGAAAAAAAAAAGAATCCTACAGAGATTATGCTACCTTGCTGTGAAATCAAGAAATTTCACTGAATAGCTCATTGCTTCCTTCAGGGAAAAAGAATGTGTCAGGCACAGCTGGGTATTGGATGATAAAGAAAATTTAAAGACTGGAATTATAGCTATATCTGTCTTTCAAAGTTAAAATGAAACCACAGATTTTCATGAAGAAATTTAGCTGATCCCATCTGTGATTGGGTACCAATGACAGGAGTTACACCAGGTAACATTTTGATTGCCTACAGCCCCATTTCCAGCTTTGATGATGTACCTGGAAACTTTTGTACTTGTATAGCAAAACTAGACCTAGGACCCCCAAGAGGGGACTCAACAGGGACAGTCTGGGCTGGGGGTGTTTTCGTGGCCGTGATAGAAGGTGACTGAACCAGTTTAGTGGGATTTTCAAAGCAAGTGATGTTTAGTATTTGATTCTGTACCAAATGCTAATGCTCAGGTGCTGGCAGCGCCGGGGCCGTGCCGGGGCTGTGCCGGGGCTGCCCGGGCCGGGCCCAGGCGGTGCCAGCGGCTGCAGCGGCCCCAGCGCAGGGCACGGCTGAGCCCCTCAGCCCCGGGGAGAGCCTGGGCAAGGGAGGGCAAAACGCTGCCCGGCAGCCAGGGCTGAGCCAGGGGAAGGCAGCGAGAAACAGCCCTGCGAGCCCCGAGGGGACAGCGGGAGCAGGGACGGAGATGTCCCGGCAGACGCGTTTCTGGGAGAGAAACTGCTGCTTTTGGAAAGATATTAATCTTCTAATGGTCTGTAATCATCTAATCGAGTCTTTGAACCTTCTCAAGTTAATGACAAAGAAGTTCTAGGCATGTGTAAGATTTCTGCAATTTCTGCAAGATACCATCAAACTACTGAAGCAGAGTTTTTAAAAGGTGCTGATACTCATAGCAAACATAACCCTTGGGGAAGATCTACAAGTTCATCTACACTTAAAACAACAATGTAGTCAGGGGTTGCAACTTCTTGAGACAATTAAATGCATTGCCGTCACTAGAAGACAAAGGTAAATCGATGTAGAGTAACATTTATTTCACTCTCATGAAATATAGAATTTGCAAAATGGTATCTCAAATGCATGTGTGATCCAATTTAAGCAATTTAAAAATACGCAAAGGTCCTTTTACTCCTAACATATCTAACTTGTTCTAAAACATAGAATTCTGTTTTTTGCTTTAAGTATAGCCTAATTCAATATCCTTTGCTATGAAAAATAATTTGCAGAAAGAATTAAAATGGGTATTCAAAGCCCTTGAAGCATAGCAGCCTAACCCACTTTAAAGCCAGTGATATGCTTTCCTTGGAGAACTGTACTTTCATTTCATGCATTTCTAAATGAAACAAATGAAACAGTTTCACACAAGCTATTAGTTTAAATGTAGATTCATGAGATTTATAAAACATTACTTCACTAAAAACATTTATTGCAACACCAATTAAGTTATATTTTTCTAGAGAAAAAATGACCTCAGTACCAACAAGAGTTAAAACTACTAGGGAATTCTGTACATTTCACTAAGACAATCTCCTATGAGTTTCTAAGCAAAGACATTGCACAACTGCTTCTAAAAATAATTCTGGCAAAGTAAAGGGAACCCTTGTATTCCCTCAAGGTTTCTCAGGTACTTCTTGATTCTGGATTCCCTCCACAGCCTCTCTTCTTGTAGTCTCCCATAAATCTCTTTAGTTTTCCAAGTTATGGGGTTGAGTTGAGAATATTTCGGTTGATTGAGTCATTAAACACTGGCAGTCCAGTCTCTCACATGATCAGTGTTTTCAGCTTGTGCTGTTGTGTTCCCATGTGCTGTTTCCATTGTCAGTACCATTATCAAGATGATCAGGACACTTCTGGTCGAGTTTAGACTTGAGGATCAGCAGGTTGTTTGATAACTCAACTTTCTATTTCACTGAATTCATAAAACCTATTCAAGGTTCATTCTGATGTTTGGGAAAAGGTGTTGGTCACATTTTGTCTTTTCTGATTAAGAAAATATTGGTCAGAGCTATGAGGTTTATGCTAACAGCTGTGCTAATCTGGCTCATGCAAAGGGCTACACAAATGCCCACCTCACCCTCCTCTGCCCAAGTGGATGTAGTCTCATCTTGTCCCAACAAGTCCTCCTGAGCTAGAGCAGCCACAGGCCAGGAGAAGCAACATGACCGAGGCAAGTCTCCTTGTAGGTGATCAGGGCAGTAGGTTGGAAAAGTTGTTGTAATGTGGTTTTTTATTTTGTAATACTTTGTAATATTTTGTAATAGTTTTTTGTATTCCTTTAGTTTTCCTAAGTAGTTTACCCCAAACTGTACCCCTTCCCTATACCTATGTTATCATTCTCCTGGGCTGAGATCATCCAAACCCCTGGCCCTGGCCCTCTGTCAATCATTCAGCATCCCATCCTCTTTATCCAGAACCTTCGGCCAAATCCGTCGTGTGATTAGCTGGAGGCCAAGAGTCAGCCCCCCAAGAAGTATCCTATACGTTGCCCAAAATGTCCATTCCTTAAGATCCCATCCCTTTAGCATCCTTATTGGTCAACAAACGTTATCTACTTTTTGTTTCCACCTCCCTTTAAATGTGNCTCTGAGTGTCCTCAGAGTGTCCCCCCGCTGTCGGACGCATCGGGGGAGCCCCCCCGTTGTCTGCCGGCCTGGGGCTGGCCGGGGGCCCTGAGAGGCTCGCAGGGAGACGAAAGACAAAAAGTGAGGCTCACAATCACAGACTAGCTCAGTTCAAGAAAAAGATCTGAACCCTTGATTCCATACAAACCCCATGAGATGGGGGCAAATATTTTTCTCTCAGAGCTCTTTCACAGAAGTCAGAGTCAATAGCTGCACCAAGTCAGAGCTAGCCTAGAGCACAGGTAGATAAATCCACAGCAGAGAATGTCTGCAGAGCCTGTTGGTACTCTCAGGGCCCTGCCACTAACTTTACTGGGGAGATAGAGGAAATTTCATCCATGAGAGAGTTTTCCAAGTCTCACACAGGAGAACAGAAACAGACATAGGTATCCTGAATCCTATACTGCCTAAAGTACTGTGATCCATGGTGAATCTGGTTTATGCTTCAACATATGAGACCAAAAAATTTTAGATATAAAAAATTTTAAATATGAAGGAAACCACATTTGGAGATGTAGTTAATATATAAAAATGATCACTCACTTCAGGAAACTTTATATATAAAAGCAAAATAATTCAACATAAGATAGCAGGAAATACAGTTTTCCAGATTTAGTGGTGAAGAAATTCCTATGGTGGTGCTTTTAAAAGTTCAACAAATTATACAAATGCTTGTAGCACCTGTGGAAATGCTATTTTCTGAGAATGAGGTTGCATCTAAAAAATTCTAGCTGATAACACATTTTTTTAAAAAGAATATGGTTTTATTGTTGATGAATTTAAAGATGGAAGACATTTCCCATGTGGGATGAGCACTGAGAAGCATTCAGCTCCTAGATGGGATCAAAACAGGAATGTAAGCCTTAAACAAAAAGATTTTATTTTACATTTTCATTCACCACTGGGACAAATCTTTTCTTAAACTCTCAATAAATCTTCTATTCTCTATATACAAAAGTTCTATAAGGAAATGGTAAGGGTTCACTAGAACAATGCAGTAATTTTTCCTTTAGAGAAGTAATTTACTGTGATGATGCTATCTGGGTCCATCCCTCACCTACACCACCATGGCTCAGGAATGAATCACTATAAAGCTCAACATACTATCCAGTATTTCAGACTTAATGTGTTGAGTGTAAGACTGAAGGTCAACAGCTATGACACTATATAGGCATAAATTATTACTCCATAAATTTACATCTCAAAGAATCTTATTGTATGGCGTAAGACTGGGACATGGAAATAAAAAGACCTTTATTGGCACAAATTAGAATGACTACATTTCTTATAAATTAATGGAGAATTTTGACCTTTTAAAACCTTTGTGAGAGCATAGTGTAGCATTTTTTGCTCTAAATTATGATGGCATGACTCTGGATTAACTTCAGAGATACCCTGATGGAGTAGCACAGTGCTCAGTATAAATTCTACATGCTGAGCAGTATCTGAAGAAATATAAAGACCAGGAAACCAGATAAAATATTCAGAGCTGAAAATAGTGCTGCCTACATACCAATTGACATGTTTGGCCTTTCTCTAGAATACTCCTTCAAAATGAAAAGTAAAATAAGATCTTATATTGTTATAAAAATAGCATGATTAAAACCCCTTGACTTGTGTAAAGAGATTCAACTCAATGGTTTCAATTAATTTTAATATTTCCTGTGTCCATATCAATAATGTATATAATAGAATAATCTGTTGTATTTTTATATCTATTAAAGTTTTTTTGTGAGTGTTGTGGCATCTTCTTTTTCTATTCCACCCCTTAGTATTAATATGTCAATGGGACTTGATTGTATTCACTTTCATGTTTTTAACTGTATTGCACTGAAAGCTGTTAGATAATAAAAAATTATGTACCAATTTGGTTTTGACAAGTAAGATTTACACTCCCTTTCTTTGAAGAAGGAACAGAATATTTTTTAACAAAATTCTGATCTTTGGCAACAGATGATGCTTCAGTGTTGACTGCGTCCTGACTGAAAATGGCTGAAAAGTGCAGGTGTCTGCTGTCTTAGTCTCCTTGAAAAGGAAGAAACACTACATATGAGAAGAGACACAGGTATATTCAGTATTCATCTTTCCTTGGACTTCTGAAGACAGTCTACAGCATTCAAGTCTGGCCACTGTCTGAACAAGAAGTCACCCAAGGCCTGAGTCCTGACAGGCTTATGAACTTCCGCTATCAAACAATGTGGTGTCCTTAGACCTGGACTTATTAGAGCCTTGCTTTACTTTTCCAATACTCCAACAGTAACATTGCATGTAAACCTTCCAAAAGTGACTAACACCTGGAATTTTGCTTCCTCTGGCAATGAATCATCTGGCCAATGGGCTAAGATGGTTACGAATGCACAACAGACTGAAGCATGCACCACTAGAAGAAGCTTTGCCCCCTGGTAACTATGAGCTTCTAAAGCAGTATTCTGCTCTATATCCAGACACACAAGTTTAGGTACATACAATTTAAATTTTAGCAGGCTAGCTGCTTGTTACAGATGTAGATCTTGTCAGCCATGGACAATGGGGAACTGCTTATCTCACTGTAACTTTGATGTCTATATTTGAATAGTTCTCTTTGCTTCACTGACTGTGTTAACTCTCTGTTGCTGCTGGACTGCAGCAGGAGCTTAGAAACAATTAGCTAGCATGCAATTGTCTGCACTGCAGAACACATAAACATAGGTGATGGAATCTCGATCTCAGCCTCCTTGTTTCAGTCAATATTGGCCACCACCTACAAAAAAAGACAAAATTAATTGAATTATCTCCCAGGCAGGATAGACTAGGGAGCAGAGCAAATATTGAACTACTCTCTGCTTTAAATATGGCAAGCTTTTTCGCTTTTGTGAGAACCAAATTTTTTTTCCTGAATGCTGAGGTAGTATAGTTTTATTGACATAAGCAAGAGACTATCATACACAAGAAGAAGTGATAATATATTTTCTATTCTGCAGCAATGTTTAAACTAAGAATTGTTCTATTGTAATTTCTTCTTTCTAAGATGCTTGAGTTGTTCCCTAAGAAAAGCAATATTGCCCCCAAAAAATCTTGTATCAATGAAACGGTGGGTGTTCTTTAAATATCAGAAATGCATTCTTTAAATATAGTTTAACTTAGTAACATTGACTGCAAATTTGTAATTCAAAAAGTAATCTTAGTTGTTCTCTTTGGGACAATGAAGGATCTAAGTAGCTGCCTGACACATTTCTCATGGGACATATTTTGACTTTATTGTCTAAATAGATTAAAATGTCATATCCCTCAGCATTTATGTATGAGGTTTCAACAGGGACTTTTAGTTAAGTGGTGCCATAGTTTAAAAAGCATAGGTTTCAAAAGTGGGACAGTAGGACAAGTGATTAGGTTCCTCAGACACAGAGTATGGAATGTCTCTGTTACACCTAATTTTTGACTTTTTGAATTTTTGCTTAGTGATATTAAAAAGCACATAAATCCTTCCAGAGTTCCTGTCCGTATGTGCACAAGGATTTGTGTGTAAATGTCTGAACCTATCCCAATATTATATTGTACAATGTTAACAGAAGAATATTCATCTGCCCTGTAGCTGTTTTGGGATGTTTAATTATCTGCTGTAACACAGATTTCCTCTGCAGCTTTGGGCAAGACACTTATCTCTGTGCTTTTAGGTGCTACCTGTGAAATGGAAATAATATTTCTTTCTTGCAGCGTAATTATGAGGCATCAAAACTGTGAGACTTTCACACTGAGGATATTTTTACATGTCTGATCTATAGCTACCTGACACTTCTCAGAGTAGAATACACTTTACAGGGAAGAATAAAAAAAGTTATAATGCACAGATAGCTTTATATCTCTTCTTTAGAGTGGTTAAGTTCATCCTCTCAAAATTCATTTATGACAGATTTTTAATGTGATTTCTTATATTCAATAACACACTTCAAAAAAATCAAAAAAAAAAAAAAAAAAAACCAAAAAAAAAAAAACAAAACGTTTGGGTTGCCTTCTGATTGTCTGGATTGTTATTGAGGTTTAGAATTTAAGTGTTACAATGCAGACTTCTATGATGAAAAACCTTAATACTTCCAGACATGGAAAGACTCTCTGAGCAATTGGACCTCAAAGGGTGTGCAAGAGAAATGCTTTTAGAAAAGGATTTCCCAGCTATTTTCTCAATGCTAACAAAATAATATGAAAATGTATTCCAGGTACTGGAATAGCTTACAAGGATAGATTCAAATCTGCTAACACATTTCACATTAAGGACTGCAAACAGACATACTACAGCAATCTGTATGAATAGCCACTTAGGAATGAGGATAGAAAGATATGCCGTAAGAAAATTAATTCCTGGTGAATATTCCTAAGCTGTTTCTTGTTGTCATACCAACACACAGAGCTATCTTCTTAAGTTCTTTACATCAAGACCACACAACTACTTTTTCCTTTCATTTCATCTGAAGTTCCCTCTTCTTGTTCCTCACCCTGTCTCTGCCAGTGTCATCCCACATTTTTCTATAGTTCTGCTTTCCTTCTCTTCATCTTGGCTTCTAGCTCTTGCATTTATTATTTTATGTGAGAAGTTGATTTGTAGAGAGTTCTCAGGGCCCTCAGAACTAAAGTGCTAAAAGATTTGCTTAAGAACTGGAATATATGAGAAAACTTTTGCCAAAAAGCAGCTGAACAAGAACATAGAATTTAAACAAATTATATATTGTTGCTTATTAGTTTTGCTTACTTACTTTTGCAGCGCAGATATGCCTGTAGATCAACCAAAAAAAAAAAAGTTTGGGTTGCTTTAGCCAATTCAGCAGGCTCAGACACCATATGTTTGACCAATTTGAGCCCAGACAAACTCTTTGTGACCCATTTAGTCAGTGTGCCAGTGCCAGCCAAAGAGTGGCCAATACCCAATTGTGACAAATATTAGCGTGAAGATACCAAGGAGACCAATCCCATAACCAATTAGCACCCTTGAGCCCCTGATCTTCTCAAAGCACCTTCTGAACCTCAAGAATTAGAAATTCTTAGCTCTTTGGCAATAGAATTTTGTGCTGAGTTTCAGTACCAGGGAGATCCACAACTAAATGTTACTCCCCATCATCCTGTATAGAGAAAGTCAAGTTTGTGGTGCGATTGTACTACCCCAGTGCCCTCTAAGGGTGAAATTGCTGACCTAGATGAGTGCCCATGGCAATTGCAAAAAGGATATTGGCTCATTTATGGAGATAGTGCCTAGCAAGGCATTCCCTCAAAAATTAAAGATGGTCCATGTAACATCAAACAGCTCACTGTAATAGCACCTAAAGTTTAAAAAGCCATCAAAAGAAAATGTAGAGAAAAAAGATTTGTCCATCATTATGAAATGCTTAATAGTGTTTTATAATTAAGAAATAGCCAGCTTCTGATTGTAATAGTGTGAATTATTGTCTCACCCTTCTCATGAGACTGAAAATAGAATAAAGGTTTTTAAAAAGCCTCTCAGTTGCCCCATCTCTGAGTCACAAAAGGGTATTGTCCAACAATTTTATTCGTGTTCCACCCAACATTTGAAATGAGTTTAGTTTTTTGGTGCTTCTCCAGCACATTCCTTTGAGACAATCAAAAGCTAGACCAAACTTATACAGAGGCCAGCAGGGAATCATCCATGTCAATAGAGGAGAAGTTTTGCTCAATTCTTGCATCCCTGAAATGTTCAGTTTCTCTCTAAATCTGGAGCTCCTGCTTAGGCAGAGCATGGCTTTGGTGAATTAATTTACCAAGTTCTTAAAAATATGATTATCCATGCACTCACTTGATACTTAATTTATGTAAGCAATTGAAAATTATATTTTACAATGAAAAATATTAACGGACTTTGAAACAGACAAATATATGCTACATTTTCTTCTAAGATAAAACAGTATGCAATATGCACTTCATAACTTTGTTTCTAGGGAATTATGCCCTATTTGGCAAATGGAGGTAGGAGTGTCAGCTCGCTGAGGACTGAATAAGGCCATGAGCTTGTGTTGTCTAAGGGAGCACCCAGGACTGCATGTAAGCACAAAGCAGCCTGAAAACTGCTTCTGTTTTAAAAGAGAGAAAAGCAAAAACAACCAGAAGATGCTACTGACAATAAAGATAAAAAAATAATAGAATGTGTGCATGTATTTGTCTACAGTTTTTTTGAATTTCTATGTATATTAACTCAATTTAGTTTTTAATTTTTGATCAAAAAGCAAGAACTTGAAGTTTTTGCATTGAGAAATGTTATCAAGTTTGTGATATTTCATCAAGGAAAAGTAATTCTAGATTCCAATATTACATTTTATAGTACATTTATATTGCTAAAAGACAACTATACAGTTGCTCAAAATTTATGAAAATCTGTTGAGTAAAAATCTGTATGTGACTTCTTGAAAATACTTGTGGGAAATCCATCAGAAAGTCATTCTGTGTTTGGAAGATTGTATTTAATGGAGTTTTTTCAGTTCCTCAAGAGTAATGAAGATTTTTTTGTGTTTGACATAGTGTTGTCATCACTCAAATTCCAATTAAAAAAATATTTTCAAGGTACTCTATTCAATCAAGACAAGCTATTCTTGCCATGCTTTCATCACAAGCAATTGATTTCTCTTTATTCCAAACTTCCTTCTAATGACTTTCATTATATAAGGTCCAGCATACATGCATCAGGCAGTCTGTTTGTCAAGATTTTTTTTCTTCTCCTTTTTCACTGCCAAACTGACAATCCATTAGTTTTCAGGTTTGAAACTTTGCTTACTGAGGTTAATGCAGCCCCTTAGTCATCAGCTTTACTTCTCACATGCATATTAGCTCGGTCTCACAGTTTTATGTTCCCTCTCTGTTCTTTCCTCCAGGTCCTTTTCTTCTGAGTTTAATCAGAGATTTCTGGTACCTGAAATTATGGAAATTTTCTTTTCCTGTAGTATTGTGTGAAGTTACTTGATTGATTAAAATCTCTTCAAAGGCATGTAGATGACCCACATAGTAGTAATGAAACCATGTCATGTATACCAGAAGGCAGAATCTATCTCCCAATTTCAACTTCAGCTTCACTTTATATATAGTTCTGAGGCAAGCATATAGTATAGGCGAGTTTACAGAATTATATAGAATATATAGTTCTTAATATAAGTTCTGAAGCAAGTATTAAGTGCTAAGAACAGCTTTTGCACAGGATTCAGGAAATGTACTTTCAGGACACACATTTTACATGACACAAGGCAGCACATGCAGACAAATTCATAACAAAAATTCAATTTCCTTCCAATATTTTAACTTCAGTTGCAAAATCCAAATTAGTGTACGATTTTTTTTCCCCCAGAACAAAACAACAATACCATATGTGTTTAGGCAAACTGTTTTTCAATAGGGGAGTGACTAATTAAAACATTTGCCAACATAAAAATGCAAACCTTAAATTTCAATATTTAGTACAAACACTGATAAAAATATCTTACACAGAACTATTGTCTCTATACTTAACGAATGATATTGGTATAGGGAAGGAATCTGACACTCAAAGGCATCTGATAAATTTTTTTTTCACTTAAAGAGAAGGACTTTGCACATATGGAAAACGTGTTATTTAAAGAAGACCAGAAGCTGGTCTGCAACAAATATTGTGTCTGAAATTGTTAGTGGCCTTGTACAGGAGGGTGAAATTGTTGATGGATAAGGGCAACTGATAGCATCTACTTGCACTAGTGCATAGCATTTGTCATGCAAAGGTCCTGCATGACATCCTTGTCTGTAAACTGTAGACACATGGGTTATCCACTTGGTGGATAAAAAATTGGCTGTATGGTCACATTTAAAGAATTACAGTCAAATCTCAATGTCCAAGTGGAGAGTAGTGATGAGTGGGGCTCCTTAGAGACCCATACTGGGACCAGTGCTGTTTAATATCCATGCTGTTGACATGGACACTGAAATTGAGAGCACCCTCAGCAGATTTATTGACAGCCCCAAAATCTGTTCACTGACATGCTGGAAGGAAGGGATGCCATCCAGAGGGACCTTGACAAGCTTCAGAGGCGAGCCTGTGTGAACTTCATGAAGTTCAACAAAGCAAGTGCAATAGCCTGCATGTGGGTCAGGGCAATCCCAATCACAAATCCCAAAATGGGCAGAAAATGGATTAAGAGCAGTTCTGCAGAGAAACACTTGGAAGTGTGATTTGAAAAGAAACTCAACATGACCAGGTAATGTAGGTTTTCATATCAGAAAGCCAACCATATCTTGGGATACATCAAAAGAAACCTGACTAACAGGTCAAGGGAGGTGATTCGCCCTCTCTACTCTCCATATGGAGTACTGTGTTCAGCTCTGGGACTACCAGCATGAGAGGGACATGGATACCTTGGAAGGAATCCAGAGGAAGGCCACGAAGGTGATCAGACAGCTATGAAGACAGACTGAGAGAGTTAGGGAAGTTCAGCTTGGAAAAGACAAGGCTCTGGGAAGACCTTAGAGCAACCTTCCAGTACCTGCAAGTGGCCCAAAAGAAAGCTGAATTTGGACAAGGGCCTGTAGTGACAGAACAAAGGGGAATGGCTTCAAACTGGAAGAGAATAAGCTTACATTAGATATAGTGAAAAAATTTTTACTGTATAGATGGTTAAATACTGGACTAGGTTGCCTAGAGAAGCCGTGGATGTCCCATCCTTGGAAGTGTTGCAGGTCAGTTTGGATGGGTCACTGAACAACCTGTTTTATGTGAAAGTGTCCCTGCCCACAGCAGTGGGGTTGGAAATAAATGGCCTTTAAGGTTCCTTCCAACACAAACCATTCTATGTTTCCATGTTTCTATGGTATTGAGTCATGACATCAGACTGGGAAATTCTGCTCAGTTTTGTTTTATGTCTGTAAACATATATGTGTTCTTTCTATGGTTTTAATCAAGGCCAAAGTCTGTCTTCTTTTTCCATACCACATAAAGGACATTTAATGTTAATCTTTATGAAACCACAGTATTGAATTCATTTCAGGGCATTCCCTCACAAGATTGAATAAATTTTTAAAACTGATTCCCTTTGTAAAAAGTGTAAGGATTTATAGTACAGCTGCAATGGTGTGCCAGGAAGAACGAGTTCAATCCTAATTTGCAACAGTAACAATGTCAAAATGATTATCAGGGGACCATTATTCTTCTACTTTTCCTGCCTGTTGTAGTCAGAGGTTACATTTTATTTGCTGCTCAGTAACTTCTTCAATCATTATTAGAAAAGATGATATTATAAACTATTAATTTTGACCAGCTGAAAGAGTTTCTTTTTAACAACTTCCAATTACTCTTTATTCCACTCTCTACTTGTGGAAGATAATGTATTAATTTCCTTTTATCCCCAGTGATAGCAAGACTCTGTTTTACAGTGCTTAGCAGTTAGATTAAATCATAGTAAAATGGTGGCGATTCATTAAATTCCTCAGTTTATTTCAACACAAAAATATAATTTTTACGCATAATATAAAATGACAGAGTGATTTGAGTTGAAAACAGCCTTTAAAAATCATCTAGTTCAACCATTTGCTATAGTCAGGAATATCACTCACTAGATCAAGTTGCTCAAAGCCCCATCCAGCCTGACTTTGAACTCTTCTGGTGACCTGGAAATCACAGCTTCTCTACTGTCTCACCACCTGTATTGTAAAAAATTTCATCTTGTGTGAAATCTAAACCTACTGTTAGTTTAAAGCCTGTCTCTAATCATCTCTCTATCTTTCATATATTTCAATATATCTTCCAGAAAGATATGTTCCATTATGTTATTGGGCATGGAGGTGAGGATGATTGGTCAATACTTCCTAGAGTCCTCCTCTTTTTTTACCCTTTTTACCTTTTTTTACCCTTTTTTAGAAACAGGTGTAATGATACATATTTTCAAAATGTCTGAATAAAAAGTTTAACTGTTCATAATGCACTCATCATTAATCTTGAATTATTCTCTGGTACTCAATTTCAAAATGCATTTTTGGATGTCTAATTAGAGTAATACATTTAGAAAACAACACAAAAAAATCAAATTAAGCATCTGGCTGCAGAAAACCTTCAATGATCAGTGTTTTCATTATGTCAACTTAACTTAGTTATCCTTTGCATGCTTCTTCACTGTCACATAAGAAAGATGTAAATTATTAGATATGTTCTTTATCTCTTTGAGATTTCTTTAAATAGTGATCATATTTCTAAATGAAGTTTTGCTGCTTACTGTTAAAAGTTCCATCAATGGAACAGCTTTTGCACCACAGGCGACATACTCTGCTTGAACTTTGCATGTACAGTAGCTAGCATACTTGATTAAAATTATTTTAAGTGCAAATGCTTGTCATAAAACATAATGTAACATGATCAGTGAAATACAAAAAAAACCCATCCCACTCTGCTCATATTTATACTATAATATATGGAAGTCAAAGTCAGGAGCAAGCTGATCTTAGCAAATAAATTGACTGATATCCAAATATTTTAACACAATCTGCTTAAATAGAATAACTGGTTTTCATATTAACCAAAGCCAGTCAATTATGCCTCAAAACACTGAGACATTCACTGTTTCCAGCCATCATCCACGTTCTACTTTTTCAATCCAAGTCTCATCACTGTTCGAAAGTATGTTTGAGCATTTCAACAGTAACAAGCATTTTAACATTTCTTGTTACTCATGATTTTGGCTAACCTGTACTACATTTTTGACCTGCTTTGAAGAACATTCCCTGTTCTCCCAACCAGTTAACTTATTTTCATCATACTCATGATCAGCTGCCTCTAATGTGGACTGCTTGTGCCCACAAACAACAGTAAACAGGGGAATGGTTGGGTCAGAATCTATTTTGCAGGACTCTGTGTCTATTTACACATGTATTGGGCTTTCAGTCATGCCAAAAAATCTAGATATGATACTTGTCTCTTCCCACACAAACACTACATGAATATATTTCTTAAGAATGTCTTAAGACATTCTTAAGACAAACCCGACATGATGCTTTTTTAGACACACTTGAAGACCCATCAGTTTCAGAAGAGCTCAGATTCAAGCTTTCATGTTATCTAGGAAATGGATTTAAGAAGACAAACATTTGAAAATGTAAAGTCTACCTGCTAAGTAATATACCTTCTAAGCTATATCTTGAAAAATGGTTGTCAAGATGACACGTGTCTCTGGAATGTAAATATATACAATAATAAATTACTAAAACTCTGAAAAGCATAGTTGGCAAAACATGGGGTAAAACATGCTACTTATCATCATAGTGTATTAGTCAAAAAGAAAGGAAACACTGACAGATCAGTAAAAGGCATACCACAACTAATTAACAGTGATCTAGAATGCTTTTTAAATTAATCATGCTGAATTCAGCACTTTTAATGACAGTAAAGAACTTGGAAATGAAGACTGGCAGGTCATCTAGGGGGATGTCTGCTAGGTATTTGATATTTTTAGAAACCAATGACCCTTTGACTGTTTCCATAGTTTATTAAGTGATAGTGAAGCACTGTCATGCATGGGTATTATGCAGTCATGTCATGTTTTCTTTGTCTGCTGAGCTTTTTTCCTTTCTTGAACCCTTTCCTTCATAAACAAACCCATATAGCGTTATGTTTTTCTAGTCAAGCAATCATAGTGATGACTGCATGCAAAAGAACTACATTTATAGTATATAATTTGACTTGTTATTTTAAGTATCTTATTCCAATACAATTGAGGAAGTGGAAAAGAAATCCCATGATTTTTAGAGGTTTTGATGAATTACTACGCAAGTTCATGCAAGTCAACTGTTTTGCACAATCTACACCAGTCTTTTTGTCTGCTGAGGTCTTAATATTTCTATTTCCATTGAAGTGATGAGAAGCAAACACTTATTGTAGAACTCAATGATAAACTGCATTGTCACATTCATTACATTTTTGCAATTGAATAGACATTCACAAATTATGCTATGGTGAACAGCTAAAGAAATCAATACATTTCTTCCTTTGTTACAATATCACAAATGGGACCACCAGCTGCATTACTTCATAGCCAAATAATTAGCTACAAGAAAATGTGTGCTTAAAAACATGACCGTGGCATAAGAATGTAATCAGGAATTATTAAACAGACTTTATTTGCCCTTGTTCTGGGCCCTCTATACAGACAAGCAAAATTAATATAAAACAGGAACAGTGATCATAAAATATGCTGAGTTGGAAGGGATCAGTCAGAATCATCATTTGAGAGAGGCCTTGCAATGGCATCAGCTAGGTCTTTGAGGATTCTTGGATGAATCCTATCAGGGCCCATAGATTTGTAGGGATCCAGTTGGTGCAGAAGATCCCCTAAAAAATCAGGATCAACTGGGAATTAATCATTCTTGTGCCATGGGTCCTCCAGCTAAGGGCACTGAGACATCCTTGGTCTGTCATCTGTGTTGAAGACAGAGGCAAAGAAAGCATTACACAGCGCTGCCTTGCCTATGTCCCCATTTGTGAGGTATCAATACTCCTCCTGTAATGGGTAGATGTTATTTCACACTGCTTTTTTGCAGTTAATATTTTAAAAAAAAAAAAAAAAGCCTTTTTATTCATCCTGTATTTCTGGCCAGCTTCATCTCCAGCCAAGCTTTGGTTGTACAAAATTTCACTCTATGCTTTACCTCAGCAACATACCTTATGCAGAACCTTGTGGGGTTGTTTTCTTTCCCTAATAACCATTACAGCTGTGCATTGCTCTGCTCAGAAATACAAGATTTGCATAAAAGCAGATAAGCCATTTTCAAAACTAAATGACCATAACTCATTTTTTGAAAATAAAATGCAAACTTAATAGTACTCAAAACCAACATCAACATGGGTAAAATACTTCATATGTTCCTGAAAGTCTGTTTAAACAATTACCTTATCTCAAGATGTACCATACCTTTTTGTGAAAAATTATTAATAGAAACATTATATAATGAAGAAAGGAAAGCCTACATTTAATTCAAGTAATTCTTCATCTAATCCAGTGAAGATTAAAGTCTTCTTGGCTTTTGGGCCAAATAGCATGAAAAGCTAATTATTTCATAACGTAACAAAGAATTTTGGCACCATCCAGTCACATCCATATGTTAATTATTATGACATAAATAAAAGTTGTAATTTCTTAGAATAAGAAAGATATTCTGTAGATAATCTTTACAGATACTATGTATGACAATGTTCAGATAGTTTACAGGGTCTGCTGTGGATCCCACAAATCTTTGACATTTTGCCAGTACAAGCAATATACTTCAGCCAGGATTTGAAATCTATCCCTGAGTAGCACAACCCACTGTGTGAAAGTCATTATTTTTTAATGAGTTTATGCATTTTCCATTGTGCTAGCCATTCCTTGTCATGCTACTGGATTATTAATGCAATAGGAAAGAGGCTATTAATCTTGGTAATAAAATGTTTGAATACAGAATGAACAAACTTATGTGTAGGAGAAACCATACAGAAGTTAATGGGCCAAATTTAGCATTGGCTAAATTCCACTCAAATAGCTGGAAATAAGCCAGGTCTCAGTCTGAGTTAATGACTTTTATATTATGTTAGTGAATTTCTGTCATACCTCTGACTTGGTATAATTTATTGTCTTTTAAACAACAAATGGCATTCCCTGCTGAGTGCACTGGTTGTTAACTCAGCTATTCATGTAAAAGTCATTGAGATGATACTGAAGTGCTTTTCATCCACATACACAGTGACAAAGCAAATACCTAGAGAGATAGGAAAGCGTATTTTATTGAAGTATCAATTATGATGAATAGGAACAAACATGAACCAATAGTAACCACAGATTCTGTGGAAAAACTAATTTGTTAATGAATTTAAAAAACCCCCACAAAACTAAACCAGAGAAATTGAACACAACTTTTAACCACTTTATAAAGAATTATGGCCACTTTATCACATGCTCAACTTTACCTATGGGAAATAAGTAACACATTATGGGAGCAATTTGCATTAAATTAACAGTTAATAAATGGCTAAGGAGTAAAACTTCTGCTTAATTACTTAATAAACAGTCATGAGAACATTTTAAGTGGACTAAACACTTAGTGAGCCATCACCTTTTGTGACAAGAGCTGTCTAGATTCTATTGAGGGTAAAAGAAATTTCCTGTCTATTCTGTTAGAGGAAAAAAACAATTATGTATTTTTTCCCAAACAACTTTTTAATTTCTTCTCTGGACGATCTGTTCCAGTGGCTCACCACTGGAATGATAAAAAATTGCTTCCTTATACTTAGTATAAATCTCCTTTCCATTTAAAAACATTGTCCCTTGTCTTGTCATTAGATGTCCTAGCAAAAAGTCTTTATCTGTATTTCTTGTAATCTCCCTGTAAGTATTCAAAGACCACAGTAAGGTCTTCCTGGAGTCTTCTCTTCTTCATGCTGAACAACCCTAATTCTCCCAGGCTCTCTTCACAGGAGAGTTTCTCCAGCCCTCTGATAATTCTTGTATCCTTCCTTTGGAACTACTCCAACAGTTCTATGTCTGTTTTGTAATGAAGATCCCAGAGCTGGACTTGTTAATCCAGGTGACATTTCATGAGGTGGAGAAAAGAGGGAGAATTGTGCTCCATGTCTTGCTGGCTACATTTCTTTTATGCAGCCCAGGATATAATGGCTTTCTGAGCTCCAAGGGCATTTTGACGATTCATACATAATTTTTCATTTCTCAGTATCCCCAAGTCCTTCCCTGTAGGGCTACTCTCAATCAGTTATTCATTCAGTGTATAAATATATGGGATTGCCTGACCCAGGTTCAGGATGTTGAAATTCGCCTTGCTGAATTTCATGATGTTTACATCAGCCCACTCCTCAAACTGGTCAAAATTCTTGCGGACATCATCATTTCACTCAAGTGAATCAATTGTGCCATTCAACTTGTTTCACCTGCAAACTTGCAAAGGGTACACTCCATTTCACTACCCATGTTACTAATGAAAATATTTAGTAATGTTGGTCCCAGTATACATCCCTGAGGGACACCATTCACTACTGGTTTGCAGTTGGACATTGAGACATTGACTGTAACACTTTGAAGGGGACGATCCAGCCAATTTCTTATCTAACAGTTCTTCAGAGCCAATTTAGAGGCAAGAATTTTTTGTGGGACCATGTGAGTGGCCTTACTGAAGTCCAAGTAAATGATGTTACTAGCTCTTCCTTTGTCCAGGGATGCAGTCAGTCCATTGCTGAAGACCATGATTACTCAGCATGATTTGCCCTTGATGAAACCATCTTGGCTCTCTCTAATCACCTCCCTGTTTTCCATATGCTTCAGCATTCTTCCAGGATGACCTGTTTCATAGGTCCAAAGGTGAGTCTTTCTTATCAGTTGTTCCCAGGGTTCTCCTTATCATCCTTTTTGAAAATGTGTGCAGTATTCCATTTTCTTCAGTCATTGGGGATGCCACCTGACTGCCATGACTTTTTAAAAGTCACTCAGCATGCTTTTATGCATCTTGGAGTTTTGCAAACACATATATTCAAAAGATGCTCATGGAATTTGGAGCTGAAAATGTGGGAACCATTGTTTTTTACATTGTCTGGCAAATTTTATCTTCAGTTATTTGTATTATTTTTATTATCTTATATATAATAAAACTTGTGAAAAAAGGTTTTACATAGGAAAGGAATTAATGTGTCATATGCTCTTTATTGGCATGTTCATAGGCAATGCTGCCAAATATGCAGACACATTCATAAACAAAGCTATTTCTTTGCTTCATAGAACAAAACAATTATGTTTGCAATAAATACAGCCAATGACCCTTTACACTGGGAACAGGCAGCTCTGTTTTTTTCAAGGCTGTCAATCTAAATCTTCTTATTAATCTTGCTTTCGTATATTCAGTTACTAACTCAGCTTCACATCATTTCACCTGCTTTTTTAAATTCAATATAATGGAATTTTTATGAATATATTTTTTGTCTTTTAAAAAATAAATGTTGTTTTCTATTTATCTATTCAATAAGAAATTACATGTAAGTTGAAAGTGTGTTTCAGGGAAGATGCAGCTTCCATCAGGCATCAGATACAGCAATGTTAAATTACAGATTAAATTACAACACAAGGTTGCAGGTTTGAAATCCACTACTGTCATTAATGATATTTATTAGGACATTATCAAATACATGAGGTTGGTCAGTCTCTTTAATAAGGCCTATTGCTCCCTCCTTCAGCTTTATTTCAGGCAACTGGTATGCTACCTGCCCTTTTTTTTTTTTTTTTTTTTTTTTTTTTTAATATAACCAGCTTCATTACTCGAGGGAACACCCTCCTGTGGCACTCTGTTTTCTTTGAGCTGCAATATGTTACACAGCCATCTGCTTTTGCAGGAAAAGTGTGAGAATTAATACATTTTTTAAATAGAATTCCTGCCCAATGCATAGACTTGTCAATACCATCTCTTTCCCATCCATCAGTGATTCTCTGAAGTGTGGCACAAATTATTTTCCAGCTTCTACCTATGTTAAACATATTAGTAGATATAGTTCTCTTGGGAGATCCCTTTCATGATATTTTATCTGTGTTCATTTGTTTCCTTAAGTAAACACATCAGGCTATTTTTGTGGCATATATACAGCATTGTGCCACACATCACTATGTCTGCAGCATCACACATCTTGGTAAAACAAGCAAAGGATTTATTCCAGAAGACTTAATGTCAACTACAAGACTAGATCTGAAGGCTTATAAATATAGTAAGTAGTGTAATTACACTAAAAAAATAGTTATTGAAGTAGTCACCTTTTTTTCTCTGGTGAGAAATTCAAAGATGTAATTCAGTAAGGGTTCATGGTGGTATGTGAAACCTTCCTTTGCTTATGAACTAAGATAACAAGTTTGTTTCTCTCCATACTGGGAGGTCCTACTCATAAAACTATTCACAGTTCTATTCAGATTCTCTCTCCAGAAAATTCTTCATGCTACTCTTTAATCCAGTTTTGGGTTTTTTTATATCCACAATATAAAAATGATATAGACAAGGTTGCTCCAGGATTTATCCAACCTGGCTTTTAACACTACCAGTGTTGAGGTTTCCAAAATTTATTTCAAGATTAAGTTTCACATGCAACCATCCCCCATGTTGATTTACCACTACCACATTTATAATGGATTTTCCATAAGTTAACATTATACAGATATTATCTGCTTTCTTTGGGGTACCAAAAGTTTTACACAGAAAACACACATTACTGATCAGTTTCAAAATCTGTTATTATATGCTTATGAATTACTGATTTTTTCTATTATTTCCATGTTAAAATACCTTTCTTAAAATGCCAGTAAAACACACTTAAAAGATATTTAAAGTTAAAATCCTTGGTTTGTTTCTGCATGTGCACTGAATTTCCCTGTTTCTGTATTTCAGCTGAATCCAGTGGTCCTGACAAATTGCACACTTGTCTCATAGGCAAGAAATTATACATCTGTTCACAAAAGAGATAAAAGGAATGGTAGAACATTGTAAGTCTTGCCAATTCATCTGAGGTATTAGTAGAATCATCTTTAAAGAGCAAGTGATCATACTAGCTTAGCATTATTTAATCCCTGGAAAAGTCAGGATTTGGAAATACTCACATTCAAGTCCTTTGACTAAAGTCTGATCACAGACAGCAGATATTTTTAGTCATTAATGACCTGGCTTGGTTTTAAAGCAAATTCTAGATAACAAAATCACTTCAAAGCTACATAGCAAAAGTATGTATCCCAATACAAAAATGAAGCTTATATTTAGATATCTTTGTACTTATTTAAGCTCCTATTAATTATTTAGAAACTTAACAGAAATTCTCATAAATGTCAAAATAACTTTTTCATTTATCAGTGTCTACAGTTCTTTGATAATATATATTAAATAGGTAAGTGCTGATGCCATTTGAAGAAACAGGGTCATTGTTCTTGATGCAATTGAAGTAAATAAGAAGTGTTTTACAAGAATTTTAGTTAATCTACATTACTACAGGTATTTACATTATAAATAGAATTCAGGATTACAAGTTTCAAAACCTGAATTTGTCCAACTAAAAAAATAAACATTTTTAAACACATCTATTTGTAATCCATGTCTCTTGGTTTTGTTTATTTTTTTTGTTGTCGTATACAGTGAATATTTTAAAAATAATTTTAATTATCTGCATGCTTCCTTCTTCATTGAATATGATTTTTTAAGTTAGATAATGTTAGCACTATCCTGTCTTACTTGCCCATAAAACTATGATAAGCATATTAAAACATAAGAATACAGAAATGGCTTATCTAAAAATTAATGGCAAAGTAGTTTTTTGTTTAGTGCTAATGTCCTCACATACACAAAAAAGGAAGACTGAGCTCTCCCAGAAGACTGTGAACTCACTGAACTTCTCTGTAAGGCAATACACAAACACATACAAGGCACAGATAGTGAGAGCTGTCAAATTCCATTCATTAATTTAAAAGATGTTGGTTTCCAGTCATTAATTTAACAATTATGTCAATTATTTTCTCTAAAGTACTGCATCCAGCATTTCCTACTCAATTGAAAGGGCAGCAAAGGCTTAATTTCCTAACTATAGTGGCTTTTAACTAAGTAAGCAAATTTTAGCATCATACAATACAGTCTTTTGTTTCAGTGAGACACTTATTTTTCTGCTATGGGCACAACAGCCTCATCTTCTTTTTTCCTTACTTTTACCATTTATGTTTGGACGTTTCATCCTTGTACCAGCAAGAAAACCATCCTATATAGACTTTACTCAATTCCTGTCAAAATCAGTGAAAAGTCTGCCCTTGATCTGAGCAGATTGACTCATGTGGTTGAGCTGGATATTCCTTCTAAAACAATCATACATTATCTAGTTTCTAGTTGTTTTACACTATTTTGAATTATTGCTATCTTTTACGATTTTGTTGCATCCTACTTGGTACTGTAGAAGATAAGCCAGTGCCCCACAGAATTCAGCTACCTAATGTTTATGTCTTACATTGAATATCTCTTGTCTGTACAATAATCATCAGAATGGGTATATAATTTGAGGCACAAACAGGAATGAAATTGGCTTTCTGTTATTTGTGGTCATAGTTACATGTGGAGAACTATGTGGAGAACAATGTCACAGAAAAATAATCATCCTCATCTTTGGCCTTGCCTCTTTCCTACAAACTTCTCATTAACACATATGTATTACTTGACAATTCTCACATTATAGACCATAGACTTGCATTTTTACGAAGAGGCACCACAGAGAGATGTCAGCATGTTCTCTGAAATTATTAGTTAGTTAGTTTGGTATTGTTTTGTATTACTTTGTTGAGAAAGAAAATAATTTGGTAAGTTTCTGTCCTGGTTTGGGACAAATCTGGGAGGAAACCTCCAAAGGGGTCCCTCTAGAAGGCAAATTCAAGAAGCCCCTCTGCCCACCAGTTCGGGTGGCATAAATCTCCTGCAAGAAAAGTGGAAAAAACTGTTTATTAACAAGCAAAGTATTCACAAGCATAAAAAATGTATAATATTAAACAATGAAACCTCTCACTGTTCTGAAGGGATGGCAAATTCAGAAAGTCCTTCTGTAGTTCAGAGAGAATCCTCTCTGGGTGTTTCTCGGCTCACTGTGCGTCTCTCAGTCCCACTGGTGCTAGACGGCAACGTCCTGGGCCCCAGCGGGCCACAGGTGTGAGCTCCCAGTGTTTTTCTGGGTTTTTGGTCCAGTGCAGGTTTGAGCAGTTCCAGGAAAAGAAAAAGCAACAGTCCAGGGANATCCTCTCTGGGTGTTTCTCGGCTCACTGTGCGTCTCTCAGTCCCACTGGTGCTAGACGGCAACGTCCTGGGCCCCAGCGGGCCACAGGTGTGAGCTCCCAGTGTTTTTCTGGGTTTTTGGTCCAGTGCAGGTTTGAGCAGTTCCAGGAAAAGAAAAAGCAACAGTCCAGGGAACTTCTTTGCCACAGCTAACTAAAACTAACTTAAAGCAAAGGACAGCTCTCTCCCGCTCCCTCTCCATGCTGCAGACAACACACAGCAAGGGAGAGAGCGCTGCAGCTCTTATCTCTATGTTTTTGAATACAATCCTGAGAAAATTCCATTGCTTTTCCTTCTCCCCCCACTGCTCTGCTCTCAGAGCTAGTCTTAAAAGCACAGAACTAAATATCCAGCATAAACAGATGATTGGGGATACAAGCATCATAAAATCACCCTAGCACAGTTTCTTAGCTAAAATTCACAGAGAAGAAAACTTTCTATGAGAAACACATGTGAAAGGAATAAACAGACATTTCTCTTTTCTCTGTGGATACCAACAACACTTTCCCAATCAGAAAGCTGTATACTTCATGGAGTTTAAAAAAAATCCATTAAATTAAAAAAAATTAAAATGTGAAAATTTTCAAATGTTTTCATCAATTATCAAGCTCATAATATATGCAATTTTAAAGTCTACCATAATGCTTGTAAAGTTTTACTATATAGTAAATATATTTATATTCTAAATGGTTCATCCTCTATCTGAAATAAGAATCAAACCTCGTGTGTGTTGGCAGATACTAGTGGTCTCCCTCTGGCTTATGATATATACTTGAATCAGAGCTGTAGGAAAAGTTAATGGGAAATCACTGTTTTTTCCCAAGGAAATTCAGGACTGGCACAAAGGTGATGTGATTGAAACTTTCCAGGAAAAAAAATTGTTATTTGTATTTTAGTTGAAAAGAAGCCTCATTCTCTATACAGTCTTCTACAATGGCAATTTGAACTCTTATTTCTCCCAAGGTGTTTTCTTTCTAATAGTTGATAACTGGAAATGGACATTAACTAAAAATGAAAGAAAAAATCTTTTCACAGAAGCTCATATTACTGACAGTAGCATTCTGACACAGATATAAATTATATTTAAGAAGTCATAATTAATATTCAGGAGCAACTTCAGAAACTATCAAAGAAAATGGTAAATGTTAAATGACAAATGAAAGGGTAGATTCATTTATGTGCACCATAGTTTAAATTAATGTCAATAAAGATTGCTGTTCATTTAATTCATGTGTTTCTTACTGACAAGCTATCAAGGCAAGCAAGCTACTAAGTGAATTCTTGTCCTCTTTTAATGCATGCATAAAGAAATAATTGAAATAAATATAGCAGGAAGGCACATGACTTTAGATACTTTTAGTAAATACACAATTAACAAAGTCTTAGGTTTTCAGTTGAGAATTAGCATTAGTTCACACATCATACAATCATATATCCCAATCATAATTTGCCCCAAATGGTGGCCACTCTTCATACCTGAATCACTTTCATCCAATTGGGCAAACCACTACATGACACAGAACTTCTCTGATTGTCAGTTGGAGACACACATCATTATCTGAAGCCATGTACCTTGCAGATCATTTATGGCCTACAGAAAAAAAAAAAAATCTTTTTCAGTTTAGACCAAAAAGAAGAAGGAACCCTTAAAAGGGGAGGGTCAGTTACATGGCCCAAATAGATTCTTAATATGGGTCACTACTGAATTAATTCAGTGTTCATGTTTAGTTTTGTTATGTTCATTGTTTGGTTTTGTTATGCTCACTGTTTGGTTTTAGTTTAGTTTTATTCTAAAAAAATATGTTTTCAAAATGTACAAATTGCTAGCTGGTTAGAAGCAAGTCTACAGAGTTGTGTAACATGACAGAAGTTTTATTTTTTCAATACTGTGTTTATCTGTAGTAGATGTTCAGTCATAATCATCACTGCTGCAGAAAAAAGTGTTAGCATGTTAACAAAGAAATTAATTAAATTAAATTTTTTCTATGGAAACACATATATTTTAGTGGGTTTTGGTGTTCTTTTTTTCTTTCAAATAAACTATTGTTTCCTATTTTTTGAGGGTTTGTTTTTGGTTTTCGTTTGTCTTGTTTGGGATTTTTTGTTTTGTTTTTTGGGGGGTTGGTGGTGGTTTTGGTGGTTTTTTTGTTGTTCTTGGTGGTTTATTTTGATTTTGTTTTTAGTTTTTTGTGACAGTTTTAATGGAACATCTCAACTCTCTGTGGGGTTCTTTTTAGTAGAGAATATCTGTTGAAGAGAGCTCTCCATTCAGCAGAGAACCCATTCAACTTCATTGGTAGACTCTGAAGGTTTAGTTTGCCAGTTAAATTGGATGACACCAGAAGGCACTATAACTTGGAGTGATAAAGTCTTTAAAATTCTGATAGCTTTTCAAGTTTCAAAACATTTAGAAATAAACAGGAGATTTTCCACGTCCAGGCAAATAAAGCCTTGAGCAACCTGGTCCAAGTCCACAAGCTTTTAGCAGCAGTTTGGACTTTCTGGCTTCAAGGCCCCTTTTGGTGCCTCCTTTTCAATGATTGGCTTCCAAATGTTCAAAAACTCATCCTTCCTAATCTTGAAAATTGTAAACATTTTCCAGTAAATTACATTTTCTGGTAAATCCAAAATTTTAACCAAATGTTCTGAAGTCATGATTACTTTGTATAAAGAAAATAGTTTTAAAAAGAAGAAAATAAAAGGTAAAATTGAGTTCCATTTTACTTTGACAGCATAATTTTATCTAATTTAGTTCCATTTAGAACAATAGTGTGGACATTCTGACATTACGCCATGATTGTGGAATGCCTTTAGCTTCCTCTCAAGGCACTTTTTCTCACCCTCCTGCACAGCCTAATGAGTAAGTTAAACACATGAACTGCTCTGGGTGCTCACACTGCAAAAGCTTTTCATTGAATAAAAAGCTCTTGAAGTGCTAGTTTTAATGGTTCAAGAGAAACTGTAAAAGATTTATTGCTCTTTTACTCCTTTAGGCAGGAAAAAATTTGTGGTCATCACATTTGCATAACGTTTGCTGCTTTTTTTTCCTATCTACTTTTGCTCCAAAAAGACAGGACATTTTAAAGTATTTATGTCTGTGAAGAGATGAATTCTGAGTTTAAATAGTACAGCACGTCTCACGTCCAGAATAAGAGGAGACAATTCTATTATGACCTTATGCACAGGAGGAAGCAGCAAATCCATTAAATTTCCTTTTCAGATGACATGATCCAGAATGCAGGTTATTTCTTGATTCATGGTCCTGGTTCCAAATGGAATGCTCTCAGTAACTTAGCAGGTTTCTGAGTCCTTGGAAGGGTCAGAGAGCAAAGTCATTGCTAGAGTTACAGCAGCAGGGTCTTGAGGTACCACCAATGTGTTCAAAGCTGTCTTCATCTGGTAAACAGGTGAGAGCGACGTGACCCTGCGGCCCTGCCTACAGGCCATAAGATTGCAGAACATCTCATGATTTCTGCACTCCCTAAATTCTGAAGTTTTGCAACAGCTACTGCTCTCGAGGGCAAGGTAAGAGTTTGTTTCTCTGAATGACACATTCATCCTGTTGAGCTCAGATTTCAGTATTGTGGTGATCTGTGACCATTCACAGCTTGTGTCCACGACCGGCAGAGGCTGCCAAGTAAGATGGAAATATTCTTTTATGAAACAATGAAAAATAGTGTTTTCTTATTATTACATTATTACAAGCAGATCATATATTTTTTTCCCCTAAAAGAAAAGAGTAGTTACACAATGAAATTGTAGGTGCTTTCTTCATAGATTTAATTGTCTACTAGTTTGATTTCTATATGTAATGAGCATACGTCATCAACTGAGCTTATTTTTTTTTAACTCTCCCTATTGTACAAGACCAGGAAGCAATACAATTAGTCTTTTCTTACTGCAGTTAGCAATGACTTCTGGAAAGACTCTAGGAGATGTTCAAGTGCACAAAACATGTGGAATATATCTAACTTTCACTTTATATTTCTGAACCATTTTACTGAAATATGTTCTTCTGCAGTACAGTCCTGTTACACAAGTTTAATGGGGAAGTGCTGTAAAAACTGAATCACAGAATCACACATTAGTACTTTTCTCTGTTGTCCTGGGTAGAGAGGAAAAAGGTTGTGGAGTTTCCTGGAACTGTTTATTCCATACCACTCACATCATGGCAGGGGGCATGGTTTCAGCACAAAATGCCAAGTCCTCAGAAGATGGAAGTGGAATCAGTCTTACCCCCATTATGGGAAAAAAAAGGGTGTTCCTTTTAACACAAATCAAGATTGCTACTCTTGCTGAAGTCAATCAGCAAGAGTAGCAATCTTGCTGATACTCTTGCTGAAGTCATGGAAGGGCAGCTGCTGCTAGTGCTGCTACTGCTGCTAGTGCTGCTACTGGTGCTGTTACTGTTTAAAGTCACAGTGCCCGCAGGGACCACTGCCACCCCAGGGGGAAATGAGCCCTTCTACCACTGGCTATCTCTTTGCTCATTGAGAATACATATAAAAATCAGTTACTACAATTTCATTTGGGAAGTAAGACACATACAAAACTAAGCTTCTCAGAGCAATTCAAACTAACTTGGCTTGCTGGAGATGTCTATGACAACTAATTCTGTTGACACAGAATTCTGCAAAAAGGATTATACTACCTGTGAATATAGAAATCCTGTGTTTCCCTAGAACAAAACAGTACTATTCAATGTGAAAACTCTTTGTCTGACAGGAAACATAGATAATTTTCCTCAGGGATATAACTGAAATGACACTTGGAGTACCTTACTTTCAACAACTGATATCTTTTTTGACACCATTAGGAGAACCTTCTCAATGTAAAAAAATATACTTATTCCATTCTTTGAAGCTGTAGCCTACATATTTTTCCAGACATAGCAGTTCTTGCACCAAACTAAGCAAGTTACCCCAGTACAAAAACTTGGATAATATAAGGCAAACTAAAGATACAGTGCTGTGGCTTTTGTCACTATATGTAAACATATCAGGTAAATTCAGGTCTGAAGAAGATGTCTTAGTGATACAGTCAGCCATCCAGTATGACGATTTTAAAGAAAACTTGAACAGGACTTCAAGACAATGATCATAGTCAGAGATGAGCTCTTCAGGTGCTGTTTGTGATTGGCTCCATCTCAAATTCTGGAAGATGCCATGGACTCACTCAACAAGTATTTTCCTGCTCTGCTTTGTTTTCAGTGTAATGAAAGCAAAACCAGCGTGGGGCACTAGGACCAAAAGCTTGGCAATTCTGATTTCTCCTCATACAGAAGTTTATGCATTTGTACTTTAGTTAAATCTATGCTGATTGACTCAGGTGCTCTCTACCACTCATGTTTTTGGATGGCCCCATATTTTGTCCCCTGTCGTGCTAAGGGCATATTTCTCCTGCTGTTGACAGGAGCATACAGGGGTTGACAGGGGTTTTTTAATGTGTGTGTTTTGACACTTATTAACTTTTCAGCTTGGTGATTGTCTGTAAAACCAAATGTCACGGCACAGACATTATATTTTACCATTACTAGATCTCTTTACTTCCATTTCTTAAGAACTCTGATAGTACTTAAACCATTCAAAACCCTTTACAATTGTTTTGGCAATTCAGAAATTTTTCAATTCCGAAGCAACAAGTGTTCTCCTTCTAAAGATTTTCATCACTGTTCGAATCACTTCTAACATTGCTTTTACAATGATGTTCTAGCTCCCCTTTATATTTTCCTTTGTATATTTTGGTTCAATTTTTCTAATTTTTCTCAATTTTTTATTCATTACTAACACAAATTGTAATAAATTCCTCCACTATAGTCACACCATCGTTTTTACTTTTAATCAATTTATTGTCAGGTCAGACAGGCATTGTTTTCTGCATTGTCACAAGAGTTCCTCATCTTCTTCCATGTTTATAATACTGTTGCCTCAAATCAAGACTTCAGTTTTGATTGTAAAAGATCTTGATGAAATTTGATTTTTCAAATGCTGTCCTGTAATTGTTTCTGAATGATCTTTATTTTCTGTTTATATGGGGAGTTGTTTGTTTAGTTTTGTATGTTAACTTTACTTTTTCAATTTTTGTACCAGCACTTTACTTTTTCAATTTTTGTATCAGCATCATAGCTACTACCTGAGATTGCTGGACATAATCCCACATTTCTCAGGTACTCTTAGATGCCTCTGACAGTCAGTTTCAACTGTGGCAAATCTCTCTTTTCTACTGAGTAGTGTCCTTAATCTAGTCATCCAAGATGCAACAAATTACACATTATTTTTTGCAGATCTTCAGCACTGCAAGAATCAATGCATATATGATCAGTCTGGTTAACAGAAAAGGAAGTACAAAGCAATATTCTGAGAATATTGCTGTGTGGAAAAATGGTGATATAACACAGTAACATTCAGCTATTCATTGTGTTATGAATATACAATCCTTTATGGTTTAATAGTGCAGTTTCCAAAGGTATCTGGAATCACGATGGAGAAACTGCTTAAAACATCTGAATTTCATATCTCTAAATGTCATGCATAAAAAAAAGGTCTGTCAACTCACCCTTTATCATTCTTTCAGATATCAAGTTTAAATAGCAGTTCTCTGATTCGTTTATGAAACAGCAAATGTACACACCCTATGACACACTAAAACAAGACTTGGTTATACCTCTGAGTCACTGAATTTCACAGCATATTTTATTTCCATGCGTGGGTTTGTGATAGAACAGACTAAGAAAAACCCCAAACATTTGGAATGCATAATCAAAATAAAATAGCCCTTCATTTAAACTATGGCCTACAATTTTTTCATCTTCTACAAAACAGTTAGCACTCTACTTCTAGCATTAAATACATAATTTCCAACAAAAGTTATACAAAATTCAGTCAGAACTACTGATTCATCCACCAATCTGCCAAAAAACAAGAGGTTAAAGGGTGATTACCAGATCTTTGAACTTAGTTTTCTTTCCTTCTTATTACTTAGGATTAATTTAACATCTAGAAAGTAGTTTCACTTCCTGTTACTAAAACATATTCAGAATATTTAAGTAAAACTATATGTTACGTGCCATATGTATGACTTGAGTCAAATAACATCTGAAAATTAACACAACTTGAAGTTCAGATGCATTCCTTTTTGAAGATATTTGTTCTTGATGTACCTGTAGAAGCCCCTCCTTTTACCCTTCATGCTCCTTGCTACAACCCCAGACGGACTTTGACTTTCTAAACCTATCCCTCTGTCTTGCTTTGAAAGAAAGGTGTCTGCTAAGGAAGGCAGGATCCTCTCTTGGAACGGAAAATGTAAACCCCTTCCCTCCGAGCTATTATAAGTTTGAAATTAAGGGGCCCTCAGGCAAAGATCTGAGAATAGGAATAACAGTTCTTTAGTAGTATGCATAATAAAGCAAGCAAACCACAACAGCTATGGCATTAACAGCCAGCAGGACCGGGAGCCCAGCCGCAGCCTTCCCGGCAGCCTGCTCTTGCCCAAGCAGCATCTCCGACCGTCCTCCTCCAAAGCCGAGAGACAGCCCACAGCTGCCCCAGCCCCGTCTTTTGTCAGCCCAGTTCTCACAGTGTCTATGCCCCTCGGAGAGAAACTCCCAGATAAGAGAAGTGCAACCAGATGCCCTCCTCCCCTGAGCTTGGCCACATTTTTTTTTTTTTTTAATTTATTTTTTTTTAACTTAAGAGCTTGGCCACTTTGCTGATAACTTCGCAGATCCTCAACCAGTTTGCAGAATCCTTGCTTCCTTACTGGCTGCAGAAGACATACAACAGGAGGATGAAGAAACGCACATGCTCCACGAAAACTGNATTAAATTCCTTTGGGTCACCAGGTACTTCTTCCAGCTTCTCTACACTTCCAGTTTTATATGTAAGCATTTTTAGGAGTTCTTTGTTCATTTCTGTAAGCCTTGTGCTATATTTGCTTGATGTTATTTTGCTCAGGATGAACTGTTCCTGAGTTTAGAGGAGGCGACTCTTGAAAATCCACTGAATCCACAGAATCCTGTACATGTCTTCTCTTTACAAATGTATATCATGAAATTCTCCAAAAAAGGCCTAAATCTACTTGTAAAAAGCTTAAGGCTGTGATCCTGCTTTTGTTACCTTCATTTTCCACTCCCATCTCCCCACCCTATCCCATAATTTTAAACTCCACCATCTCTTAAACACTCCAGCCAAGGCTGACCCAACCTTCTGATTTCCCACCAGCACTTCCTTTTTTTTTTTTTTATCAAGTTCAGAAGAGCATCTTTTACCATCTGATCCTTAATAATCTGTGCCAGGATGTTGTCATTGATGTACCCACCGCAAGACAGCCCATTTTGGTCTGCCCACTAATCCTGAACTCTGAAGTGGCTCATCATCTAATCCGAGGTAGAGCTCCATGAATTCCTGCTGCTCTTTTCCAAAAGGGTGACTCCCCATTCTCACTTCTTCACTGTGCTCTTTCTAAAAATTTTGTATCCATTCAGGGTAGCATTCCAGTTGTAAGACCTATCCCACCACATCTCTTTCACCTCAAAGCAAATATAACGTGCAGATCTGCAGATCTCAAATTTCTCTGATTTGTTCCCCATGCTGCATACTTTACTGTGTGGCACTTCAGAGTCAAAATCAATTGTGTGCCCATTTCCAACAGATTTCAATTCATCCTCCAGATCAAAGACTTCTTAGAAAAACTACTGCAGTGCTACTTAATTGAAATTATTTTGTAGATGTAACAATAACACCGGTGACAGAGAAGCATCAATAGGAAATCATATTCAACCTGTTGAAGCAACCCATTTATACAGAAACATTATTGTAAACAAGTTTGTTGGTTTTGTTTAAGTTGGTTAAGGTTGTTTTCAAGGGTTTTTTTCCCTAGAATAGGGCAGGATATCATGTCTGTGGATATCTGAATGACCATTTGTGAGAGGTTGGCTGTATGGGCAGAAGTGGTTATATTCAACACTGTGAGAAAAAAATACTCTTTTTACCTCTTAACCCTCCATGAGAAAAAGGAAGCAGGTTCATTAGGGGAATGATTGGATTCATGTTCTCAGAGGAAAGAGATCAATTTTAGCAAAAGTGATGGCAAAGAGGGAATATTTTTTTGTTAAAGTTCTGAAACGTGTTTTTTACCTCCAAAATTTTTCACAGTGTGCAAGAATTTACCCAGAACAGTTTAAAATCTCTCAAAATCTGACTTGAAGGAAATAAAAAAAAAAAGAAACACTTTTATTTCTACAAATTAAAAATAAAATGTAGCAAAGACAAATAAGATGTGAAATTCTAACAATTCAAAATAAGCTTTACTTCCTTAGTGTTTTCTCCAAGATTTCATGTTTATGATGATTTTGATGAGACTAGTTTCAGTCAATCAGTCATTTGCTCAGAACATTTTTTCTTTTCTGACTTAATTTCATCAGCCTTTTTTTTCCTTTTCATTGCTATTCTTCTTTGCACCGAATTTCCACATCAAGGTTCTAAAATACTTGCATTTATAGAAAATATTTATTCATTACTAAAACCAATTAATTCAAGGAATATTTAATATGTTTCCTATCACTTCTTACTTTTTTTCCCTGTCTATATATTCCAATCATTTATAAATCCTATGCAACTGTCTTTGTCAAAATTTTGGTTTATTTTGTTGGTTAAAATTATGCAGATTTAAACCATTAAATTATTATGCATTACAAGAGAAATAATAGACACGGTATTTTTTTTTCCTATCCAACTGTAATTGAAAAGCCTTACTGCAATGCTGAAAAAATTGACTATAAAGTACCACAGTTAAAGCTTGTTTATTTGGCAAAACGTCTCACATCTGAGACCTTCTATTAAAATCCATATATTTTGAGGGTGACAAAGAAGTTTTGACAAATTACTCTACCATTTATTCTATGACATATCTGCCAGCTTCTTGACCTTGCTTCATCTCTTTGTAGAGTTTGATGCTCTCTGGCATGCCTAGCATAAATTTCCAGTCATTAGGGGCAAAAGCTGATTATTTATGCTTACCTGAAAAGTATTGTATCAACCTGAATACAGAGAAAGAATATGATTTGGAAACTTTATTTGGACTAAAAAAGTTTTACTCTGTACATTTTTTTGGAGCTGACAAAGCTATTCAGGTGTACAGTTCAATACAACCAAGTTCAGGGAGAAAGAAAAATGTAAAATAAAATTTGAATTTCTCAAAGTGGGACATATTTTGTACAGATATATTTCTATGTACTCTTATCAAGATTAAAAACCTAACATATTAAATATGTAAAACTGTGGATTTAAGATTCTTCTTTCTCCTTCAGAAAAAACAGCAAGCTGGGTACTAGAAATACTCTTCCTTTCTTTACACAAACATGGGAAGGCTTATGGCTCATCATTATTGCCAGAATGATAATGCTGTAAAATAATATTGCATTCAATAAGAAACCACACTTTACCTCTCAAATATCCCCATATTCCTATCAACATCTGTATCTATATACAGCTACAATATGCTTATGAATCTTCTGAATTAACATTCAAGACATTAACTATTCAATTACATCCCTAATCAAAAATATCTTTTTAATTTTCCTAAAATACAATGCATGGGTTTATATTAATCATCATTTCTTTATTGCATTACCACTTCAATTCTCAGTATTAATTCTGCCAGCATGTTATCCTAAAGAAACACTACAGAGAAAGAAAATAGCAAGCTCTTCATGATTTTAAATCTGAACTGTTGTTCATTGAACAGCTATCCAATTAATCTTGACTAGGCCAAGACACTGCAAATGACAACTTTATTTACCTTTTCTTGAATTTAGAAAGTTTCTGATTTAAATAAAGGCAATTTGGCTGATGCTGTAAAATGTAATTCTGTTCATCATTTGCAGTACTGTTCTGCGGGTTATTTCTGTTCACAGAAGCACAACTTATGAATGTATATTAAGCTTTAGTTTCTTCATTAGCTTCTCATTACTTTTTGCTCCCAGTTCCCAACTTTGTCATTCCATATGTCATTTTTACAATGTAGCATTTGCTTTGAGTTTGTCTAACAGCATGCTTCCAGCAATGAAGGTGGAATTTACGTCAATACTCAAGAAATTCTATTTTAGCCATGGTACACTGCTAAGATTATTGCTCTGGTAATAATTTCTAGTATTGTCTCTGGCGATATTATCTACCATTGACTAATAGGTGCCCTAGTAGCACCAGTTTTCTTTTCTCTAGATAACTAGTAACAATCTAGTAGATTGCAATATTTGACAGATTTTGCCATTATTTTTTAATAAATAACTCTAAGATGGCTTTGAAAAGCTTAGGCCACTAGAATATGTGGATTGTCTTTCTTCATCTACAAAAACAGTATCAGATATAAGTTTGAACTCTATCCTTAATACAATGATGAATTTACTCTTTTGAGAAATTGTGATGGACATTTCCATCAAACTTAGAGAATAGTTAGAATTACAGAACACATTGTTCTAACTTGGCAGAAAATAAATGGTCTCCTGAAATAATTTTCATTAATGAAAAGGCTTAATTTTCCTTGATAATACCACTGAAAAATTTGAAAAGTCTTGTATAAAAGAGTGAAGTATGTATTTGCTTTAATATTCTCACTTCAGAGATCAGAATTTATGAAATTCCTTCTCCTTTCCAAGAAGGAAGAAGGGGGATGGAAAAATGTGCAGTCAAAACACATGTAAACAAATGTTTGCAAAGTCCATGGTATTTACAATAAACTGAATAACAAAAGATGACTGCCTGGAAGTAATGTCATCTTGTTTCATCCTTTCTTTGTTTCTGTCTTTATAGATTTTGGCAGCTTGCATTATTAAGAATACATTTTCTCTTCATTTTATTGAAGTAATTTAAATATAACATATATACACAATCCCTCCTCCCAAAGTGCATAATCAGGATAATGCTAGCATTGCTATCCAGAATAATTAAAGATCAAGTTGGCTTGGCAATAGTTCAAACATATCAACTCAGTGAGAGAGAAAATCAGATTCAGTGTCACTGGCCAGGGTGAGATAAGGTCCTTAGTGCTGAGTTTGGTGCAAAAATCCCACAAAAAAATAAGAAAAACAAATCAGGGATAAATACAAACCCCCGAAAATCATGTGACCACAAATGAAAAAAATGACAACCTCTAGAAATCCTGATAATTATTAAAAGGTAGTAAATAAAATTGCTGTAATAGGATTAAAAATCTGATAGAACTTTACCATTTGTGCTTTTTAGAGACTTCCCACTGATCTATTGAATGTCCTTGCCAAAAAGTATTTAGCACATAGAAGTTGCAGCTTTCTCACTGCACTCAAGGAAAAAAAATATAGCATAGAATAGAGTCTGGCCGTTTTTATGGAATATATTTGCTATCACATACATAGAGAATATTTATTTATATGAATTTCATTTCTTTTTCACCTGCTATGCATATAGAGAAATTTCCATTCAACAAGATCCTGAAAGAAACATTTAATCTGAATACCAGAAAAAAATGTTGTCAGATGAATCCAGGATGAAGTTTTATGGCCCTGATGTTTTATCACATGATAATGAAATTGTTTTATGTTTTGCAGTGGTAGAAAGTATCCTAAAAGACATTGAAAATAACATTTTTCAACCGTACAATATTCAAAGAAAGGAAATGGTATTCTCCTTTATATTGATCTGCTGTTTTCAGAGGCAATTAAAATCTATGTGTGGGGGAGGCAAAAGACAAAAATAAGTTAATTTTTTTTTTTTTTTTTTTTTAAGACAGGAAAGCATTATTTTATCTTCATCTGTTCGTGCTTAACACATTTATTTTTATTCTAGAAGCTTTAAATCATTGTCTCAAGTACCTAATATTCCACTACACTTCTGATTACTATATACATTTTCCTCTTTTTGAAAATCAGAGTGGTTTAGGTTGGGAGGAATTGTGAAGATCACCTAGTCCCAACTTTCCTGCCAGGGTCAGGGACACCTTCCACTAGGCCAGGTTGCTCAGAGCTCTCTTCCGTCTGGCCTTAAACACTTACAGGAATAACACTTGTTGCTTCTCTGGGCAACCTCTTTCTGTGCCTCACCACCTCCACAGTAATTAATTTATTCTTAATAGCCAATCTAAATCTACCCTCTTTCAGTTTGAAGCCATTTCCCCTTGTCCTATCACTGTGTTATAAACAATTTGGTAATTCATGCTAATTAAAACTATATATATAAAGAATATGTCTAAAATATAAAATCCTAAGAAATACTATGATTGAGATTAGGAAACAGCCACGCAGGAGGATGGAGTTACAGCTGGCAGGAAAGAAATTAGCATGCGAACAGAACCTAGCAGCATAGGAGACAAAGACATCATGGAATGTCCAGGAGCCACCCAGCGATGATGGGCCATTAAGATGTGCAGTACAGATAATCTCAGCCATCAAGAACATACATCTGAATGCCAGATTCCTAGAACCCAGAGATATTGCATATCTCTTCCCAGACAAGGCTTTGTGCAGCTGCAAGACACTGAAAGAAACCAACACGAATGTGAAAGACACTAAAAGGAGACAAAGAACTAAGCCTCGGGCTAGAAAAAGAGTATAAGAACAGACCCTGCCAAGCAACAGGTGTGAACCAGGAGGGCTTGGTACAATAGAGACCAAACCTGTAGTCACCCAGTTCCGATGATCCCGGGCTCGGCACTGTCTCTTGGTTGGTTGGCTAGCAGACTGTAAAATGATTGCAAAATAAATTCTATTTTTCATTTTTTCTGTAAAATTGGCTCGTGCAATTTTCATTTATAACAACTGCATGCCCTTCTTGTATGTTCCTTTTTGGTACTGGAAGTCTGCAAAAAGGTCTCCCAATGCACAGGATGAATTATCAAGAAAACACTAACATTCTGACACAACCTTTTGCTATCTTTTGCAGCTTATGGTGCATTGGCATGTTACTGGAAGCCCAAAGAAAAGACTTAACACTTTTCTGTGTCTAGGTCCACCAGATGATAGGTTGCATAATATGGAATAGCCTGGATACTGATCAAATCATCTGTCCTCCAATGCATTATCTTTTTTGCTTTAAAAGGACTTAGGATTTTCAAAGCAGACACCCAAGGGGTCATCATTTCAACTCTCCTAACAGGAAAAATATAACATTGCAATTTTCTCACTGGAAAATGAATAAGATATTTTGTGTAACAATATAATTCCAACAGATTGTTCCTGGCTAATTCTCCCTTAGATGTTGTAACTATATTTCTGCTGTGAAAGACATTTGTGAAAAAGGTGGTGAAAAAGAGAACAGTGAAGTTTTACCATGTGAAGTTTATGTGCAACAGGGGAATCCTTGAATGACCTGTAAAACTGTCACCATTGAACTACCTAAGCTTCTTTAAGAGTCAAGGACTTGACCCATTAACTGCAAGAAATTTAACAAATGGCACCTTTCTTCTAAAACAAGTGGTTTAAAATATGAATAAGGTTAGGTCTCACCTGATAGTCTTGTCTGCCTGGTTTTACTTCTTCAGTTGAGGTTCATGGAAACTGAAAAATCATCTTTAAAGGTAAAAAATTACATAATCTGCACAAAGAAACCTTCTTCCTGGTTACAGCAGTTAATGAATGCCTTGTATTCTGAAGCCTATTTATACATTTACAATAATTAATTAAATTTTCTGGCCTACCTATGGTTGGTTTTGCTGTTATACTAGAACCCTACCCTTTACCCTTTCAATGTAAACTGCACTACACATGAACAGTTTGAATACAGTATTTAGCCTATTTCCCTACTGTATTTTTGTTTATAATGAGTTACTGTAAGCACAACTACCACATGTATGTTACTTAAAGGTAAAAGAAGTAGTCTTATATTACAGCTTATAAAGAGGAAAACATTCCTGCTTTCCGTTCAATTCTATTTTTGAGAGGGACAGATTTTTGGAAGACAATTGATATAGTGTTTCTGGCTCCAAATATGTGCTGAAATTTAAATAATTCATTTCCATTTAATCTCTCACTATAAAATAACTTCCAATTTTTGCATAACTAGTTATCCTAGGACAGGTCTCCTAGGAGACCTGTCCTCAGTAGTTGAGGCTGGTCTTACCCTTATGGAGATGTGATGTGAGGCTTGAGACACCTTGTCCATTAGCACCTTGCAGAAGTGCATTTAGTATAACCATAGGGGGAAAAGAAATGACATATTTTGAGATCTTGCTTGTTCCTGTTCTTAAAACCATTTCCAAAGGGAATGTAAAAGTCAGTGCATACAGCACAAATGTAATTCTGGACAGAGATTGCATACGAATTGCAGATCAGAGACATCACCATCTGTCTAAAAAGTCCTTTCCGATCTCCTTGCTTGAAACGTAAGAGAATCAGAGAAAGCATGTGACAACATGAGAGAACCAGAGCAAAGCAGCTAGGTCTCCACTGTAATAAAAAATGAAGTTAAAAAGAGGTGTTTGATAAGCCCTCCAATCTAATGTTATTACTCCTTGATGGTCCATCACTTAGTCTTTGACTGAATTTCTTAACACTCTATAATGACTATAAAAGCTTTTTTGACGGTGATAAATTTTGGCTCAGCCTGAAGCTCTGTATTAGAACATCTTATTCCACAAAAAATGACAATGCAGTCAATGAGCTGCTGATGCATTAAGGCATCACTACTTATAAAAAAAAAAAAAAAATTGCAATTTCTTGAACTAAATAGTTTTTTGATAAACATTATTTCAGCCTAGGAGTGAACTAATTGGTACTTGAATACAAGTTGTATAAAATGCTATTCAATTTATTGGAAATTTAGCAATACAACTAGAAGAAAAAATATTTGGGTCCTATTTCTTCCTTAAATAGACTGTTTCTATGCTTGTATTAGTATTTGCTTAGCTTAAACCTGTATATGTATTTAGGGTAAAAATACAATTTTATTGGTACATTTTGGCTGACAACAAATATGGACAAGAATTTAAGTAGCTTTTAGACAATTTTCTTGGCAAATTATGAAAAACATCTTCTGTATTTCCAAACTGAAATTTTAAGTAGAAAATAAATCCATACACCTTCATATTCCTTATAATTTTTTAATGAGTTTGCCGATGCAGTGAAAATCCCTAAGAGAGTATATCATAGCTAGGCCACTACAAAACAAATAAAACTGCATTTATAAATTATATGTAACAAGTGCAACTGCATTATATTTAATGGAAGAAGGAATAGGAGTAGATGTAAAAACAAAATAAATGGTCACTTAACCTGAGATTTACAGTTCAGTATCACTCCTCTTTATAAACATCCATTTCAAATGAAATTGCCCATTCAGGACGCAAGGGAGGATACTTGGTCTTTTTTTGTGTTTACATTCAAGAGCCTAAAGGATCATCTATTTATTGGAAAAAGGTCACCTTAAGACCTTAAATTGGTAGTAGGAACATCGTAAATAAGGAGAAAAAAAATTAAAAATCTAAAGATTAAAAAACACTGGAAAAGTGCATGGACGTGACAGTTATAAAGAACTGTTTCATCATATGTGAGATTTTGTATTGACTGGGCTCCTGAACCTTGTGCTAGACAAGGAAAGTTAAAAATGCCCTTCCAGAGAAAACTATCTTCTTACATAAAAATCAAATACTTGGAGACTACCCTGTCATCCTTAGAAATCTTCTGAAGTTGATACTATTCTGAATTCATAATTATTAAAGGATTTGGGAAAAGCTGGTATGTTCTGTTGCAATAAAGAACTCACTAAACTGTGAGGATCTGTGGCCTGACTTGACAGTGCGAGGAGCAGACCTAGAGCTGTAGGACCATAGATGTGCTGGTTCTGTGCTTGCCAGGGAAGCAATGCCCTAACAAAAAGACACCAGAAAATGTGACTGAATATTGCATCTCCTTGAAAATATCACGGTAAAAAAATATACATGCTGGAAAGACACGAAGTTCAAATACTGAAAAATATGAAGAACATTTCAGTTCTAAATATCCATCTTGGTTTCTATTGGGAAGTAATCAACTAGTGGTACACATACCTATTTTCAGAAGTATTACTAAAGGATGCACAATAAAACTCTTGACATAATCTGAGAAGGTTCTATATCTAGGAGAAATACAGTGTGTTTTATTGTAAATTAGTCCAGGAGCAAGGTAAAATTGTCTCTCTTCTGCCAGTGAGCAAGTGTGTGAGTATGGACACATTGCATTCATCCCTACATTATATCCATTCCACTCTTTCTTATTTCTTAGGAACAAAGAATGACAACTGTCATTATAAGCCTTGGAAAATGTTTTTATTCATAGACCTCAGTGTGCTTTATAAAAGGAGATAAAATTCAGTAATTTTGATACAAGATGAAATGGATTCAGAAAAAGTTTCACTTAACACTAAACAATTCTGATTTCAATTCAAATGTGTTATCCACCAAGCATACAGTATATCTGAACCCTGGATAGCACACAAGATTTTTATTCTTGATGAGAGTTCTGAAGGGAAATGAATATAATCAATAATAGAAAACCAAGTTTTCTTGGTTTTCTTGGTTTCTTTCTAAGTTAAAAACTCCAACTGGCAGTAGTTTCTCACCATATGCTGTGCTCAAAACTTAATGGTTAAACATGCAAAGACATCAGGACATTGCCTGAAAATAAGAACCTGGGCCTCGGTTAGTTGACCAACTGTGTTGCCAGCACATATAAATGATTTACGCTGCTGGAAATGCAGAGGGCTCTGCGGAGTAACAGCATGTGACATTCTATTACAAAGCTAATGTTGAATTAGCTGCCTGGAACTTGACTGATGAATGAAATGTGCTTATACATTTAGCATTAACCCAATATAAAAATCTTGTAGAATTTTAGTCAAGAAGGTGGTATTGTTATTACAAAACCGTTTTGCTTTGAAACCAATTGAGGCCATGGAAGGTAATCTCAATGTCAGGCATTTTTAGAATGCTTGATGACATTAAACTAGTCTTGACTGCACATAGAATACAAACACCAGAAATGCATTTTTAAAATAATTTAAAAATTTTATTTAATTTAATTCCTGTGTGAAGAATTTGAACGGATTACAGATGTGATACAAAACTGCAGAATTAATTTTTCTGTATTCTAAAATGTTTTTTTTTTTTCTAAATTGCAAAATAAATCTTAAAATACAGAATCTCTATTCTTGTTATTACTTGCCTTTATTTACTTCTTAACTTCTCCTATCTGGTGCTTATCTTTTTTGCGGGGGAAAGGAGATGGTTTCCCACCAAGTATTATAGGTCAACTTGAGCATTATCTTATATATTTTTCAGTCCCAAGAGATAGGCTATTAACCTGTTCTACAAGACTTGTACATTGAACTCAATTAAAAATTAAGGTGGGAATACTTTAAATTTTAAACTTCATACATAATTATATATCTTCACTGAACTTAAAAAATCCAGAACAAACAAGCACCAAAAACTAAACCCCAAAACAAACAGACAAACAAACCAACAGAAAGATCAAAATAAAAAAATACTCTGAAGAATTTTACTATTTTTTTGCAGAGACAGCTAATTTAAATTGTTTAATTAAATAATTACAGGTTTACAGCATTACGTTATCTGAAATGTTTGGGGTTCAGCTGCCACTAAAATGTGATCCTCTTGGAAAAAGTCCATAGGATGTCAAATCTTCAAATATATCTCTACACTTTGAAAGGATTCCAAACCCTCAGGTATGATCCTGGCTGGAGGATTAAAATTTAATCAGGATGATAGCTATCATGAGACACACTGTGTACCTGGTTCAGAGCCACAAAAGAAGCCTTGCATTGCAGAATCAGACCTTGCTCCTCATGTTGGACAACAGCTCCTGTTATTGCAAAATTTTGAGGAAAAAAGTGAATTACAGAATAAATAAATCAACAGAAATTTGACCCATATGAAATGCTTAATTGGGAACAGCTGGCATTTTTATCATCTTTTCAATCCGTCTGCCAGTTATTTGTGAAATATAATGATGAATTATTATGCTTCTCACTATATTTTCATACATGAATCTGTTGTGAGCTGTCTTCTAAAATAAGTGCACTTCCCACAGAAATTATATATCTCTATTTTTAAATTCTGTCAATAATAGTGGTGTCAAAGATGTCTTACAGGAAAATAAATACCAAAATTAAAACTGAATTGTCAATTTATGACATAGTGATATTTTCTCCATAATTTAGGAAAAAATAAATAATGAAATGCAATTAAATTAGTTAATTCTGTTATCCAACATCGCTTACTCAACATGTGGGTTAGAACTCTAGAAAACTGGCAAAGTTTCTAAACTTTCTAAACTAGCAATTATTTACTTCTTTCTAAAGGAAAAGAAGTAAATAATTGCAACATTCTCAGAGCTCAGGAAGGGACCATCAGGGAACTTAAAGTTTGAGTTATTAAGACTAGTTAATGCATAGATGTATCTCAGGGATATTTTTTCCTATGGAAGTGAAGTAGTTTTTACTATTTGAGAATAAAAGTAGTATTCTGTCAAATTTTGGCAGAGAATAATCTTCCTTGCCTGGAAGGTGGGCAAGGGTAATGTCAGATGTGGTATCATCCCTACAAACAATTTTGTCTCCCATCTCAACTGCAGGTTTCAAAGACTGAGAGGATCATCTTTGCACAAGTATGCCATATCTGAGAAATGGGAGGAACAAAGTCTCAAGAAAAGGGCTGAACTTAAGGAAAAGTAAGATGGACAACCTGAGAGATGATGAATCAATGGAAAACAAAGAAAATGGAAAGCAAAACTTCATAGCTCTGCTCTCCACAGCAGAGCTAAATGAATACATAACCTTGTGGCCCAGTAACTCTGCTGTTACTTGCAGCAGACAATGTTTTATGATATGCTTCCAGTGACATCTGGGCTGGGCTGGATCTGCCAGAAGTGGTCTTATAGCCCATAACTTGTCTAATAATGAGTTATCCATTATTTATCTGAGTAAATAAAGGCACTGCACCCTTTGCTTTGGCACCTCAAAATGATATTTTTCAAAAGTAGATATAAACCCCACAGCAGTACCCCGCTACTAAAATATTAATATCTCCATATTTTGCATGCCTTTCCCTTCACTCCTGTCCTCCCTTCCAGAAGGCATGCCCTTGCTTTACTGAAGGCACAATCTTGTCAAGATACAAGAAAGCACCAAACCAAGAACTGCATAAATTCTTCAATTGTCTTTAGCATCACATCTCCTTGGACCTCTTGTGCACAGGAAAGAATATTTTGGTTTTGTCCACAAAAAAGTAGAAGAATCTTCATATGAATTCTGACTGCTTTTTGACATAGATTGAAATAAAATATGATAAATGCTGTTTCTATTTAACTCAGCACATTCAATGATCATATAATTAAATTAAGAGTATTCTCAGCATCAACTGATGTAAGCCAGAAAAGCCAACATCGAGTGTTAGTGGTTTAGTAGTTAAATGTCTTTCTCAAGATCATCACAGCCAGTGCCAAACTTGAAGTAATAATCTTCTGGATCATTGAGGCCATAGATTTTCTCAATTACCTTTATCCATGTTTGGAAGTATTCTGATGTAATTTTCTTAATGACTTCCCATTTCCACTGTATTATTGAAGAAATCAAGTGTTCTGGGTGCAGATTTCTTAAGATTTAAAGCACTGCAATTCTTGATCAAAGGTAATTGCATTTCTTTTCTTTTTTCTTTCCTTTTTTATTTTCAAGCTTCATGTGACAACATAAAATATTAGGTTGCTATGCAACCATAAAAGCCTGCTTTATACACAATGATGAAATGAAATTTATTGAACTCTATAATGGGAATGATGAAAAAATCCATTCTCAGTCATCACTGTCACTATTTGAATTAATTAGTACCAATACCACAATTTTGGTCTAATTTACCTTATGGCATTGTAAGTCCTAGGAAGATTTATCTTCTGATGAACTTCTTATGTATAAATAACTTAGAAGTAATTTTGTATTTATTATAATCAACAATATATCAGATGCAATAAGCAACAAGCAGAAGTTTCTATTGTACTCAGTGGGTTGCTCTGGTTTGTTTTTTTCCTAATGTGGTCTGCATCTATTCTGATACTTTTTATTGATTCTTGCATCATTATTCTGAGTTCATAAACAGCAGTAGATCTAACATAATGATTGTGTCAGAATATCTTATTGCAGCTACAATGAAGTATTAATTCACCTGAAATTATTTTCCCCTGGTTTCCAATAAAATTTTGAATTTAATTTAATTTATTTTTAATTTATGTCTAGTACAGGTGAATATAGTAGAGAAATAATTAGCAATATTCTATGTTGGATTGTTCTTTCAAGACAAAAATAATTTTATGAGCTGAAACATCTGTTACTTTTTGGTGCAAACACTCACTAAAATATTTCAGTTACTTCAGCTTTGATAGTTCAACTGTAGGTATAAGAGTAGACATTTCTTTCTCTGCCTCTAGGCTCTGTGAAACCTCTTCTGCCAGACCATACTTCAGTCCACATCTCTTTCCAGGCAAATACGGAAATTTCTATTTGTTAGTGTAAGTGTGATCTCCATCTATTGTCATAGAATGCATTTTTTGCCCAGAATTTTCTGAGGTTTGTAATTTCTGTTTTTGTCAAAGAACAGGTATTCTGAGGAAAAAAAAGAGTGCAACTACCTAAATTGTTTTATTATTGCCATGGATCCTCTTATTCCCATTTTCACACTTACCAACAATTGTATGTATTCTAACTAAATAGCACCACCTTTATGAGGGATGCTCTAAGAAGAAAAAAGAGATTCTGAGAATTTCTATTTACTTTGCTGCACTCTTGGTCACAAGATATTTTTGCTTTCGTTTGAGAAAACTTTGTAAACTATGCATTTCCTTATTCATATTTCTATTAATTTTTCTAATATTTCTATAGCACTTTTGTATCTTTTGATGTTTATTCATTGAAGTAAACCATTGCAGCACCCTAGTTACAGCCTCAAACTTTTTTGTTAATCATAATAAGAGAACTATAATTTTCCTTTTTTTTTTTCTTTCTT
>VZRH01002888.1:860785-880684 GCA_013397555.1 Urocynchramus pylzowi
TTTTTTTTTTTTTTTTTTTTTTTTTTTGTTAAATATACTTTTTAGGCCCACAGGCAAAAAGATTTATTTTTAGAACACTGCAAAATGAAACTGCACAAATTAAAAATTATTTGTATAATGTCTTAAAATATTTTGGAAGTGTAGAAATCCTATAGAGATGTGAAGAAAATGGATTAATGAAAAAAAAAAAGAAAAACAACAAACAAATGGAAGCCAGAGATGGTTGAACCTCTGCCAGATTTTAATCAACTAATGCTGAAATATTTGCTACAATTTTGCAGAATAAATGAAATGAAGTTATTCCAAGACAGAGACTGCTCAGCCAAGGTAATTCATTAACGAAAATTATCCATTGAAAATAGAAATTTGTATAATATTTTGGTGATACAAAAATTTCTATAAAATACAGAATTATAGAGGACACTTAGTTGGGTCCAAATGTCTTCAGTGCAAAATATCTTTTTATAAAATATTGCTTCATTCATAATTTAATGTTGTCCTTATAAAAAGTGCTTTTTTATTTGGTGCCCAACAGGAAAGGACTGAATTGAGATAAGATAATGGTAGAGATAATGATAATAATAAGCTAACCTTTACAATCTGCATAGAAGAAAATATTAAAATTATACAAATTATAACCATAAAAAGAGAAATATTTATTCACTTGTGGTTTAAGATATTATTAATGCAAAGTTTGATATTTAGGTTGTGCTACTCATGTATGTTTTCTAATTCAACACTGTATTTCCTTGATTTTTCTTCTTTGAAATTCAGGTTCCCTTGCATGGGGGGATTTTTTTAGTGACAAAGCAGTTTGAGGGAGAGATCTATGATCTCTTCTGCCTCATCAAACTTGCCCTTCTTCTTGTATTAGTTTTGCCTGGAGCACACAGTTCATCTTCCACAGTAGCACGACAGGGTTTTTTATATTTGATTCTGTCATCACCCACTCAACTTCACAGAGAAATAAGCTGGTTATTTTTTTTGTCTTTTAGGAGGAGGAAGTGCTCTCTAGGTTTCTCTGGACACTTTGCATTCTCTCAACAGAATTCATCTTACCTTCTTCATTTCTTTTATTCCTATTAATTAGATGCCCAGTAATATGTAAATTCCTGAAATTTCAGCATTATGTCACCATCATACTTTTATTCCCACATTTATTGTTTTTATTAAAACCAAAAATAAACGAGCAAACAAAAACTATCAAGCTATGTTGCAAGCAAATAGAAATCAGATTTTCTCCTGCAGTCACAAAACCTTCTATGCTATTGGTGATGCCATATACATATATACTCCATAATGCCTATGGTATTAGTCTCATAGTCTATTAAAAACTTGTTCCACATATCAGGGGTACAGCTGGGTTGTCATTTCCTACTTATTATATATCCATATTTTTCTATTTCCACCCCAAGATGGAAAGGAAAGAAAATATTATTTTTTAATTGAACCTAAACATGGCAGTGTGCACTTGTTCACAATTTGCATAGGAAACTCTTAAATGAATTCAGCTGTTGACAATTGTATTCCTAACTGGTTCACCAAACTTACAGCATGAAAAATAAGGAACATGAAGGCCCAGTACAGAATTAAATAATCACAACTTAATTAAAAATTATTAAAAAAAAAGATTAAATGAAATGAAAGAAAAAATAAAAGGAACAAAATAAACAGATTAAAATAACTGCACAAATCTCTGTTAAAAATTTGCAGTGGTTTAACTCTAGTAAGTAACTAAACCCCATGCCGCTGTTTGTTCACTGACCCCTTCAGTAAGATGGGGGAGAGAATCAGAAGAGTAGAAGTGGGGAAACTCATGGGTTGAAGTAAAGACATTTAATAGGGAAAGAAAAACCCATACACAAGCAAAGTGAAGCATGGAATCCATTCGCCAATTCCCAAAGGCAGGCAGGTGTTCCGCCATTCCCAGGAGAGCAGGGGTCCATCACACAAAATGGTGACTTGAGAAGGCAAACATCATCACTACAAACTTCCTTCCTTTCTCCTTTTCCCCCTTCCTTTGCTTGCCAAGCACAGTGCCATGTGGTCTGGAATATGCCTTTGGTCCGCTGGGGTCAGCTGGCGTGGCTGTCCCAGCTCCTCTGCCCCCCCATCCTCCTGGCTGATGGGGTTCTGTCAGGAGCCAAAAAGGCCTTGACACTGGGCAAACACTGCTCAGCAGGAGCTGAAACATCCCTGTTATTAATGCTGTTCTCAGCACAAACACAGAACATGGGCCCATAACAGCTACTGTGAAGAAAATTAACTCCACCCAAGCCAAAACCAGCACTACAAAAAAATATATTGCTAGGTGTAAGTAACCTAGAATCAGAACATGAGCTGTAAGGCTTTTGCAACCTTGTTCCTAGTAAATTTGCCTTAGTAAAGGGCAAAAATTGGGAGTAGATACAGAGTTCATTCTTACTTTTTGAGCAAAAAAATATCCCCAAAAATCGGAAGTAAATTTCCCTCTAGCAAGCAACTTTTATTGTTAAATTTCCTGGATATATAACGTGGCTTGACTCCAAACAATTTTTAGCTGAGGTCCTAGGAAAAATAGAGTTTTTAAACAAAAAGAAAAAAAAAATTGTTTTCAATATAGTAAAATGAATAGGTGGTCACCTGAAGAGAAGGACTAACTGATTGACTAACATATATTACTATAAATTAAAAATCTCACATGCAAGTTATATGATGGGTTCTGTCATATAGAACATACGACTATTATTTTGATTTTACTACTAGATTACCAGAATCTGAAAGGAATACTTTTGTTTTCTATCTCTATTCAGTATCACCAGAAAACCTTGCACATTTTAACATGGATTTTTTTACTCTCAGTTGGCTCTTTTCAGAGGGTGATCCATTTCTCCATATTACTGCATGATATGATGAGCTGCTTATAGTGGTAAATTTTATTATTACTTATACCTCAATAGTTTTTTTGGAAAAGCATGTTATTAGGGCCTCTGGAGTCTTTAGGTAATGATAGTCCTCGATATTTTTATTTAATTATTATTGCTTTACTTCTTATGTAAGTATTTTTATCAGACCTTTTTCTGTGCATAATTTGTCCAGTTCACAAATAATTCCTTTTTAACAACCTCCTTTTTTATTGTTCAAAATGCATGGAGTAATCATCTAGACAACAGAGAATTCTCCATGGTCGGATGGTTGACTTTTCCAAAATGGTGAAAAATACTAATGTGATTTCAGACAATTAGGAGATATCCCTTTGTGCAACATCATTTTGCAAACAAACAAACTAAACCAAACCCCAGAATCCTAAAATTCAAGCATTATTGCGTAGCGTACTGAAAATTTTAAGTAATTTTTTTTTTTTTTTTGTAAAAATGTGTATTTTATGAAAAGAATTGGTTTTGGGTCTTTTTTTTAATCTTTCCAGTCCTTACAAAATATTACTAGATATGACTAATAAAGGGAATGCCAAATTTAAATGCATACAGTTTATGATGGAAATGACAATCTTTCTTCAGTTTGCTTCTGAGGTATTTATCTCAGAGAGAAGTATCAGTAATTGCTTTATATGAGACATACACAGAGTAAAACTTAATTAGTAATTTAAATGTACACCAAATAGGAACATTTTGAATCCCAATTAAAATTAATGGCTGCAATTAATTCAGGATTATTAGTTACCATCTTGTTCCCTGTTCCAGCTGCTGAGATTTCCAAGTAAATGAGACAGTGTTTGGCGAATCTGTCACAAACAACACCATCAAGGGATGCTGTCAGCTGTTTGTCAGAAGGATGTAAAAACGTTTCTATCTGCCTTACAGTTGCCTTTGTGAGGGATCTACCAATGACAAAAGCTGCCAGATCACCAACTGCATGATGTGAAAAAGCTTCTGAGTCCTGAGATAAGCACAGAACTGCTCAACTCCTCACGTGTATTAATCTTTCTCATTAACATGTAAGGAAATAGAAATTCAGATTTGTTTGTAAGTATTTGTCATGAGGACTAATATTTCCTTTGTATAAAAGTCACAACCATACTCTTGAGAGTACAGGATCTTACAATAAGCAATTTAGGGGTCATCTTTATTTTGTCCTTATGTCAAGAAGCAATTTGTTTAGAGCTTTTGCACATATTTGTTAAGCTATTCATTCTAACCCAAAACTAATTCAAATCCAGACAAATGTGAAATTCCTATTTGTCTGGGGAAACATTTCATTAAATATGCATTAAGTCTCACCCTTACTTTTTACATGTGATTATTACACTACATTCATTTTGAAACTGATGAAACTCTAACCACAGACAAAATTTCACCTGAAGTCAATGAGGGAGTCTTACACTGGACTCTTAGTACTCATTCCCCACATCCAGTGTTCCAGTGAATAAATGACATCTTTCCAAATTGAACAAAAAACTATGTTTAATTTCTCATACTTGCTTTGGATTGTGCTATGCAACATGATAAAATCTTGTAAACATTGCCAAATAAAGCTGTATTTGTCACCTTAGGCTATTACTTCATGTAAGCTAAAATCTAACAAAAACTTTAACATGCCAAAAATAGCTCTTTTATTGAGGCAACTGGCAAAAACATCTGCCTTTAATTTCCAAAATGATCTATGTAAATAAAATTTCTCCATGTGAAAAAGACAGAGTGAAATATTAATTTGCAAAACTTCAGTAGACATGTCATGTAACAAATACATTTAGGGTGCACAAGGTTAAGTGCTACTAGTTTTTTAAGTATGCAAGTAGGAAATAACACTAAACAATAAATTGTTTTTTGGGGTTTTCAGACACGTCTGAAACTGTGCTTGGCATTTTTTTCAATTGGCAACATTTCGAGCAGCAAAGTCTGCAAAACCTCTGGTATGTAGGATAATTTTATCTGTATTGCCCACAACTGTCAAGAGATAAAAAGTATCTTTTGCACAGGAGAGATCTAGGTTCAGGCATTTTATTTATTAAATTCATTTTCCCCTGAAAATCACCACTTTTCTGTCTTAATTTCATTCTATGTCACAACTACAGCTACAAATTACTTCTCTGGGTTTAGGCTGTGCTCTGTAATCAGCACAGTTAAACCATACATCACAAGAAATTGAACCTGGGCAGACCCTTTTTTAGTCATGCCATTTATTAAAACTTCTGTTTTCTGTGAAAGGCTCCTTAATGCTTTGTGGGTGTTTGCTGTTAAGTTTATGTTTCTGTTGCTTTACAGAAAATCTGACCTGCAAAATACCTGTAACTCCCTTAACAAATGTGCAATCCTGCTCCCATCACTGCTTTCTGCCTGCATGAAACTTATGGACCCTTTCTAACTTGTGATAAGTCCAGTAGTTGATATGATAAAAGATGTTATCTTTACTTATCCACTTTAGCTTGCCAAAAATCTGTGAGAGAGAAATTCTTGTAGTTGATCATGTTATGTTTCTGAAATGGAAGTGTTTTGCCTGTTCCATAGTCTGAAGAAATCAGAAAGCAATTTTACTTATCTTGTAGATTAGCAAGAGAAATTTCCAGGTTTAGTGAGCCTGCTCAATGGCGCTCAATGTCTCTTTCTTTGGCATGTAGGTCAGAGTTTTTCTCAAGACATATTTTAGTTCAAGGCGATTCACAATGCACTATATGAGTGAGTACATATGATGGCTACAGTATGGCAATATATGATGCAGAGTATTGTGATTTCTGACAACTGTTATTTCTTGATTTACTTTATGTTTGAAATTCTGAGATGCAACCTTGGAAACAGAGAGCTGAAAGTGTAAGAGGGGGCAACCATGTGAAGAACGAATTATCAGTGTGATAGGGAGTCCTTCCTGATGGACAGCCTCAGAAATGGAAAGAATTTGTTCAAGTGATAATGAACTGTAAGTTTTCAAAGTGAGATGACGGAAAAGCAAAAGCAATTCTTTCCAATTTAGGGCTGAATATGCAGAGATATCTCGAGAGAAGGAAAACAGGCAGCACTTTTCTCTGAGCATTTCTGGTGGACTAGTACTTGGAGTATGGGATTCAGTTCAAGAAACTATCTTCCAGATAAAAGATTTGTAAACTGTAGGGACTTTAGAAACAACCATGACAATTCTAGAAAATTACACATCTCTGTCTTGTCTAATGCTTGGAGTGAAACAAGAAATCAATAAGCATTTGAAGAATGAAAACCCAAAAGACAAAATTGTTATTTTAAAAAGTGCAAGATAGTGTAACAAGAAATAGGGTTGTTAAGATGTTGAATAACAATAAAGAAAGTTGAACTGGCTATTTCAAACATATCCCAAGTTCTATCAAAGCAGCAATACTACTTTTCTGAGGGAAATTACAAGAACCTCTTGCCAAATTAAAAAAAAAAATACAAAAAAATGTTACTAAAAAAAAAAAAAAGCTACTTTTTTTTATACCTTACCTAATAAAACAAAGAAAGACAGCTTCTGGACACCTGGGCTGACAGATTTGTTTGTCCTTTAAAAACTCTGTTTTCCTCTATATTACACTATCTATCCTTGTATTGTTACTGGAATACATTTTATATTTCAGTATTTGCATGAATTCAAACTTTAAAGTAATTTAAAAAATTATTTTAGTTATATTTCCTTAATATGTGTGTATCCATGACCAAGGAAATTAAATCATTCAGTTCTGAAAATTTAGGTAAAAATCCTATTTCAATACTTTTAGAATACAATTCGGGATTTGTTCGAAATATTTCACTCCTCTTCAGAAATTAATTTCCCTAGAACTGATTTGCTGATCTCATTTTACATGGACATCAGAGATCATGTCTTATTAGAGATTACATCCTCATGAATGCTTGAAAAATTATTGTGTTAACATGTCTTTTGTTAAACAGAGAGATCAACCTCCTCGCAACCCTGAACAGTCACTGCATATGTCTGAGTCTGAATACACAAACTTCATTTTACAGTTAGACACTTTAGATTACTTTAATAACTGTCTTCCAAAAATGAATGGAAAGAAAAGAAATACAGTACTAAAATTTACTAGATTTAATTGTAATTACTTATAACTTAATTATTATTGTTTAAACTGTATTATTTATATTGCTTTCTATCTTCTATTATATGAACAGAATAATTGGAAATTTTATGAAGTTTACTATTATTCTGTATTGGTTAAAATTTCTGATACACTAAAATAATGCCAAGACACAGTGCTCAAAGGTTGCAAAAAAAACCCCCTAAAGTCAATGAAAATATTTGAGCTCATCAAACTACTAAAAAAAAAAATTATTTTTTCCTTCTCAGTGATGATTGAGATCAACTTCCCAGTGTTAGTCTTTTCTAGCAGAATTCCACCATTTGACTAATTCTAGAAATAGCAAAAATATCACCACTGTTTAATTGGACTGAAGTTCAATGATAAAATATGCAGCAATTGATCGGGGATTTGAGTATTAGAAAACTTTTACTGGCACCAGTTGAAGGTTTATTGCAATGGCTTTATCACAATAAAAGAAAGAAAACTTCTGTACAAGTATCTCTTCCCACATAGGAATGTTTTAAAACATAAAGCAGATGTCATTAAAGTGAAGTCTTTGCCTGATAAATATCAGAAAAAAGAAAACATTATTTATATCCACAAAAATCTGGCTTTCCCTTTCACATTGAGTTCTCATAACAATAACATGACAGATTTCTTTCTTAAAAGCAAACACAACTCTATTTTTTATTGTTCCTATGTTTATGAAAATACTAGTGATGTGATGTGGTATAAATTACATCTCAAAAAGAGAGCAGCAATATACCCAGAGAAGCAATACAAACCAATTCTGCACTATGAGCAGTGCAGAATTCTCCAAATTAGTTGCTGTAAAGTAATTCCAAATTATAAAATTATAAAACTAGTAATGATGTGCCTGTGCTTGTAGACATGGAGCTTAAGACTGAGTAAAAATCTTACCATTGAAAAAAGCAAGGTACCTTTTTTTTTCCCCAAAATCAGACAAGGCCCAGGTTGTTACTCTTGTATGACATTTTACCCTTGCAATCCAGAACACATATTTCTTAAGAAAAATAACTAGTAAGCAGTTAATCTCTAAATGTTATTAGCATTTAAGAGAAGGGCTTTTGCTGACTGCATGTCCAATGTAGAGCAAACTCAAGTGTTACTATGTCAGTCTTGACCCAGAATTCATACTGAACCAGGTAAAACCTGCTTTTCTAGGTAAAACACATTTCCCACATTTAATTTCAGGGTTTATGAAGGTAGAGTCCTTTGTGCAGATCAGCAGCTGCACATCCAGGTAATAAGATAGATGTACATTACTGCACAAGCAATATAATTTCTGAAATCATTGTGATAGTAAGCAGAGATACATAACTTTCCTAAATTTCTTGATAGGCTAATAGGAAATCCTTCACATAATTACTGTAAAAATATTTCTGGTCAATGGCTATATTGCTCTGGAAGACTGTAGTTACTCAGATGGATCTGGGGAATAGTTCTTAGGCAGGTTATTGTAAGTTTGTTACCCCCCTCTTCTGCTTGATTCATTTGTTCTCCCAAATCCTGTGCTCCTCAAACCATTCATTGTAGAGTGGCAGTGTTGTCTTGTGAGTAGCAAATTAACATTGAGAGTGACCACAAACTGCAATAACCTCTTTACTTGCAACATCAGGGAAAAAGGAAATTACCGTAACTGGTCAGATCAGGGGAATGGAAGAGTTTGAAAGAGAAATTCAGAGAGGAAAACCAGAAATATATCTTGACAGACATATCTGCTAAAATGAATGTAATTTTAGAAATAGAATGAGTATAATTATTTGTCATGCCATTTTTTCTTTGCAAGGCCACAAAACACATTTGTCATACATAGCACGTGAAATAAAGGTACAAAGACCAATGCAATTTTTTCACTTGCTTCTTCTTCCTTCTATCCTGATACAATATTTTGAAGAACTTAAGAGTACTTAAGATACATAAAATCCAAAAATTCTGCTGTTAGAAGCGGCTATCTTAATGAACTGTGTAATTTTATATGTTTAAGTGTTATGCCTTTAGACTGTAGCAAGGACACTCAATACTAAAACCACTAAGACAGCAGAATTGTCTCGATTGGTAAAGCTGCACTTATTTTAATGAAGAAACACTAAAACTGAAGAAAGCTAAGGCAGTATTTAAATATTTAATCATATTTTCCAAAAATTATAGGAATCAATTAAAAGTATCTAAGGAAGAAATTAGAAAAATGTTATTAATTTGTGATAATTAAGTTTTTTCTAGTTTAAAATAGCATGAGAACTCTTCTCAATTTTGATTGCTTCTTATTTGCTTCAAGATTCTGCTGGGAGGGGGAGGTTGTGATTTCCCCAATGTTAGTAAGCAGAAAACACTGACATAATTTGATGAATTGTAGTAGAAGAAGAATGTAAGAATGACCAGAAATTACTAACCATATTTCTCTAACTTCCCATTTAAAAACTATTTCAAGTTTGGAATAGTAGGTTTGATTAGAATCATTCTGCAAAATCACAGAAATTACCAGCAACAACACACATGGTTCTCATAGGAATATCTGCCCTCCAAATAATGCTCTTCATTAGCCAAAAGTAGAATAACATGCATGGGATTTTTTTAGTGAGTACACCTGCAGCTTTGCATATGAAAATGACAAAGATTCACTGTAGATAAAGGCATGCTATGGACCATCCCTGATCTTGGAATTTTAACTGAATGATATTCTGGAGAATCATCTGGTGGAATAAGTCAACAGAGTACAAAGGATGTATAACAAGCTTGGGGGATAAACTGCACAGGCTAGGACCATTCTCCAGATCCATCTAAATAACAACAATTTTCTGTAGTAATATAACATTATATAATTTTGTAATATAATTTTGATAATAATTATGTGAAGAACTGCCTCTAAAGCTACCAGGAAAGTTAGAAAAGCTATGTATTGTCATAAGCTCCAATAACATACGTCAAAAGACAGCTAAATTTTTTTTTCATTTGATTGTAAGGTACTGCACTCATATAACACATCTCTCTCCATTTCCATGCCCTTTCTAAAGGCCTATATGATCCTTTGAACTCCATGAAATATTACAAAAGGATATTGCAGTAAAAACAGTAATTCAGAGACAGAGTGGTCATTCATGCTGTAAACTCATTTTGTGCTTTAAGTGGTCTCAGATAAGTAACATCCATGCACTTATCTCAGCCATCCTCATATCACATCATAATTCTGCATCAGACTGTACTGCTTCTAGGCTCCTGTTTAGGAGCTGCTGTTCTGGAGCTAAATTATTGTTTTGTTGTTTTTTTTTTTTTTTCTTTCTAGTGACTACAAAACATATGATAGCAAATGTTTACAGTAAAAAGCTTTTTATATTGCTAGACTAATTAACATTAGTCAGAGTTCAATTTTGCTGTAAGCCACTTGAGAGTAATTTTAAGAATAAAAAGAAATGGTTTGAAAACGTCCAAACAACAGTACATCTGAACACTGAAAACCAGCAGACAAGAACTGTTTCTGGTTTTAAATGTCCATTAGAATAGTTTGTATGGGTGGAAGCAGATAATCTGGTGGGGAAAGCAGCACCACTTGCTGTTTTTAGTAAAAGGAGGTATGCACATTTCTTCTCTCACTCTGGACACACTTTCTGGATTGGTCTGTGTGAAATGCTTATACAGATGTTTGCAGCTGAAGGCAAATGTTCAGGATGCACTAAGCCACTCAGTGCTATCAAATAGAGAAAGATTTGGAAGCCAATTGGCTGGATACTAACTCATTGACAAAATTTCAAGTGCCTACAAGTAGATATTAGTTGCCTAAATATTTTCATTGTGGTTTTGAGGACTGTGCCTGATATTTAAACCAGGTGCTTGCATCCATCCTAAATCCTTTGTGGATTTGAGCATATACCTTTAAATATTACTACTAATGCCTTTTTCTTTCTGCTATCTCTAAATGAAATCAGATGAAGATCCCTCTAGTCCCTTGACAGCCTGCTAAGTCCTGTTTACAGAAAAAAGGATGTACACGTCTTTTAGAAATTCAAAACAAGATGTTTAAAAAAGCAAATGTTGTTTTTATCAGATACTGAAATGTCCAGAATCTTTTTCTTGAGATACAGCCCCTTAAGAACTTAATTAATTGTGCATTTTACACCTAAATATTTAAGAAGCAGTTTTATTTTTTTTCCAACTTTGATTAAATGACCTATAACAGCCATAGGGCAGAATTTCCTCCTTATTTCATCCTTTCCCTTTGTTTCTTCAGAGCAATCAAATTTCATTCCCTTTGACTCTTTCTTTCCTACCACAACCTTCCTACACAGTTTAAAATTAGGTCTGTATATTACAACTATTGTTATCCTTCCTGTTTCCCAAAAATCCCTAACTAAAATCTGAAGATAGTTTAGCTTCAGATGAGTAGGACATAAAAAATAAATCCAAAAAAAAAAAGTGCCTTGCATGGAAGAGCAAGCAGGCCCTGCTTCAAGGAGTTATTAAAATGGAGATTGTGTTATTTACTTCTGTCATAATCCCCCATAGCCTCCACAGATACCTCATTTTCATACTGGGAGGTGAGAGAGGCAAGGCAGAAAAAAGGTCTTATCTCTCTGTAGACTGCTCTTTTATTGAGAGAAAGTTGTTGTCAGTAAAAATAAGTGGAGATACTGCATTTCTTCAGGTGTAAGTCAGAGCATGGTTTTGGTCCAGTCAATGCCTCAGCATTAAATATTTAAATACTCAAATGTAATCACAGAATACAAGGGCAAGCATTCTTCTGTGATGACAAATTCAGGAAATTCTGCACAAATGTAGAAAACTGCTGACTTATTTTACCTCATTTTTATTTTGGGGAACACACAGGAAGCATTTTTAGACTCCTTGAATGCAAAATATAAGGGCACTAATACAGGGCAGAAATCAGTTTTGAATAAATTCTTCTCATGTATAAGGAACTTCAGTGCTCCTTTACAGCTGTGATAAATATTAAATTGGAGCCATCAGAACCTGATATAATCCTCTGAAATTCAGAAAATTAACTAATAATGAAGGGGGGGGGGGGAAATAACCCAGTACTGTATGCCATGATTTTTCCTTAATACGGCAGATTACATTTTATGGCCAGAATAATGTCTCCAAAATTTAAAATGTGACCTTCCAAGAATGCAGGTTTGTGTCAAAAAAAAAAAAAANCCATGATCTTTCCTTAATACGGCAGATTACATTTTATGGCCAGAATAATGTCTCCAAAATTTAAAATGTGACCTTCCAAGAATGCAGGTTTGTGTCAAAAAAAAAAAAAATAGCAATAAGATGCTGCAGTAAAAGAAGCTTTAAAATCCAATAAAGGGAAAAAAAAGAAAATAAAATAAAAAGGAAACACAAAATTTCAACTGTCTACTTATGACTTTTAATATAAAAGTGGCTAAAAATAATGAAATCTTAGGATAATTACTACCTGTGATGCAATTTAGATGTTGTCACAGTTAACATCATAACTGAAGAAAACAGTTATGATAGTTCTTGGCTATTAGGGAAAAAATTACACAGAAATTTATGATTTTATCACTTGCCCAGGCATCCAGAGTAATAATAATTTTCTAAATACCTTTAAATTTTAATGCAAGGAAAAATTTTTCGGAAGAAAAAGCAGGTACATCATGTCTTCTTTAATTTTCTTTGATCAAAAAAAAAAAAAGTGTATAAACCCAACAAAAATATTTCATAATTTTGTACACCACAAGATGTGTCAGTGTTTGATAGCTGCAATTAACCAGTCAGTGCCTTCAGTGCCTACACACTGGATTTCAGCACAGAGCTGTTAGAAAGTCAGTAGTAACTTTGTGCAACTTTTTCACTAGGGACTCTCTAATCAAAAGTGGGAAAAAACTGTGATCTTCAAACTTTAAAAGTTCTCACATTTCCCTTGTCCATTGTATGTTCATTTCAAATTGGTAAATATTATTTCTAAAATGTGTTGTGCTATCTGCAGAAACAAATTCAATGGGAGACAATAGATTCTGTGGACTTGAAGAAATCACAGAAAATAGGAAAAATATTTACAGCCAGATATGGGAAAAGAAAAAAGACCTTGATGTATGGTTATGAAGAAGCTGTCATACTAAATTCACTGATGCTCTGAGCCAGTGGGGCACAAACCATTTCTGATCTGAATCATGCAGCTACCTTTGTAAATGCAGATCCAATGCTAGTAACTCCACCTGAAAAATAAACTTTTAATCATGGCTGTTCCTACATTTTTCTATGTTCCTGTTACTTTGGAACTTGGAAATGGAACTGCTTGAAAATCAAAAGGGTGATTTTCAAGCTGTGGGAAGAGAAATGACTCTCAGCAGAGTAGAGTAATCTGACCAGCAGTTACAGCCTAAAAAAAAAAAAAAAGGCATCATTATATATATAAAGCTGGTGACTATCTGGCTTCTGTCTGTCATGGCTAATGCAGTTCAGCTCTGGAATCAGGAAAACAGGTATTTGGAGATGAGAAAAAACTGCTTCAAAAACATCTTAATGATTTGCAAGATGTCTCCAGGATTCTGTCATTCCCTGTACAGACACATTGGTTTTTTTTATAAACTAAAGCCCGTGACACCAGTTTTTGAACATCTTTTTCACTGATCGATATGAACAAAATGCCTAACAACAACAGCCATTAGAAGGAAAAAAAATATATTAATATTTGAAAAAGTATCATGTAGATGTAGTGTTTACTATTTTGTAGTACTTTGCTTATGCTAGTTTACATTGAAGGTATGTCTTTGGACTTGTGGATAAATAAATCTTGCTTCATATTGCTGTACCAATGGCAAGTTACCACCACAGCCACAAAACAAGGTTGTGTCACCTTCCATACATCAATAAAACAGCTATGTAGCTCTGTATAAAGAATAAAATTAAACAGTTGATAGATATGTAACACACTATATGGTCACCATTTTTTAATATGAGCCATAAAAAACAGTAGGAAGAAAAAATAGCTTCCTAACATTTGGCATTCTTCCACTGTGATTAAACTAAAATACTTTATTTTAAAACCAAAGAAAAATTAACTTCTGGGAGAGTATAAATCCAATAAACCAAAACTTTTATAGCATTTAACTAGAGCTGAAAATACAATTCTGTGTAATCTGTGACTTTTTAATGTAGCAAACATATCCTGCTAGCAGAAAACATTAATTTGAGCTGAACAAAAAAATCACAATGAATCATTTATTCAAAGACCATCTTTAGCCTGCAGTGTGTCTGTGGAAAGATCATGATTTCTTTTGTTGCATTTTGGTTTTCCAAACTTCTGACCTATTAAAATTATCTCCTATAAGGTAACTGGTAAAAACTAATGGTCATAATTCACACTGAAATATATTTTTAGTCTTATAAATAATATGGCTCCTTGCATAGGTGAACTACATAGTATGGCAGGTTTTGCCAACAGATTCATTGACCAGAGGTAAGAATTCTGGAAAATTCTTTATCAGTTTATGGGGTCATTGGGTCTACGTGTAGCAGTAGCACTTGGAAGTCCATGAACCCTAAAAGTGATTGGATAGGGAAAAAGCAACAAGAAAACTTCAGACACTTCAAAGAAACAATGGAAATATTAGGGAAAATAACAATCTTTTCTCCTTTTGAAGGTTATGAAAAAAATTTGCTTTGTTAGACAAGACCTGATCTGGGTTACTTAAAAGAGAATACAAAGATTGGCACATGATGATCCAGTCACTGAAGAATTCCCAGTCTGTTTTCTCCTAATTTTGAAATTCTTTCCCAGGTACTTTTAAAAAAAGTGGCCTTTAATATACTAGAGTTTTGGATGCTACTGCTACCAAAGACTAGGGAGCCTGTACATTATGCTCAAACAGCTGTTTTAAGAATGCTAATCATACGGGGTGCATAAATCTCTAACATTTCCAAGAGTCCATGTTTGGGAACCTGCCCCTAGCAGGCTCTCAGTTTTATTTATATAAATCATAGAGAAAAATATGTTCAGATCCCATCCTGACAAAAATCAGTATGTAGAGTGTGCACCTTGGTCTTGGATGTGCTTCTGGTTTAAGCAGCTAAATACATCCTAACAGTATCACCTCACCACAGAGAGACGTTTTAAACCTTGCACCTTTACAGTGTTCTTCATACCTACTGTTCAGGAAAGAAATATTAGACATATGAAAGCAATTTTTCTAATATAAATAATTCTTGAAAATATTAAGAATTTTCCAGTTCACTAAATACATTGTTGATTGATTTCCAGTGGAACTCAAGGCACTATATTTTAAATCTGAGCATAATTATATTTAAATTCAAATCTATATTTAAATTTAAATTATATTGAAATCTACTTATATTTAAACTGATAGCCCTTGTTATGAGTCAATTTGCTAATATGCAAGTGCATAAATCTGGATTAGCGGTTGGCTTTTTCATTCACACCTACTTCTGAATATCTTCATTTCAGAAATGTTGGCATCCATTCCCAATTCATGTAGTTATACTATACTACTATCATGTTAAGGGCTATGTTTCACTTCTTGAAGTTGTTTTAGTCTTGCTTCTTTCAATGACACATTTTATTTTGGCTATTTTTTTCTCTCAGATTTCATCAGTTGTTCATCGAAGTGGAAAAATTAAATTCAAGAACTTTCCTGCTCAAATTTACTTTATATGTTATGGCTCCAATTGCCCAGACATTGTTCTATTTATTTCTAAAAGTTGTTTTTTATCCTGACATCTCTCAAGCCTATATATACTTCGGGCACTATGTAATCAGATTTCTCTAACTTGCTACATCTCTTTCTGTGCTAATTTTTTTCTCATCTCTGAAGTTTTATTTCATAATATTCATTCATCAATTCCTTAGTTGCTGCTGTCCAATAAATATCAACATGGAACTACTTCTTCCTCAAGGCCCTCTCCCCATGAGTTTTCTGGCATGTTTTTTTCCCTTTGGCAATGAGACTACCAATAACCCATGCAAATCAGTTAAAACAATAAAAAAAATTAGTTTTATCTAAGAACATTTCCTTTGATGAAATCTCTAAGCATAGGAGATTTACATTTGTGCATCCATGGCAAGAACACCCATAAAAAAATCCATATCAGACTTTGCAAAGAAAGGTTTTAACTTCGTCAGGGTATGGACCCTTGTTTCTTGAATACTAGTGCAAATGAGCATTTCAATAGTTTTACAGCACAAAATCTTAGTAAAGTGGAGGTTTCCAAGTAGTGATTCTTTCAAAGAGCTTCCAACATGTCCATGCTTTCTTTATCTCAACTGCAAAGTCTTAAGAGTGGCTGTTCACACTGGAAGCAGGCCTTCCTATCTTTGCATACAGCCTAGGCCTGTCTCTTAGGTAGAGGGGGGAAGAAAAGAAGCCTCTGGGGTGACCTTATTGTGTCTTTTCAGTGTTTAAAGGGGCCATGTAAGAAAGATTCAGTCTATTAGCAGGACCTGTTTTGTTTGGACAAAGGGTATCAGCTTTAAATTAGAAGAGAGTTGGTTCAGATTAGATACAAGGAAGATATTTTTATGACAAGGATGGCGAATTATTGGAACAGGTAGCCCAGAGAGATTATGGATGTGCCACCCTTGGAAACAACGACAAGAGAGAAGCAAGCAAACCATGTTGTGTAATTGGTGAACTTCTTTTTAACATCAGGAAGAAGGAATGGACAGGGCACAGGGATTATCTTCGCAAACAGATTAAAATCTATTGTGGGACAAAAAAGATAGGTTGTAAAATGTATTGCTCAAAGGAATTTATCAACGTTTCCACTAAAGCTGCAAATTATGGTACTGAGTACAGCAGGCCAGCAACCATTCTCCGCCTATAAAGAGAAATAGTGGAATTGAGCTTGTCTTCATATAGTTACATATCTTCCTCTCCTACAACAGACAGACATAACTAATCCATGTTACCAGCTGGGGATAGCCCCTGTCCAATGCTGGCCACTGAAATCATGCCTGGGCACCATTTCAGAGTGCACTAATTTGAAGAGACTGAAACCACTCCAGGGTGAGTGCAAGCAGAGCAGCCATAGAGGGGCATGCAAAGTAGTGCCCCCAGAGTGTTAGCCCTGCTTTCTGTGGTTTAGGCATAGCTGAAATGTCTGAATCTGGGGTCATTAGTCTGGTAAGGAATGAGCTACTTAAAAAATGTAATAACCTGATTCAAGTAGCTCATGCTGGATTCTTAAAACTCTGTTTTCCAGAATATCTATTATAGGGCTGTATCTCAAAGTAATGGAGCAAGAGGAATGAGATAGTAAATATAAGTGCCAGAAAATGGTTATAAGTTTCTATGAAATATTTAAGAGTCTGTTAGATTTCAGCTTAACATATGTTCTTACGTTTTATATTATGATTCATCTATAATCTGAGCACTCTTAAGTCAAACATGATGAATCTTCAAATAAGAGACCAATGCCTTTTTTTGCTCAAGATATGATGATTGTCTTCTACACCACAGGTGCTAGCTCATTTTTCAAAATATTAGATATGGTTCCAGTGACATATTCAGTCCAAATTGTATTATTTTCTAACATTAGTCTACATGTTAAACAGACAAAACATCCACAAAGGGCTGTCACTGTGTTGTCTACCATCTTCCAAATGAATTGGTTTTATATCCTTATTATCTTCACTTCAGTAGGATTTTTTTCTTGTTGTTGTTTATGTGATTTGAATTAATTGAAACCTGAGCCTTACCTTCATTTTTCTTGTAGCTGTGGAATCCACAACACTCTGAACTGATGGAATAGGACTTTGAAGAGCATAGATAGCTTTAGAAAAGGTAGACACTAAACACTTGGACATGAATGGGATGACAGTGAGGAGCCAACTTTGAAGTATGGGTATAAAATGTTCACAAGAACTCATATTGCTAATTAACCTGAGTCCTGAAATCGGTATGAAAATATATGATCAGCCATTTCATATTTCACTGAAGTGGTGTGAACTCATTCTGTGAATAAACAGACTTGAAATTATACTAATTATATTCACTTGAAATTATACTTATTATACACCTATGAGAGCACTACATTTAGAACAGTAGTACAACTGGAGTCTATTTTCTGGGAACAAGCAATAGTAACTGGAAAGTAAGCAACAGGTATGTCACGTAAAACTAAGATTACAATTATGGATGTTCTTATGAGTTGCTAAATGTTGATTCTTTCATTTTTGTTCAGTGTGAGACAAGATGAATTTAGGATTGTGAAACTGAAAAAATAAGTTATTTTATTAACTGCTGCTCTATAGGCTCACTGCCAAACTACAAGTGAAGCTTAATAATGACAATGGAAAATGCTACATGGATAAAGATAAATGTCCTCCAGTCAGTGTACAGCTTGTTCAGAAGGCTGGAAGCCATGAAGTGGTGCATGAAAATGAACATTCACATTTTACTCAACAAAAATATTCTAGCTTTCAGTAAAGTGTCACATTCAACAACATGACAGAATATACTCAAATATGGGAATAAAAGTGCTAATTAAAACTTCTCTTCCTTCAGTTTCACTGTTGTTTCATTAGTTTCCCCTCAGTCCCTTAAAACATCAAACGCCTTTCAGCACAGTTGAGCAATTAAAACATTCACAATAGGAACTTCTGAACAAAATAGATTTCAACTCACAGTACCACACTCTCGGAATTAGTAACCGAGAGCTTTTTCTCACAAAACACTTAAAAGGTTGCCTCCACATTATAATTGAGACACTAAAACAGGGAAACATGGAAATTTATTACAAACAAAAATCGCAATTCATAGGTTTCTGGAGATCTGTAACCATGAATATTCCAGAGAATGAGGCAATCTCATGGGTCTTTCTAAGATGTGAAAAATACTCATCTGCAAACTAGGCAACTGATCACATCTTTACCTTTTATTTCCAGATGATCTAGATGCTCTTTAAAATGCAAGAATATGAAAACTTAAAAATCTGTTTAATTGGAAAAATGGCTTGTCCATGTAATCACCTGTAGGGATTTAGAAATAATTAATAGAATCAAAATATTTTGACTAATGTAGCCCAGTTCTCTCACAGCAGGCAAGTACTGATCATAAATAATAGAAAAAAAACCCCTTCATTACAGTAAGTATTTGGTGTCACTTTTTAGTGATTTTTCAATAATACTAAAATCAATGTACAAAGGCCTCTTGCAAAGAATTTACCTCATCTTTTCAGCTGATGTAACTGTCATACAAAATACATGTATTGTAAATACTTAATTGCTTATCAGGATTTTTAATTTGTGCTTCCTTTTTGTGTCACTGGCTTCACTGCTTTTAGCATTCCTCACAATAGCATAGGCCACTTCCCAACAAAGATCAGGAGAGATGAAAGAAAATAACTTTTGATCATTTTTGACTCTTCAAAGGGAGCATTTGTTTTCATAATCTTGAAAAAGATTCTACTCATAGTTAAGTAATATCAGTGCTGTAGGCATAATTCACCTTTTTCTGCACAAACAGGATTAACAGGATATATAGAAAGAAGAAACCTCCAGGAAGATTCTGTGAGGTGTTCAATTTTGCACAATTGGATTAATAATGATTTTTTTATTTAAAAAAATATAGTGGAAGAAAAGTGCTTGCAACAGAAATTGCATGTTAGATATTTGTTCACTGCCTCCAAATTTGTTCAACCAGCAGAAGCAAAGTAGGTAGTAATTCACTTTATAAAGTACATGAACATTTTCAAAAATGAAGCCATCAATAACTTTGACAAGATCCAGAAAAAAAAAATTAGTTACAGCTGTAGGAGGAGAATTGTTTTTATAATAAAACTTCTATTTTGCATCTAAAGTCTGGGACAAAGAACATGAGATAGATATCGTTCAACATCACACATATACCAATTTTAAAATCTAAAAAGGTGGATATTCTACTCTAACTCAAAGTGGTTTGTATTATATGACATAAAAA
>VZRH01002888.1:880750-927801 GCA_013397555.1 Urocynchramus pylzowi
AAAAAAAAAAAAAAAAAAAAAAAAAAAAGCTTGAGAAAGTGGATTTTCAGTATCAATAGAGTAATTGGTAATGAGAAAGATAGGGAAAACTTGATAGAATTACAAATTCAAAGGAGTTTGAAGAAGGAGTAAAATGGTAAATTTTTGAAATTCTAGCCATTGTTGCCAAATTCTAATTGCAACTAAAATATCTTTTTATTCTAAAATATCTTTTTTTGCAAACTATCTTCTAGGACATTTCTTAATGTTGTAAATGCTTTTTAAAAAAATTTTCCATTGGAATGCTTTACAGTCTCAACATCAAAAATCAAAGAATGAAAAATGTGCTACAAGCAACATGTTCTGCTCAAAGTCTGACAGAATGCAAAACATGGCCTATCTCAGTTTGTCCCCAGAAAAGTCTACATAGAACTCCTAATTAAAAAAAAAAAAAGTAAAAAAACTCAAAAAACCCCAAAAAAAACCCAAAAACCAAAAAAACACAAAAACCAAAACAAAACAAAAACAACAACAACAAAATAACCTATTGCAAAAATATCTTTGTCTCAACTTTCTGGAATTTTACAGTAGGCTCATTGCTCTTTTATATCAAAATTCTAAATTTTACGGAACTTATTGATTCCTGCACAAATGGCAAGCCTTAAATACAAAGAGAAATGTATTCTCCAACACAGGAACAAAACTTCCTGATGTTATATAGCTTTTTAAATTGCATATTTTGGATATACATATATGTCTTTACCTATAACATAAGAGGAAGAAGAGAGAAAGACCTCTGATACTTGTTATCTGTCAAATAATTAAATATTTGCTTTCAATGAACTTAAACATTGCTTCCCTTGTTGACACTACATTATTTTATTTTCATTATTTTTCACTACCAAATATATTAAATGAGAAAAGATGTTTTTCTTATGAGAAAAGGTACTTCCTCCAGAAAATTTTGGTATGATCTTTGGTATTTTGGTTAGAAACAGAGATGTTCTTCAAAAGCTACAGCATTAGAAATAAGAAATTTCACCAAACCACTGCAACCTTGTTCTTTCGCTTAAAAACGTCTTCCTAAGTTTTGCATGGACCCACAGATGTCACCTGAATACCTCAAACCCCCATATTCTTTCCATTTCCCCATTCTTATCAGGTAAAATGATCAGGTGGCCCTCTGCAAAAGGGTATGTAGAGTTTCTTGATGGCTGATCACTTAGTAACTGGAGACTTTAATATTTGACCCCGTATCCTTTGTCCCTGATTTACTAAGCTTATGTCTCCATGTGATTGTGGTTATCATCTCCCTCTTTACTTGTTGCCTTTGGCACTGCAAAAGGTCCTTGATTGGATGGACTTAATGAAGAGGCAGCTTACCCTCACATCATGTTCTTCACGCTAGGAATAAAATACTTACAGATGTATAGATTTAATTTTTATTTCATTTTTCTTTCCAGAACTTTGCTTTGCATTCTGTCCATATATCACTGGGGACACTACAGAAAAGGTAAAACAGAAAGGTAGCTTGATGAACGACCCTTAAATATGATGTCTAATCAATATTCACTCTTGAGTATCAACTGGAGATGCCTTTGGATTCCACACTCAACTGGTCTCCCAGCTCTTAACTGTGTTCATGTTAAGTAAATTTAGTCATATGTTTATTAATACATGCATATATATCTGTGCAAACATTCACACAAAAACGTTTTGAATCTGTTCTGTAGTAGAGGTGATGCAAACTATGGAGGTGTAGTTTGGTTTGCTACTGGCTCAAATTGGCAACACGTCAATTCATTGACAACAAAAGGTGGAGAGTTGTTTGAGAGAGGTTACCTGCCCTCCAGGAAGAATGGATGTCTAAGCCCCCTTATTCTGACAGGAACTTTTTTCATTTTTCTTCTTTGTCTTTTCTTTCTTGAATTAAACAAAAGGTAAAAATTTAGATAAACAAGAAAAAGTCCCAAAGATGGCCATCTGAACACCTAAAATTCTAATTGAAATAACTCAAACTAGATACATGAGTAGACAGATCTAAGTCAATTTCAGTTTTGTGAAAATGTAAATGCTGTAGAATTCTGAGGGTTTGTCTTAACAAACCTAACTGTTAAAAATATTCAAATTATTATCTTAAATCTTTAAAATACTATACAGAATTTTTGACAACATAACTTCTTTAGAAATGTTTTGGAAATCACCTTTATCAGTTTCTCGAGGTCAGGACTGAAGGCACTTGAGATGGTAATTCATGTTTGGACTCAGGTGCTTATTATTTCTTATCAGTGAAACAGCCTCAAAACCATGAATTCTTCAGCCTTTCATTAGCAAGGCACAAAATGGCTAACTATCTCTTGTTAGAAGGTCTTTTAAGACTAAACTATCGAATTAAGAAATGACACCTAGATTATTTTCCCTTTTAACCCAATAACTGATCCCTCAAAACCCGCAATGCAGAATTTTCTGTCCAATTACAAAACATCACCCAAACCCATGAAGAAAGAGGAAGAAGAAGGTAAAGAAGAACAACCTGCCTCAACCCTAAAACCTCCATCTTGCTTCGTATTTATTTATATATTCTAAAACCCCAAACTTAAACTTTTCCACCCTGTGATATTACAAACTTCTAACCAACTGCACACCCAGAATCCCAGTGCTATTAATCAATTTTGGAAGCCTTCTCCACAGCTTCAGGTCAATTGCAGCATGCTCTTGTGAGACTGTGCCTTTAAGCACAGAAAGTTTAAAATTCTCAGCATCCAGGATTCCAACAACCTTAAATAAAACCAAAATACATTAATTCTGTTATCTTTAGTATCTTTGTAAATGCAAGAAGGGTACCAAAATTTGAGTGTCTGTCTACAAGCCTTCATGACTCAGAATGAGGTTTTGGTGTATAAATGCAAGTGAGTATTGCCATTAAATTTCACGGTAGACCTCACTGTAGATATGTAATATATGCTTTTGCCTCAAGAAAGAAATCATACCTTTCCATTTTTCAATTCATAGATACTTTTGCAAGTTTAAGATATTGCCCATATATCAAAAAGAACCTCATAAACAGTTTGAATTATTTGATCTCTTAGACCATTGCAACTTAGGATCAACCTCATTTGGCACATATTTATGTAATTTCTCTTAAAAAATTAAAGAAATAATACATTAGAGAAATTCACCCCTCACTCACTAGGCTGCAGTTTGACTGATAGTCAGATATCATTTTCTCTGAAGTTGTGGACTTCTATTTTAAGTAGGATGGAAAACCCCTCACAAATTTAGCTATTAAAAATTAGGAGCTTTCCAAGGGACATCTCATAACTTATCCAGGAATCAAGCTGGTAAATAAATGGGCAAATTTCAGAGACCAAATGAAGAGAAAATGAAGCATTTTTCTTAAATTATAGATTGTGATGTAAATGTCCCAGAGAAAGACAGATTACATATAAAATGTATATAGAAACTTCTAAAATTAGAATAGGAATTGGAAGGGATTACAATTTCATGACTTTAAGTAAGCTTAAAAGAAGAGGTAACTAGCATCAAGGAACTAGGCATTCGCTTTCTTTTTTTTTTTTCTTATTGCACTGAAAACTACTATTAGATTTCAGGTTCACAAACCAGGTCTGAAATCACCGATTTTTTATTTTCCTCTGACTGTAGCAAAATTGCCTCCAGAGCTCTGTAATGTTAGGTGTTAATTATGTGCTGCAATGCAGTACATACTCTGAAAAGCAATATTGCCTTTGTCATCTGTGACTGATTACCCAATTCTGCCTGTGTTTGAAAGAAGTTATTTCCTGAAATTTGCTTTGTAATTCAGTTCGTGTGTCTGCTCATTAGTTTCTTTCAAGCTGCATCATTTTGCATACTTTATCACACAGACACCAGAAATGTAATGCTAGGAAATGTATTCACTGAAATACACTCGGTCAGCCCTGCTTTTAGTCAACAAGCTTTTCCCTGGAAACAGCAGATGTTAAGTAGTGAGCACTGTATCATGAGTCCTGTTCCAATGAGCAAAGCATACCTCGATTTAGCCTCAGAATTAATAATTTTTTGGTCATTCCTTCAAGAGATTTTAGTCTACCAGCACTGCACCCCAATGTAGGTGTCTGCCTTGAGTACCTGCAGTGAGTTTGGTGTGGTGATTTTTCAAGCATAGCTGTCAAAAGTAACTGATACTCTGTCTGTAAGTAAATGTGCATGTGTTTTACCTCTGCACTGAGTCTTCAGCTCTTGTTCATGAATCACTTCAAGTCTAGTGATTGTTTTATACCTCTTTACTCTTTCAGGCTTATCTTAGGAAAAAAACCCTAGAGGCATTTGATCTTAAAGGTTACATTTCCCACCGTGAAATCCAAAGATGAGCTCTTTCAGATTACATTACTACTACTGTTTGTCCTCCTTTAGTACAGCAAGCTGGGGCTAAACAGCCACTAGGCAGGAACAAACAATGCATTTAGAGGACTACTGGAAACTGTACTACTGGAAACACTAAAAAAATTAGTTCAGGATTTTTGCTAAGAAAATAGCAGGGACATGAAATGTAATTCAGGGAAATCAGTGCATCATGCCATCAGTGCATCAGAGGCCTCATTACAAGACAGGATGAGTTACTTTCTCTTGCAATATCATTTTGATTCCATTACAGGAGAGCCAAAGGTGCGTAGGCTGCAGACACTTAATTTTGGAAAGAATTAATCTACTTATGAAACCAAGAGCTAAAAGTAGTGTCATAACTGATGTTTTTCCCTTCAGGACTGGACAAGAAACTTCTTGAGTAATGATCAAAATCTTTAATTACCTCTAGTTTGAAGTTTAGCTTTAATAAACCAATCAGTGTTGCACAGATTTTTTTTCTTCTATCTACTCCTCTTTGAATGACTAATATGTTTTAAAAAAGGAAACTAAAGGGAAAGGTGTGACTTCTTGCACCTTACCAGATGTACCCTTAGCAACTAAAACTAGAAATTTAGCAATGTTTCACAGTACCTGTCTACTCAGTAATACACTCTAACACAATGGCTTCTAAACTGTTTTGTATTGCAAGGTATTTTGTTTGTTTATGCTGAGGTTTAACTGTAAATGTCACCCCTAATGCAAGAGACTGATATTGTGTCTATCTCTAGTATTATTTTCCATTGAATTATGCTACCAATCCCACCTAGAATAATTATGTACTCCATAGCTCCTGGGAGGGAAACACAAATGAGTTCTATGCAAATGTTCTATGCAAATGAGTTATGTACCTAAAAAGAGAAGGAACTTCAGCATGAGGAAGGTTAGAGCATAGGCTACTCAACAGCAGGATTTCTACAAATTTTGAAGTAACATACAGTAGCTGTGTTCAAATCTTGGCACTGAACAAGAAGCTCAGGGTGCTTACTTGCTCTGTTTCCACTGACAGGTTTACAGTGCGATCCACAGCTGCAAACAGACAAAATCAAACTTCACAGTTATTATGATCAGACATATTCCTAATTAAGTCTGGGGACCCATGAACTTAACACTGGCCTGCAGCCCACAATTGTGAAAGGAAGAACTGTCTGCCTGCATTTGTGATGGACTGAATATAGGCTGAATAAGAATTCTACACACATATATAAAGGACATTATACTAAGAATATTGCATACAGACCTTACAATACTGATTTGTCCATAAATACAAGCCCTATTCACAAGCAGAGTATTTCAAGATTTCCACCACTTGCCTTTTATATCTGCCAGAAATGAACTATATCTGCCAGAAATGAACATAATAATTCAATACAACAATTATTTTCTTGGCCATCAATAACTTTCAACTCAAAAGATCATGAATATCATCACTTACTGAGGGTTACTGAAGACTGTCAACTTCTAAATGTCTTTTTTCAATGTTGCAGATATTCAAATGTATTTGTGAAGCTATAGTTAACACACATGTATTTTATGAATTTAGTTAGGCTCCTATGCGAGTGTCTTAACACCAGGTCCTTTCTCCCATACAGCTGACTGATTATTGTGTGAATCAACACATGCAGGTAAGCAGGGTGACCACCAAGCCAGAACTGAAAAGCAGAGAGCTGACTTGTTTCATTACCTTGCTAACAATGCTGGGTAGCAGAGACACTCGGGGACACAGGCTCCCTCGGCTCCCTTAGGCTTATTTCATCCTAGCCCTGAGCAGAGACTGGGGAGGGGCAGGGCGGGGGGAGAGACTCACTGCTTGTCCCATTGTATCAAAAGGCTTCTGTGTTTTTTACAAGCTCTGGGCTTTTGAGCTTTCTCTCCCAGCAGGAGGCTCAAGCCTGTCTGTGAAAATGCCTCTCAAGTATCTGATAACATTTATGTTATCTCTGCAGAAATTCTACTTCTCAAAACAGACAGAGGATAATCAGCGATAGGCATAGTACGTGTTTTCTCACACTGATATTCTTAGCCCTTCCATCTGCAAGGCCCCTTTGAATGAAACTATAACCTTCTCACCAAATCTTTCAGTTTTAACCCTTTCCTCCCAGCTGTATCAGTGGTAATCTGACTATTATTGCACAGTTGATTCCACTACAATGGCACACAGGCAAATGAATACCTGGCCTTTAATAGTTCTCCAGGTACAGATCTTAATAGTAGTTGTTTATATTTAATTCTACTTCTGTAAATCCAGAAAACTCTAAAAGGCTGACATCTTCGTATAAAAATCACCTGTTCTTGCTTCTGAACAGTCCATGAAGAAAGAATGCTTTTACTTTAAACAGCACCCAAAAATAGTGCAAAAGCTCAAATGTATGCACAGAAATAGGATAAAATTCCAGATTATCAAAAACTATATGTTACTACATGCAAAATGCTTTTGAGAACTAGTAGATTTAATGACTTTATTGTCAAACTATGAATATTCATTGAACTTTACTCTCAGTTATTTTTAATGGATTTTAATTACTTCATTCTATAGTGACTGAAGAGAATAGAAAAGCCTTATTCACATCTTAAACCACTTATTTTGCAAACCATTCCTAGAATTCCCTGAAACTAATATATTTATGCCAAGAGATATCATTCTATTTGCAAATTTTAAGGCTATAAATTTGATTTTGGATAAAATATAAGGTTTAATAACAATGTTTTCTGTAAATACTGTTCTACTTCTGTTCTTTCAGACAGTAGATACAGAAGTCACAGGAAAGTTCAGGCTGGAAATGACTTCAGGAGGTGTCTTGTCCAACCTTCTTCTCATAGCATCAGCAGGTCTGAGGTCAGAACAGGTTGTTCAGGGCTTATCCAGCTTTATATTGACATCTCTAAGGACAGAGTCTCAAGTACAAATCTCTGGAAAAGTTGTTTTGCTGCTTAATATTCTTGAGGAGAAAAGGTTTTCTCTTCTATCCAGTCTCAAATTTACCTGTTTCTTCTAGTGCCCACTGTTTATTCTCCCACCACGTAACACAGTCAAGAGCCTGACTTTATCTCTGATGAACTCCTTACAGCTGCTGAGAAGCTGCTGTTAGGCTCATCCTGGTGCTACCTCTTCTTCAGAATGAGCAAGTCTCAGACTGTCATCCTCTTCTCCCAGAGAAACTTCTCCAACTCAATCAGTTTAAGGTCTCTCTGCCAAGCCTGATTCAGTTTATCAATGGCTTTCCTGGGAGGGGTGGGAATGGGGGCATCAAGACTGGATGCAGTACCAAGATGGTATCTCATAGGTGCCAAGTGAAAAAGTTCTTCTCAGTGTCCTGGCTGTACCCCTGTTAATACTGCCCAGGATGAAGTTTGTTATCCATTTCTGCAGCCAGGGCACACTGCAGGTTCATATTCACTTTCTACTGGTCAAGGCCTCCAGGTCCCTCCCAGCAAAGCAGCACCCAGACAGGCAGGCATCAGCCTGTGTTGTTGCACTGGTGCTCCACAGGGGCAGAACTTTTCATTTTTCACCTGCTTGGTGACTGAGCTATCCTTAACCTCCTCCAAGTCCCTGATAACACTGTTAAACTGGATATGTCTTTTTTGTGCTCTATGTGTCACCAGCATCCCCTGTTTACCACTGCTCTCTGTGGCCAATAATCTTTTGCCCCTCTTACTGTCTAGCAATCCAGACCCTACAGTGAAAACTTATATTAAAACAATAATTGTGGGAGATGGTGTTGAAAGCCCAGCTAAAGTAAAGGGAAATTATACCTCACCCATATATGCCCTTATGCCGACACAGAAGTCAGGTACACATCACAGCTTCTGCAAAGTGATGAAACACTCATCCAGTCTTCACTCTGGTGACAAATATGATCATTTTGATGTTTAGACAGTGCTTGCAAAATTTGGAGAAGAAAAGAAGCAAATTTACAGCTCACCATGTCCTGAAGTAGACAGTGAATTATAGCCCAAAATAATAGACAGTGAAAAAATAGCCCAAGTCTGTGGGGGTTTTGTTAGGTAGTTTGTTTTATTGTTCTGTTTTGTTTTGATGGTGTTTTTTGACATTGCTTGTAACAGGACACAGGCAATGTGATAGGCTAACAGAAAGGACTTGGGACTCGTCAAGTTTCGCCCAGAGTTTTCTCTGTGTGTCAGAAGATTTATTTTAGGCTGCACTAGTACTTATCTAATGACCAGCTCACTGTTAATTTTCTTTAGCTTTTACTTAGATTTGTACTGTTGTGTGATGTCAGGCCTATTTGTTGTCAGCAGCTGTTCTGAGAAGAACAGATATCTACAATGCTGATAAAATGCAATATGGAAGAAAACCAGCATGAGATTACAGCAGGGGATCTGAATTTACAGGCACAAAGCGTCTGCAGGGTTTTAAACAATTCACCAGGAGCTAATCAATGGTAAAAGGAAGGCACCCTTGGGAGACTTGCAGCACCAGTCTCCATAAAAAAAACACATCACAGATGGTATATTTGAATATAATGTGGACTTGCACACCAATGAAGAAAGACCAAGATTTTTTGTGGTAGCAAAAGTAAAAATGCCCTCCAATACGTCCCGCAGTGAGGAGAAACCATTAACAGCATCATGGTGCTCCTCTCATGAAGAACGTAGGATGATGAGAAAGCTCCCCCAAACTGATGGCTCACACCTGAGTGAAATGAGATTGACAGGAGAGAAAGGAAAATTCACTAGAAACTTTATGTGCATTTGTTTTTAACTTTACATAATTTGACCGTGAAATGTTATCACTGTTGCCAAACTAATAATAATTCTTTTTTATACAGATAAGATTTCAATTTTAATGATGAATTCTTGTGTTTGCATTGGTGCAAACAGTGTTTTTTAGAAAAGATTTTGAATATAAAAAATTGATGAAAATTCCAACAGCCTACTCTAGAAGTTGAATGGACTGAATTGACAACACTTGTTTTTGTTTTTTTTTCCCCCCAACAAGGATCTTTTACAGCATGATGTTCTTCTTTTTAACTGACAAAACTAAACAAACATCTGTGTCTGTAATTGCAGTGGTTTTGCATTCAAATGCAAAACAAAAGGGGGCAAACAAATCTTCTGTTTTTCTCAATGACTGGGATACAGAATGTTACAGTTGAACACAATCGTAGGATCAATGTAGAATGTTGACCAGTTGGAGAAAAAAAAAAATTAAATGTGTTCTTTGTTTAGTCCTTTAGATGGCTATAATTTTCTACTTTTCTCCTCATTTTAGTCTAGAGTACATCTGCTGCTTAAGAATTAAATTCAAAACAAATTTCCAGCATTTGCAGAGTCCAGGCAGAAATGATAAACCAAATTATCCAAAGCTTTATAGAAGATATACTGAGCTTTGAGAAATAGGACTGTTGACTTCTTTGTGCAACTTATTAAATAACACAACCCATTGCAATTTAGTCAGTAGGCGGGATGATAAGAAGAAGCAGCTCTTGTAGTTTTCTTTTGTGCTGGATATCAGAGGAATATGCAGGCTAATGTTAATGGAGGATAACTGTCCTGCACAACCAATTAGAGCTATAGATTCTAATCACCAAACAAAGTAACTGAATGTGAAGCTATCTGTATCAACGCTGAAGTGTCTTTCATTAGACAGGCACAACCCCATTAAAGCAAAATATTTTTTGCTTGTGTTCAAATCTTTTCTGCAGCACTGGCTAGAGTTTCACCAGTCAAAAGAGAATATCTACTGAGCTGTTGCCAAATTCACAGTCAATTGATGCAAAAAAATATATCTATAGTCTGTGGATCAGATATGTAACTACATAATTTGTTTTTAATTGGTTTAGCAGTATGATTGCAATTATATTTCTTGAAGAATACTTACAGATATATTTCAAAATATGCCTGTTTTTCTTATGTTTTAATTTGTTTTACATGTCCTTGTCAAAAAGAAATTAATTTTCTCCAGTGTGTGTGCATATGCCCACTTCAGTTAGTGATAAATCAAAGTGTTATCTTTAAAAACACATAGAAGTTACCCAGATACCAACCATTCATCAGAACAACTTGACCCAGCTTAAGAAAATTATTCCCTATGCTAAGTCATATTTATTGATAACAAGATATAAATAGACATTAAATCCAGCATCCTAGGTTAAAAAACCTTTTAATGACCGAAAGCACAGCAAATCCTTTAAAGACAAGTATTATAAATGATTGTTTCATTGTGTCTCCATCGTAAGTTAGACACATGAACTGTATAGAATTACTATTTTTGCTTAATTTTTACACACATGTGAATCCAGTCACACAGAGATTTTCTGTAAATGTTAGTGGGTCAATATACTCTTCCATATTATGTTTAAAAATAAGAGATATTTTGCAACCACAAAAGCTGCTGTATTATTGCCCATGTTCTCTTTCATTTAGATTTTTATACTGCTCTGTAGAGACACTTTTACTTGAAAGATTCTTCTAGTCTCTTCCTTTTTATTCTGTGTTTACCTTGGCTAGGTTAAAAACTTGCTGGATTGCTTGGCACAGAGAGTGGTGGTAAATGTATTTCCATGCAGTTGTGGCTGGGCATCATTAGGGCTCCCCAGAGCTCAGCATTTAGGTGAGTCCTCTTAAATATCTTTATCAATCATCTGGATGAGGAGATCGAGTGCACCCTCAGTAAGTTCACAGATGACATAAGCTGGGCAGGAGTGTTGGTCTGGTAAAGGGTAGGAAGGCTTTGCAGAGGGATCTGGATAAGCTGGATCAATTGGCCAAGGCCAGTTGTCTGAAATACAAGATGAAGTGCTGGGTCCTGGATTTGGGTCACAAAAATTCTTTAAGTAGTACTACAGGCTGGGGGAAGACTGACTGGAAGGTGGCCCTGTGGAAAAGGACCTGGGGCTGCTGGTTGACAGCAGCTGAACGTGATTCAGCATGTGCCCAGGTGGCCAAGAAGGCCAAAGGCATCCTGGCCTGTATCAGCAGTAGTGTGGCCAGCAGGACCAGAGCAGTGATTTTCCCCCTGTACTTAGCACTGGCAGGGCTGCACCTCAAATCCTGTGTCCAGTTCTGGGCCCCTCACAGCAAGACAGACACTGAGGTGCCGGAGCATGTCCAGAGAAGAGCAACAGAGCTGGCAAAGGGTCTAGTGAGTAAGCTTCAGAGACTGGAAAAGGTCATCTGTTTCAAGATGTCTTGGGGTCTTGGAATGTGTAGCAGAGGGTGAGTCAGATCTTCCTCTGGTGAAGTGGTACCCTGCCCCCAACACCCCCCAGCCCCACAGCATCTGTCAGTCATGGCACACTGGAGGCAGCCCCAGTTTTGCATAACCCAGTCCCTGAGTGGCCAAAAGACTGGAAGTCCCTCATGGGAGGAAGGCCCAGGATAGGCCAGAAAGATTTAAGAAGGGTCACCATGAGGTGAGCATGTTGTTCTTCAACCCTGCCCTCATCTTGGAGTTTTTCATTGCTGGAAACCAGGAGTTGATAGCTATGTGTCTGTTTTTCTATCACCTTCCCATCTTTCTGGTTTTATCCCTTTCTTTTTCTTCTCTCTTCTCACAGAACATTAGCATCGACTGGGTTATAAGATTTTCTTTGTTCAATGGGCTCAGTCTGTGCTGTAATAAGTGATGTTATGCAGTATTTATACTTTTGTAAAAGTTCCTTAATTTTCTATAATTTGCCAGTAAACTTTTGTGTATTTTTACCTCTTGAGAATATTTGGTTGGACTTTTCTCCTTTGCACCTACCCAGAGCAAAAGAACCTTGGTTTAGCCCTAGATTTGAGTTATGGGGGTGTAACAGTAGGTCCTATGAAGAGTAGCTGAGGGAGCTGGGTTTATTTAGTTGGAGAAAACCCGAGGCTCAGGGGGGTACTTTATCTCTCTCTACAACTACCTGAAAGGAGGTTGTAGCCAGCTGAGTTTCATCATCTTCTCCCAGACAGCAAGCAACAGGACAAAAGAACACAACCTCAAGTTGCACCAAGGGGGGTTCAGTTTGGACATCACTGAAAGGGTGGTTCAGCATTGGAATGGATTGCCCAGGGAGATGGTGGAGTCATCATCCCTGGAGGTGTTCAAGAAATGACTGTACATGGCACTTGGTGTATTGTCTAAACCTAATGATTCTATGAATCTATGATTCTATCCTTTCATGAAATCAGTGATGTGGACTTAGCAAGACATATGCAGACAATGCATAAACATACAAGCCATGCATCAGAGAATAGTCCCCTTCAGGAAATTTGCCATTGCTGCAAATTACAATGAAAAGTGGAGAGAGAAATCTTACAGCATTGTCCAAAAGATTTTTAGTCTGTTGAAACTTTAAACACAGATTACTAAATGCATAATTTCTATGAAGACTGTGATTGAAATTTGGGACAGTATCTAAGAAAAAAATAATAAAGTAAAACTACAAAATTAAGGCAGTAGAAAGGGTGAAAGGGTAGATGAGAAAGAGTCTGAAAAAAACACTAACAAGAGAGAATCTGAGGTTGGAAGAAGCTGTGTAAACACATGAGCAACACAGAAACCAGGACACAGGACCAAAGGTACAAAGGGGCAGCTGAAAGATTAAATAAACCTCAGAAATGTGACTTCAGTAAGATTCTGTAATTAAAGACAGTGTCATGAGAATGTCTGATGAAAAAATATTAAGGAATAATAAGCAAATAAGGATTCACATTGAGAAGGAGTTGAGAAAATTGAGAGGACTTAAATGCCATCTTTACTTAAGTGAAATAAATAAGTATGTAGATATAAATGGTAGAAATGGTCAGATACAAGAAAGGTACAGGGACATAAATGATTATTCAAGAAAATGAGTGGCAAATAAAAAGAAATAGCAAATAAAATTGTATACTATTAAAGATCCTCAATCTTTGTTTTTCCCACATCCTAGCAACATGTTTATCTGTGGTAGGAATTTACACCAGAAAAGGTCCTTGTTTTTGTTGAATATGTACTTATAAAAGTCACCCAAAGTAAGCAACATTCTATTTCAATAATTATTTACCATATGGAAAAGATTGGATTTCTTTCATTAATATTAAAAACAAACAAACACAAACGACCAACCAAACCCCAAGAACTTGCTGTGTCAACTATCTTGGCAGTCTAGGTTACATAGCAGAATTGCAGATTATATTGATTTAGTGCTACAGTCCATTATTTAGATTGCTAGGCTGCTATGAAGATCATAAAGTGATCATTGAGTTACTCGCTCAGAATATCCCTCCCTAGCACAGATGCAAATCTGAAAGACTAGCAGCTGACCTCAGTCCCTTTTTTCCCCTTTTGAGCTAGTCCTTTCCTCAGTTACTCATGCTTAATTGCCAAATTTAATAGTCTACTTCATTCATAGTAATTTCCTCAGGTTTCATGGTTTTTATGCAGAGCTACCTGTGCAAGGTGTAAAAGGAAAGGATTCCTAGTCACATCTGCTGCTTAGGAAGTGATAACAATAACCATAAGTTCTAGGAAACTTATATATAAATGTAAATATATATAAATATAAACTTATATATATATATATATATANCTGCAAGAACATTTTTTATTTAGCCCATCTAAAAGCTCCTCCAAAATATAGTATCAAAAATGCACATATCAGAATGAGGGTCTGAGAGATACTGTTTCTGTCCATACTATCAGCTATGTTATCACACATGCATCAGGTTATTTCCAGCTTTCTTTACAGTTCCCTTCTTGTTTGTTCCATCTTGATTTAAGGCTCTAACACTTCTCCTTTCCCTTATTAAGCATCTCTGTTTATCTCCATGCACAGGTTGCCTCTATTATCATAATTCTAATGCTTATTATTAATATCATACCTATAGTTTGAGTTCATTTTCTCTAAATATTTTTGCTTTTGGTTTTTTTTTGGAAGCAATAGTGGCAGATTCTCAGTGGGTTAATTGTGCAGAAACTAAGACTATCTATGGTACTTCTCTGCTGCTACAATGTACATGAATGCTGTGAGAACTGAAGATATTCAAAAAAAGTTAATTGCCACTTAAGCTATCTTTCATCATCTACATGCATTTATATTAACAGAAATCTTGTGATCTTTATCAAGTATTTTTTAATATATAAAAATCTTGACCAATGCACCAGGAGTAACTGACCTAACACAGAACCAATATGAAGGAGGAATAGAAAAAATCTCAGTGAAGCATGATTTTTTTAGCAAGCCATTTAATTAAAGCTTTGAACTGTGCAGAGTATGAAATCTGTAGTTAAGGTTGATTAGTCTTCAGATTATAAGAACCTCTTATAATGTTAGAAAATAAGAAACAAATTTCACACAAGAGAGTGACTAACAGCCTTCTGCTGTCAAATGGAAATGCAAAGATGTCTCAAAGCATAGCTGCAAGACCGAGATACTAGTTAGTTATGAGGAGGGCAAAATTAATGTAAATCATGTTTACCCTTTCAAGCTTGACAATTAAAATTGGCAATGGTGTTAGTATTCTCATTAAATTTTGAATAAATAAAAATCACCTAAACTCCTGTAGAAACCTGATCAAAAAAACAAATCAGAGCTAACAATACCAGTAATGAAAACAAGATTTTAAGGAAAATTCTTCAAAATGGTAATTTTTTTTTGAGATGATCTTGAGGAATTAAAAAAATGAACCAAGAAAGAACTATAGTAGATTAAACTTCATGTCATATTATAGACATTCATAAATAGGGCTAAGCTCTCTCTCTAAATAATTTTTCATTTTTAGATTTCTTGTCCTGCAAATACCCCCTCTTTGTATCCTGCATCATTCTGTATCTTTAACTTAATGTCTTATGCAAAAAAGATAACGTTTATCTATTGCTAGGCTAAATTTTTACTCAAAACAAAAAAAATCCATCTTGAAAAGTTTAAAACTAAGCTGGGAAATTAATGTCATGCCATCAGAGCATGCATTAAATGAAGGTATTATACCTTTACATTAATAGCCAGGAGTACATTATACCTATACCTTAATAAGCCCAGTATGTTGAAAAGTGACAACTGTTTCAGTGACAAAGAAATGTTAATTTATTTATGCAAGTTTCAGGCCAGATGTGTCCAGGATGTGCTATTTGAGAGTGTATGTGAAAGCACAGATTTGCCTACCTGCCTTTATAGTCACACAGTGGAAAATCTCCTAAATTGTTCAATGTTTCATTTTTTTTTGCGTTTTTATGGAGTTTTAAGTAGTGTGATAAAACATGACCACGCTAGCAGTCTACATATAAATGGATGAAACATTTAAATGGATAAATATGGTAGAAGGCTGCTCAGAAACCCTGTCTTTGCATTAACACATCACCTAGTATTGAGATATGCTGAGAACCTGAGTAATTTTGAGCAGTTCAGTTGACAGCAAATCAACTACCAGAGCAGGTTAAATCAAAAAGAGCATTTATTATCTTTCTTTGTGCATTTAAAACCAAATCAACCAACCAAACAACCAACCAAGCAGAAAAATAGAGAGTGTTCCTAAGACACCAAAGTTTCTGTTCTGAGCCAGAGATGTATTATCTCTTTGCTTGGTACAGTATAACTTTCCTACAGAAAAAGGAGAGGCAGCTCAGCTTTTGAATAATTCATAAGAGGATTTCCTTCCAGACCTCCAAATATTTCACTTACATGCAACAAACAATAACATTTATACAGAAATAGCTATTTTAAGCACTCCAAAGCCTCCTGTGGTCATTGCACAGAAGTTCACAGCAGGTATAGAATTAAGTGAGATGAAATATTCCCTCCAAAACTTAAAAAGTAATGTATTAACAAGAATTTCTGTGTTATGGCATGATAAGTTTTCATTACAATTCTCTTGGAATGGTCTGTATTACTCACAAGTAAAACATACTGAATTGTATGACTTCTGCAGACTAAGACAGAAATCATAGTGATATTCTTTACTGCAGCAATGCATGCATTGTGTGGTATGCTGTAATATATTTTATGTTATGTTAAAATTCTGATGCATTTCATTAATTTAATCCACTTTGCTTAAGCTGATATCTCCTGTCTGTAAAGGAACTGGAAGTTAAGCTTGTGTTTCTCTGTATGTGCTGTTTATAAAATCATACCTGCCTATCCATCCATTTCCCATAGTATTCCTGCATTATACTGGAACTCAAAAATAGCCTCTCACATGTTTTTATAAAAATAGACTACTGGACAGAAAAGTGTCCATTATGGTGTTCTGTGGTGTGGAATATCCTTTTGGTAAGTTTGGGTCCCCTGTGCCCGATCAGCTATGGTGCCTTCCAGTTTCTTTTGTGCACCTCCTCAATGGCAGAGCACGAGACAAGGGGGAAAAAAGTCCTTCACTGTGGACTACCACAACTTTTCAAATATCAAGGTGACTGGTTTAACCACTTCCTCAGCTTGTTCCCTCAGGACCATGAAGTACATCTCATTGCACGTATGGGTACATCTCAGCAGATGCAATGGACTTGGGCAGTTTTGAGTTCCTTAGATAGCAAAAAACATGATCTTTTGCAACGTGTGGTTTTTCATTCTTCTGGTCCTTGCCTTTGCTTACTGTGATTCGGGTAGTGTGGCTGGAGAACTTATCAGTGAAGATTGAGGCAAAAAAGTCATTGAGTATCTCAACCTTGCCTATGTCCCAAGACACCAGATCTTGTTTTCTTTCAAAGAGGGCCTATATTTTCCCCAGTTTACCTTTTATCACCAGCTTAGCTATAGGAGCTTATTCTTTTGTCCTTGACCTGGATGGCCTGGATGGTTTAGTTCTATTAGGACTTTTGCTTTCCTAACCTGATCCTTGATGGCTCAAAAAATCTCTCTGTATTCCTCCCAGACTACCTGTCCTTGCTTCTACTGTAGATTTCCTTTTAGTGTTTACATTTTTCCAGAAGCTCCTTGTTAATCCATGCAGGCCTTTCACTCTTTTTACCTTTCTTCCTCTTTTCTGGAATTCATCACTCCTGATCTCGGACAAGGTGATCCTTGAATAGTAACCAGATTCCTTGGACCGCTCTTCCTTGCAGGGCTTTAGTCCGTTGTACTCTACCAAACAGACCCCAAAGAGGCAAAGGTCTTCTCTCCTGAAGTCCAGGGAGTGAGCTTGCTGTGCACCTTCCTCCCTGTCCTAAGAATCTTGAATGCCACCATTCCATGGTCAGCTACCCTTGAGCTCCACATTCCTCACCTTGTTGGTGAGAACAAGGTCCAGCATAGCACCTCTCCTTGCTGGCTCCTCTGTCACTTGGAGAAGGAATTTATCTACAGTGCATTTCAAGAAACTCCTGGATTTCTTACACCCTGCTGTGTTGTCTCTCCAATAGATATTTTAGTGTTTGGAGTCCCCTATGAGAACCAGGGATTGTGAATGTGAAGTTGATACTCTCTATAGAGGGCTTTATCCACTTAATATGCCTGGTCAGGCTGCCCATTGCAGATTCCCACCATAATGTCACCTGTCCATGTCCTCCACTTAATCTTGGTCAGCTCCTTATCTATCCTCAGGCAGCACTCCATGCACTCCAGCTGGTCATGGACAGAGAAGTCAACTACTGCCTTCTCATTTCCCTGTCTGTCCTTCCTTAAGAGCCTCTATCCTTCCAACCCAGCACTCCATTCAAAAGAACCATTCCACAATGACTCTATGATGCCAGTAAGATCATAGCTCTACAGGCATGTACACATTTCTAACTTTTCTTGGTTTTTTCCCATGATACATATTTGCATAGAGGAATTTAAGTTGAGTCCTCTCTGAAATGACTTATTGGATGGGGTGGCTGGAATTCTTTTTCTACTGCCCTTCAGGTGTTGTCCTCCTGACCTGTGATCCCTTTCCAGACTCCAGGTATCACGTTCTGTCAGTAACATCAAACTGGTAGGAGTGGGATGGATAGAGCCTACTTTATCAACTTGGCAAGCCCATGGCTGAAGATACTCTTCTTCTTCTCTGGCAGATGGTGCCTGACCAGCCTGCTGTAGATCAGGTCTCTCAAAGCAAGTCCTATGTTTAATTAGTCAAACTCTTGGCTGTGGTTTTTTTTAGCCATTTGTTAATGGTTAACAAACAAATGGTTAACGGTTAATTTGGCTGGCCTTTTCAAACCCTTTCCCTCTGACCAGGAGGATTGATGCAGACATTCAGCTTATATACGATACTGAAAAAGTTCAGAACACAAAAATGTTGCAGAGGAAGAGAGACATAAAGCAAGCACTCAAAAGAAATGTCATTTAGAGGGTGACAGAGTTATGGCTCCACTGCAACTGCATGCAGCTACAGCTACCAGTTTAAAAGGTCGTGTGCCATTTTTCCCCACAAGTGAATGATTGTGCAAAATTCCTATTCAAAGTCAATGAACACACAACTTTAGAGTATGGCTACTGTACAAAGCATGAATTGATAGCAGCATCTCAATTTCATGGGCTGGGAATGGATTCATGAACACTGTGACTAAAACTGCTTATTAATATATGGACTGCTAAATAAAAATATCAAGGAGAATAATTCTTCAGTTGCTTTGTGTGGTACAATACATTCCTGTGAAGGGTATTTACTTTATATTTATGGAGCTGTGTTTGGCATTTGGGTTTGCTCTTTTCTGGAAAACTAACATCAAAAAATGAGGAATATAATCACATCTGTGGTTTCTGTTGGAGACACAGTGTCTTTTTCATGGACAAATAGCATCTTGGGTTCAATGAAAACAAAGGACATAGACAATATTAGAAATTCTATGACTCAGATTGGTATTCAAACTTATCTGAATTAACACTAAACCGAAAGTATAAGTATTCTGTGTGTTTAAGTATTCTGTAAGGAATGCCTTATAACTGTGTGTTTCTAATCTTCTGATCCAATATACCTTTTCAGTAGACGACAATGTAATCTCAAATTAAAAGTGAAATTTCTAAAGAAATAGTGCTCCATCATGTCATTAGAGGTTCCTATGTAATAAGCTCATTGTGGGTTACATCTGAGGAAATAGAAGTTAATCTCTTTAGAGCTACCAGACACAACTTCAGTGCTTTATACCTTTCAGGAAATTGTACTCATTTCAGGTGATCTATAACTGCATTTGTTAATTTTCTACATGTTTTTTATTCCCTCTATAATAACATTTTCAATAGAAGTAAATGATCTTTCAAATTAAGACTTATAAAATGAAATAAAATTATTTCTGTCAAAAGTATTTAAAATAATTTAGCTGTCTATCTATAAAACCCAATTTTCAATAAAATATAATCTTGATGAATAAGCATTTATATTATTTGAACAAAATGGGCATTTGTGTAAAAGAGGTTTCTGTTACTTTTATAAATTAATTTAAAAGAAGACATAGTCGAAGAAGGCAATCCAAACACAAGAAAATAACAGTAATATATTTTCAAATACTTCATCCATAACTAAATCATTTCAAACATTGATAATTTTCAAATGAAAAATTGTTTCAATGGCTTCAGGACTTTGTAAATAAAGCTAACAATGTGTTATCTAAATTATCTAAATGGAGATGGAAGAAACAGGAAGAAAAATGCAGAACATCCTTTCTCCTGAAATAGGTCTCTTAATGTTTTGCTTTAATTTATAACTATGCGTCTTTCTGTTGAATTCATCTAAAACTTTCAAAAAAGACCCTAGAAAAAACATGATCTTTATAATGCAAGACTCTGCTGAAAAAACCCCTTTTATGTTACATCAATATTTTCACTGGATATAAAAGAAATAAATGTGGAGAATATGTCCCAAATACCTATAATGTACAAAAAGAAAAAAAAAATAGGAAAAAATTTTAAGAAAATACTGAATACCACTCCTGAATGAAACAAAAATACTTTTTAAAAACTTAATAACCTAAACATTTTTATGTATGCTTCAAAGCAAGTGTCAGCAAGTTCCAGTAAATTACATGGAAAATAGCAAATGGACTGCATTACTCTTTCCTCCCATTCCAATGAGACAAGATTACTCCCTCCCCCATACCAGATGAGGCATCATCAGTACTCGCAGATTTCCTATCCTTTTCTTAGGATGACTAGTGATGGAGATGTGACTGCCCCTTCACCAGGCATTTTCAGTGTTTCACTAATATTTTTTTTCCTAATATTTTACTTGACTTCTTTTTGCTGCAACAGAAGTCCATTATTTCATGTTTCTAGGTATGGTAGATGGGGAAAATAGAGCTTTCCCTTCCCTTTTGCATCAGCTTCTGACATGCTTGGAGACTGTTTTTTTCCCCTCTGTAGCTTTTTTCCTTGTAAAAAATTTAATTCTTCTTCATTTTCTCTCAAGCCCTGATACTTTTTAGTGAGGTCATTGGACATTTTCCATGGAATGTTCAAACCTCTTCTTTCTCAATGGGCAGTCTCCAGTATTTTCAGTAGTGTTTTCAAGAAAGCCTTACCAATCCAGAGCAGGTCAAAAGACAATATACTCAGCAGTAAATGCTGCTCTGCTATGTCTGGCCCCCCTGCACAGTCAGGTCAGGATGAAAGATCTGCAAAGGGGAGACTTTCTAGACTCTTCTGAAGCTAGACAGTGTCTGTGGAAGGGCTCTACATACATCTCTTTTTCATAGGAGCTTTATTTCAAATTTCTTGTAGCATATTTTTTTGTTTATTTTTTTCATAATACAATCTTTGCGCCTCTTTCAATACAGCTACCATTTATTCACCTCCTTGAGACATCTTAATTATCTGATGTTTTCTCAAATAAGTATTGCTCAAGTTTTTGCTCCTGTTTCTGTATATGTACTATTAATTATTCCTGTGCAAAGTACTTTGTACATTCATCCAGTTTTTCAGGCACCATTTCCCAAACTATCCAGATGACTTTCTAATTCTAATTCTAATCTTGTTCTCCTCCAAACCTGCAGCTTTCTCCAGGTTTGTTTCAACTTCAAATTTAGGAAGCATATTTTATATTTCATTTATATTTCAACCTGGCCATTAATACTAATGAAGAATAATACATGTGCAGAGCATGAATTCGACATAGCATTCTCTTTTAACAGCGATGCTTATTATCTCTCTGGAGATGACTTTTTCCAGCAAGTGCTGCCTCCATGCTATAAAGCCAACCAATAGAAAATGTCCTTTCTTGAAGAAAATCCTCTGAGACACTTTCAGGGGCACTATTTAAGGTTAAGATTTGATAGCTTTATGATGGTGCAAACAACAGAAAAGGAGATCCTACAATAAAAACTGATGAACATCTCTCTGAATTCCGTTAAGCCATTGCTTTGGAGTCTTACCTTGGCATAAGGCAAACAGATGCTAACAATAATGATTTTACATATAATGTGACACAAGGTTCTTCTCTGTCACCTAACTAAATTATGAAGCCTTTCAAATATGCTCAAATAAGGGGAAAATATGTTTCCTTGAAATCGTGGATGAACAAAATCTGCTACTCATGTGACATGACTCCAGTAATACAAATTTTATTCCAGTTTAGTCATGTGAAATGTTACAATAACTCCTTGTGTACTTGAAAAAAAATAATATAAAAGACCCCTTTATGCCCCAAGTCTAAATATTGGCACTACATTTAATGATTCAAATATTCATTGTCACCCTAAACTAAGAAACAACCTAATCTGCTGAAAGAAAATCATAATAAAAAATATCATATAGTGCCTTTTATTCACATGAAACACAGCCCATTTTAAAAGATGATAGAATAAACAATTTGAATGACTTGCAACATTCTAATTGCTAATAGACTATTTTTTAATTGTCAAACAAATTTACTCTTTACTTTTTGATGTTTGGAAAAGCTTCAGAGAAAAAGTGCCAGGGTCTAAAAAATTCTGTGCTTTTATTCTCTATGTTTTGTGTTGTTTTCAGAACAGCTACATCTTATGCCATGAGCTCTTTAGGTTGCAAAGGAAGGAATAGATAATTTCATAATTAATGATAAGCTCCCATCTAAGGACTCAAGACCTATTAAATTTGTCAATGCAGAAACACTTAAGAAAGTTAATCTGAAGTAACTTTTAAAGTGGATTAATTAAATGAATTAAAGCCATGTATTGATCTTTTTATTCAGATTTTCAGTGCCTTTAATTCAATGTAGTCTACTTCAGACTTCAAAGTGAATTAGGCTTAATTAAATTAGGGATATTTTAATTCTGAATATGTGTCTACATTCGGCTAATGCATTTTAACACATTTAGCATTTAACATGCATGGAATTGCAGAAACTATAAAAAACCCCTATTGTGAATTACTTATTTAATAACAGCTGCCTGTGCTCACATACTTTCTCCAGAGATGATTCAATGTAAGATATTCTTGTCTTGCAATGAGATGGGACATGCTGGTCATTTATTCATATCTTACTTTCACATGTTGGGTATGTCCCTTTTATTTTCACACTCAATTGATTTGGATAAGCTTTCTCAAGCATGCAAGGCAAATACTTTTTTGATGCAATTAAGTCTGAAAGAGTTCAATGAGAAACTGACTTCCAAACACAAAAAAATGTTATTTTGGATTATTTTTCTTTGCATGTGTATGTGCTGTTATTCTGTCTCATACGAACAGTTCATTTTTTTAAAGACCTTAGAAAGACAGTTTTGATGGAAAATTGTTCACCACCCCTGACCATGGTAATAACAATGCTTGTTCTCTTTTGTGAGAATGAAAAGCATCTCAGAAATGCATTACTGAACTGACCTTACTGACTTGTTTTGGGGAGAAATTGCTCTGTTAGGCAAGAAAGATGAAATCTGAGTGTTCTTAAGTGTTTCCACTTATGTCGTAATTTAGGAATGGTAGTCCCCAGTTTAGCATTCCCTCTGAAACACTCAAAACCATGCACCATTTGCTCATTCTCCATTCTCTTATCCCCCTCCCCCAGTGGTGGGCTGGAAGGGAGGATGGGACTCACAAAAGGGAAATATCATGGGTTGAGATAACAACAATTTGGAAATGGAAACAGGAATGAGTTAAGAAAATTAACAGTAACAGCAGTCACACTAATGACACAGTCTAATGACAAGAAAAGAGGTGAATGATTCACATGTGATGGCTTCCCTCCAGAAATTCCCTGACTGTCCCCTCTTCCATGGAAATTCCCTGACTGTTCCCTCTTCCATGGTACTCAACCCAGAAGGGAATTCAGTATTTCCCCGTCCCCTGAAAATTATGCAAGGTGGCATAAAATAACCTCTGGGTCCTGGTCATTCCCCTTACTGGATACTGCAAAAATTAACCCTGTCCCAGCTTGAACCAGGATGACTTGTCAGAGAAAACAACTAACTTTGAGTTGCTAATATTTTTATACATGGTTTAGGAGGGGATTCAGCAAATGTCGTAAGAGAATTTAAGAAGAAGAAGAAGAAGAAGAAGAAGAAGAAGAAGAAGAAGAAGAAGAAGAAGAAGAAGAAGAAGAAGAAGAAGAAGAAGAAGAAGAAGAAGAAGGATAAGAAGAAGAAGAAGAAGAAGAAGAAGAAGAAGAAGAAGAAGAAGAAGAAGAAGAAGAAGAAGAAGAAGAAGAAGAAGAAGAAGAAGGATATGATTTTTTTATCATGTTTTTAGTCTGTACCGTAAATGTTGCTTCCTACATCTGATATTTCTAAACTTGATAAAATAAGTTACTCTTCAGTTGAGATATTACTCCCACTAAAATGGAAGACAAATATGTCAGATTTTGATTTGCACACAAAGCATTAATTTATAGAATCAGTTCAGAAATATAAACATAGCCTCAGAACCAGGCAAGAGAAATTGGGGAGGAAAAAATGTCAAGAACTGTTATAAACAAGTATCTGTTGTCATTCAGATTTTCATATATTCATATGTAATTTCCATTAGCAGTTGTCTGCAGCAAGTACTTTATGAAATTTACAAAGCAGAAACTGTTTAATTGCCAGTGCTATTGAACAAAAACTGACAGGAGAGGTATCCTATTATAATATGTACATTCTCTCAGCTACAAGATGTCCTTTATACATCTATTTACTAGATGCACGTGATTAAGAGTAGGCTTAAAGCATATATCTATTTGTGACCTTAATCCACTAGTTAATGCAGCTTCTCTACTGCTCATTCCTTTTGTGCAAGTCCCTCAAGAACGTAGAAAAAACTTTTTCAAACAAATACGTTCAACTAAAAATTGTTCTTTTATTTCAAAAGCCATTGTTATATTTTCATTTCTCCCATATAGTTATGCTTTTCTGCTGTCCATCACCTCCACCCATGGATTGTTTGGCCTCATAGTGATTGATTATTTGAAGAGTTGTCATGTGCAGTAATGGAATGCTTTTCCTGTGAATAGAATTGTTCAGACAGCTGATTTGGTCAGTCAGCTTTAGATCTCTGAATAGAAGCTCTCATTTGCTGTGTCAGGATGATAGTCATAAAATGTGTTTTAATGTGACAAAAGCAGACCTTTGCATTTCAGACAAAATTTTTGTGTAGAGGCAAGAAACTTATTACTGTAAATATTTTCTCTGTGCAGTTATTTGATTTTCAAAAAACTAAGGATTTAATTTGTGATTTTTAATAAAAAACTGTTATGATGTAAACTAAGAATAAAAATAGGACAGCAGTAATATTTCTACTTCCATACTTTGAAGGTATAATAAATTACTGAAATATAATGTTGAAAATACAGGCGAGTACATGTTTTAATAGCTTTTCTCTCCTTGGTATTACAGGAATTTTTTTGGAAACCAAAAGTAATACTTAATATAAAGGAGCTAATGCAACATCTACTGACTTGGCTAACATACTACATGAATAATTTCTGGAATTCAAAGCAAGAGTAGATGTATCTCAGATTCAAACCCCAATAGTTCCTTATAGTGATTGTTTTTGATTGAGACTTCAAGCAAGTACAGTCATAATGGATCCCAGAACATAAAGCAGCAGAGGGCTGGTATGGTTTTGTCCAAATTTTTGTGTTGTTGAGAGTCAAGGTCATGTCTGCATGGATTCTTAGTCAAAAGGATTTGAAAATTACATTTATAGTTAATTTGTATTGCTCTTTTTACCTAGAGATTATTGCCACTTCTTTTCTTGTTGGTTATTTTTGGCCCTACATAGAAGATGGCATTTGTAGTTACGTGGAAGAAAGCAAAAACACACAGGGTCATAGAAAGGTGCAGGAACTTGTTTTCATTCATAAAAATTCAACATTGAATGACAATAGAGAGACATGGTCCAAAGGAAGAGAAAAATCTATAAGGTGAATTTTTATCTTACATTGGCTATTCAATGGGCAAAACAAGAAAGACAGTGATGTTCTATTCCAATTCTATTACAGACAGAGGAGGAAAACAAAGTTTTCTCAAAGCGAACAAAAGACTACTCAAGGCAAGAAAGAACCAAGGAATTGTTTTCCTCCAGCATTAATATTAAAACCTTTACTAATAAAATAAAAATATTGATATGCAAAAGCTGTAAACACTCTAAAGATTCAAGTGGGAAAGTGGATTTCTAAATGTGATCTCAGGAAAGAAAAAAAAACTTAAAAACTTTTTAATATTGGAACTTAGTTTGGATAGGAGTAGTAAAATTATAGAAAATGAACTCCAGCTCAGCCAGACCCAATGCACTGATATATTCTACATCTAAGGGCAGCAAGAGTTCCTCCCTTTCCAGCTTTGGTGCTAAAATTATTGGTGTCTGTCCTGAATCACTGGACTGCACCAATGAAAACAATCACATGAGGATAGGTCAAAACTAATGTCTAGCACCCAATATCTACTCTGCTGTCACTGTCATTTATGTCAGTGACATTATTAATATTCATACTAATGGAATCACTATATTTTATGACAAAGCAAGTCATAAAATAAGATTCATTCTACTACATGAATCACATTAATACATTTTTGCTTTATCTAAACTGTAATAATCTTGCTTTTGAACTACCCCATACGTAATTCGACTTTATCCTGTTCCTGTGAAAAAATCTTTAAGTGAAAGTAGAAAAAGAAAACAAAGACTATATTGCCTAGTTAAAAAAAGTGTTATCATAAGCCTATGGGGGCATTAATCTTCAATTATTAATATTGTATTTACCTTAACAAGTACTGTAGACAACTTCAAGTTTGTAATCTATATTTAATTTGAAAACCACTTGAGACATAATCAAAATTTTAGCTGCTTTTTTGTTACCAACCTACTTTGGTAAATGCTTCTAGAAAAAAATGTAAATGTAAATTACATATCCCAAAGCACCAAATTCTCTTGTAATTTCTTAATAATTTTATTTTCTAAACAAAGCCGATATAAAAACTCTTGGAAGTTTTTATTTTCTCTGTAACTGCTCAAAATTACTTTGGATGAGGCTTACAAAGTCTCCAGATGTATTCTGTGTGTACTAAACATTAATTCAAACATTCATTTGCTGATTACATTCCATTCCTTTAAAAATCTACAAACCTGAATAAATAAAAACCCTACCATTTTTATTTACACTTGCAAACACAAGTGAACACATGAAATGACCCAATGCTAATATATAATAAAGTCCGTTAATCCTTGTCAGGTTTCCTTTATATTTTTTCTTAATCCTACAAATTCTACCCTTGGTAATCTCCCTCTTTTTTGGAAGATTTTTGAAAAGCAGCCCACCTAATCTGTTCTGAATGCCAGATGTAAGAATGAAAAAGCTTTCCATGGTGAGGGATTAAACTTGAAAACACTCCTTCAGCAACTACATGACACCTCGTGGGAATACAGGCTTAAAAAATAACACCTTTGAACAGAATTGTTATAGCACCTGGGGAGAGACCATGACCACAAAGAGTTTAAAAAGGTATTTTCACAAACTCTCATCAGTTGCCCAGTAGTGCTGATTTTTATATTCACAGTCCAGTTCACAGACTCTGATAGAAACATCCAAGACAAGGAACTGCTGGATATCTGATATAGAAGGACTTTTTCTAACACCAACATCTTAATATATCTAGATAATTATTGAATAGGTAGCACACAACTTTCAGGACAGCTTTAATGTTTTATCTTTGGAAAATGTAATTGCAGAGGAAGAATCTTTTTCCAATGTTGAAAATCAACATATGCATCACAGAGGTTAAATTACAGTTATACAATGTTGCAAGAGATAATTTATCTATGAAATATGCCAGGGACCAGAAAAGAGGGCTATAGCATCTTAACAAAGTGCAAGTGGCCATACATACTTGTTTTTTTGAAGCTGAGTTAAACAGTTGCATTCATATTTTTTCCAAATGTGAAACTGTACACAGATCTCATCTGTGAGAATAAGTGGATTAGGTTTTACTATGTCTTCTAATCATCTTCTCAGTCTATAATCAATATATTACTTTCATTTATTTAAGGCAAGTTTAATATCTGAGGAGTTCCAGTTCCTTAATTTTTGCANAAAAAAAAAAAAAAAGATGCATCTTTTCAATGTATGATCCACTACAGTTCTGACAGGATTACAAATCTCCATGCTGTGCAATGTTGTCAAACTACCACAGTCCATGTACCATTAATTCACACAAGGTAGTCAAGAGTATTTTTAAAGATTTTCATGAATAGCAGATGAAAGTAAAAATATTTATAATTCTGGTCCAGGGAATTCTGTCTGACTGCTCCTGAACAACAGGTTTCATGGGAGAAACAAGTGCCTCTCCCAGATGAGAGACACAGTGCTTAAGCAGAGATCCCACTGCATCAAAGGGGAGTATACAGGGGCTTCCAGGAGTACTGGAAGAGTTTTTAGACCTGGGAATAAACAGAGGAGTATAAGAATCATAGCTAAAATTTTGCAGGCAAGGAAGCTGCTAGATCTACTTTATTTTAAACCACCTTTCTGAAACTGAGCAAGGAATATCTTTGGTGCTTTGTAAGTATCCTGTGTTAATGTTGCATGTTTGCACAGAGCATCTTAAAATTATGTCTTGGATAGTGTGAATACACCTGAAGAAGAATTGTTACTATTTTTCAAATTAAATATAATATTATTACCTTCATTTTTTCTGCTTTCAATAGCATTTATTGGCAGATACATGTGTCTGATTCTGGAACACAGTCTATATCACCCTGATGAGCTCAGCATGGTGTTGAGACTGTGTCATTTTCCACTTTGGTTTGGCAACAAACCAAATTATCTCTTTGAAAAGAACCATGCAGCAACGCTTTTTTATCCCAGGTTTTCTCTCAAAAGTGACAACAATAAAAGATCTCCACATAGAACTACCAGGAGCTGCACTTGTTCCAGAGACATTAAATCAAAGACAGAGATGTTGCAGAGTTATTAATGATAAACACACACACACACACACCCCTCCCAAACCTCAGTTAGGAAGGGTTTTGTTAAGTACTGTTTAAGCTTTCCCATAGTATAACTTTCAATGTCTCAGATTTACCACCACATTCCGGGACAGTTAAGGGTCTTATCCTTATCAAGTGCATCAAAATATACAGGAGGAAATTATCATGAATGATCACTGGTAACAGCTGAAGAATTTAATTTTCCTCTATCAAACACTTTTCATTTTATAATTGTTTGGGGTTTATTAGAGGTTTTACAATACTTTTCCAAGAGATCTTAAAATCTTAGTAACCTCTAGCCTCATGGAACCCACCTTCCCTACCAGAAGAATACTCCAGGACGTTTCACAGCCCCATCACATACTCAGTATGAGAGCTCCAAGTCTCAAATATTCAGACATCCAAGTCTGAATATCCAATAATCAAGAAAAAGTAAATATTAAATGGCTCAATATGACAAACAAAGCTCCTGGATGACTGAAATTAATTTAATTGAAAGCTTTTAGTACAAACTCTAATGGAAGTAAAAATTTTTTTGCCTCCAAATTTGAAGAAAGAAAACATAGGAAGTTTAGTGATGCAAGATTTTATTGAAATTCATGAAAGTAAAAAGAGTTTAATTGGTTGTTGAAAAGGAGAAAATTACTGTTTTGGTTTCCTATTGTGGTCAATAATTTTCCACTTTTAGATGTGTTGCTTCTACACAAAACTATTGTTATTATATAACTTCAGAATGATATATCTAAATATTAAATCACAAAATGAGGAATAAAATGAAAGATTACTATATACATGCATAATGCATTGCAAAAAAATAATAATCACACTAACATAGTTGTAATTTCAAAAGATCCTAGTCTGACAATCTTCCATATGCTAGTCATGTCTCTCTGCAATCCCTAAAAGGAGTATTAGAAACCTGTTGCCATTTTTGCTAAAACGATACTATTTTAAATACAAAAGTTAAGTCTTAAGTAAAAACTGCAGCTTATTTTACATGAGATCAGTTCAATTTTTTCTCCATTTTAAGTTCCAAAACATCCCTTAATCCCCAATCCCTAAGGCAAAAAATTAAATTGGTCAGCTTGAGAAATTGTTTAAATATTTAATTCAAATTTAAATGACAAGTTGATCCCAATACTAGTGACAGTTTAAATTAAAAGAAATGTATAAGTTCTGTTCAATAAAAAGTTAGATAAATGAAGACAAGCTTTCATAGCCTGTGAGTCCCTGTGGTCTAAAAACTGACTAAAGCACAATTTTCCAAATTTAAGAAAATGTGAATATACCAATATACAAAGTGTTGAAAAAAGCTAAGTTGTACTAAAGCATGATGGATTGCAAACTAGAACAGGAGGTATATTGGAGTAGACATTTCCTATACCACTGAGTATCAGTGCCCCTTGGTCCCGTTGCTGTGCACTCCAGCACTGCCTGAGCAACCCCAGTAATCAGAAAGGAAAGTACTGGGTGTCCATATGTTTGTTCAGTGTTCCTTACTTACCACAATGTCTTCTTAAAGGCTGTCAAGGTGATCGATGCTTGCGAGCACAGACAGGTTGTAACAAGGTCTCATAATCAGCAAACTGTCTATGTGGACTTCAATTAATAGAAATTGGTTAACAAAATGGGAAAAAAAAAAAAAAAAGCTCTGGGGACTGCAGAACCTAGCTGTAATTTAACACATATTTCCACACATCAGATGTCCTTATCTCTTTTCCCTTTTCCAAACATATGTACAACCACAGTTGCCTTCAGTCAGGTTAAGTTTGCCTCAGGACAATACAACTGATTATTTAACTAAGGATAGATGCTATAACATATATTTTATCTGATTTGGGCCCTATGCACTTTATCCATTTCTCACTGCCCTGACATTAAAAATGAGAAAGTTTACATATATTTTGCACTCATTTTAGGATGCAAGCCTTGACTGAAATACTACACCTTTTGTGTCAGTGTCTCAGGAGTGGAACCAAATACACATATCTTGCTTTCTGTTTTCCTCCAGAAGCATGTATTGAGGAACAGTACACCCCAAGTTCTGACCAAATCAATCAGCAGACCAGAGTCTTAAAATGTTTAAACTACTGTAATCATTTTGTGTCAGAGTTTTTATGCACTGGCAGCTGGACACTAAACTTTAAAATCAATTTAGATTTCAGAGCCTGGTTTTGGTTGTATTCATATTTTGTGAGGTTTTTTTAGTGACCAGACATACTCCAGAGGAATTTGTACTGCAATTTAACATATCCCAGGGTAAAGCTGATCAGGTTAGAAGTTCTCTGGAGAAGAAGAATACAAAAATCATTCCTCATTAAAGTGTCCATAATGAGGGTTTTAGAATTCAACAATAGCTAAAGCTATTCAGAGCTAAAAGAGTATATATTATATGGGGGTTTCTAGGAAGCAGATCCACACCTGCAGTCTGTACCACCCAATATCAATTAATGCAAGACAAGCTTTTTCCATGTCAGAGGACAGTATCACTGCCATAGTCATCTGGACCACAACCCCAGATAAATTTCAGGCAGCCACAAACCTCTATGGATGTGATTTTTTTCTGTTTCCTCTCTTCCCAAGATTTCACCTGTGCTATGGTGCATAACTAACACATCTTTCCAAAATAAACTGCCAAATGTCAAGGTTGAATACTACTTAAAAAGTCTCCAAGTGGAGAAGGGTTTTCCTTAGCCACAACTATACATATGCATGAGAAGGCATTAGTTGTTTGTCTTTCCAAAGTACATTACTACATCTTACATGGGTGTTTCTGTAATTTCTGCCCACCAGAATGTAATAAACCCTCTGAATTTCTGGTAGTCAGTAATTCAAAGCCAGAACAAAGGTTATGTAAGAAATAACATCATACTTTTTGTAGCTTTTTAAAATAACTTTCAATGATGCCTATGCAACATTAGTATGTCTGTATAGCTGTAGTCCTCAAAGTCAGTTTAAGAAAAGTGGGTGGTGCCCAATCAAGGCTAATTTTCCTGTGGGAAAGATGGCACTTGTTCTGATTTGAGTTTTCATTAAATGTATTGAAAGTATTTATTGAAAGTATTTATTGAAATAACTTCCTCCCAAGAAAAAAAAAATCGTTATCAGAAGTATTTTCTACAACCAGTATTTTGGGACTTGGCTGTAACAACTCTGTCTGTGACAAAAAAAAGAGATTTTTTAATGGGAAAAGAAGACAAGAATAAAGATATATTTTACATACAGCGAACTTTGTTTTTCTTAACAAAATGGTAGGACTGGGGATCGTATTAGTGAGTAGCAAGTCAGTACAGGTAGACTTTTACTCCAGCACTGTCCAGCCTGGCTCTAGGGCCAGACTTCCTCAGAATACTAACATCAAGAAATATATACAGCTCTTAAGTCATCAGACATCACAGTCAATATGGATGGGTGGAAAGGGGAAAATGGATTTACACGTTAGGCTGAATACCATGGCTATAAATTATTTCAACAGCTAACAGACAGAAAGTCTTCAGAAGAGAGGTTCTTCAGTGGCACTTAATCCACTACCACAATATTACACATAGACCTTTCTGGTGACAGCTGCTGCTTAGCAACAACCCTTCTATCTCCCCTGCTCCAAAAAGAAGAGTAGAGGTGTGCTAGGAGTACAACCCAGAAAACAATATTCCCTGTCTCGCTTAGAATGAGTATATTTCCAGAAGACCACACAAGGTTTAGTTTACTTGAGTTTGTGTTTGAGCAAAACAGAATGCATGCATGTTAATTCTCACACACATACCTACCTCTTAAGTAGCAGGAGTACAGCCATTTGGAAACCTATTTAGTTCTGCATCAGGTAATATACAAACTGAAAAGAAACCTGTGTAAAAACTTCCTGTCTTGTAGTCTCTTTGCCCACCCTCTTAGCCTGTCTTGAAGAGGATAAGATGTTTGCTTTTGACCAGCCATCACAAACCTCCTTTCATTACACGTAACCTTTTGAGTAGCATGAGCCTCACATCAACCATGGTGAGCTCTGCCAGCGCCTCATTTTGTCTCATAGGTGTATGTTCAACTTGCTTGGGTACTCTATCCCTTTGTCCTGATGCTCTGGGGAGTGTTTCATTCCCACAGCTTCTGTCAAAAAGGCTCTGACCAGCCAGCCTGACTGTACAATTTTCCTGTGAAAATGAAGGCAAAGAAGTCAACCAGCATCTAAGCCTTTTCCATTTCCTTCGTCCCTAGGTCCCCGACCTCATGAGCAGAGGGTACAAATTTTAGCAATATTTTGCTAAATGTACTGGGTAATACAATACCTAAGGTACCCAAGTCTGGCACTGAGTTAGGAATCTTATTAACTTTGGCTGTTAAGCATCAAATGGTCCACGATAATTCATGAACTTCTTAACAAAATAAAGTACACTTTTTAATAGTGTGACAGTTTAAATTTTTTAAAGTAAAATAATGACAAAGACAGAACTGTGCTATTTCTTTTGTTCACGCATCCATTCCAGCCCAGCAAAATAAAACTGAACATCTTGATATATAAAAGAAAATAGTATTTTCATGTCACACTTCAAGATTTCAGCTGCTTCTACAAAGACAAGGAAGGGTATTCTTCCCATCTTCTACATTTGAAGTTGTCATGTCAACTTATTCAAATGAGTAGGGGAAGATTAGTGAAATCAGTCCTCATCTTCTTGTGAAGGAAAGGCTGTTTAGCACAGCTGGATAAAGGACCAGGAAACGACATGCAGGTGCTCTGATATATGAATATCAGAGCATAGGATATGAATAGGTCTGAGGCATAGGACTTGTAGTAATACCTCTCACACTGTCCTTCTCAATGACAGCCTGATCAATAGCTTTGGGGACAGGGAGGAGTTTTTCTACAGCTTAAACCTAAGTCAGTCAGAGCCATGATAACTTTTCAGCTTTCACAGAATCATAGAATGGTCTGAATTCGAATAGACTTCAAAGATCATCTAATTCCAACCCCTTCTTCTGTGAGCAGGGACACCTACTACACCCAGTTTCTCAAAGCCCCATCCAGCCTGACCTTGAACACTTCCAGAGATGGGGATTCCACAACTTCTCTCAAAAACTTGTTCCAGTGCCTCATAACCCTCACAGAAAAAAAAAACTTCTTTCTAATACCTAATCTCAATTGATCCTTCTTCAGCTAAAGGCCATTTCCTCTTGTCCTATCACTACATGCCCTTGTAGAAAGTCCATATTCAGCCTACTTGTAAGCTTCTTTCACTGCAAGATCATGCTGGAGCTGCTCAGTATTTCTTCTTGGGTCTGTCTCATTTAACATATTTCTTACTCTTGCTGATACTGGTGATGTTTGTCCATGCTCTGCTTTATCTGTCATCAAAAGCATAAGGCTTCTGAACTGCTCTGGAACATGGAGCTTCATGCTAGCCTGGACACTAGCATTGCTTAGGTCAATGAAACACATCCCTAACTAGGTGAACTGTGACTTTCTGCCATCAGCAGGGAGACACATTCACAGCTGTCAAATACCTTTGAACTCTCCCTGGGGATGAAAGTTTCTGCACAAGATGGAATAAACTGCAAATTGTAAAATAGTAACTGGAAGACGAGCTGAGCAAGCAGAAAATGGAAGATGCCAAGCTATCTAGGAGGATGAGTACATGCCATTGACAGCACTATCATTTTGAAGTAGTAACAGAGAAACATGAAATTTGGCTTATGACTCAGACATGTGAAACCAAAAATATAACAATAAGGCCAGAAGGAAGTAAATATTACTTTATTTTGCTGGCAGGAAAGCAAAACTTGGAAAGTACTTGGTTCTTTGTCAAAGATCAACTCAATACACTGTTCAAGAAAGCTGCTTCTTACTAAAAATATCAAAAGAATATAGCCCTTAAAATGAGTTCAGCAGGAAAGAGACACTTTTTCAAGACAATGTTTAGATCTGAATATTTTGTAAATCACACACGGGCCACATCTTCAACCTGCATAGAAAGTCCCTATTCACTCCAGATTTTCCTGCTGTCTCACCCTCCCTCAAAGCTGGTATAGTTAGCTTTGACTGAGATCTTCACAGAGGTTCCAAAGTAGGTTCATATTGAGGTGTCTGTGGAACCAAATGGAATACCAGCATAAATGCAAAAAAAAAAAAAAAAGGAAACAGTAGTTAACTTGAGCCTGAAATAAAACCTAAAATGAAACCCAAGATGTCTTAATTCAGATCCCAATCTGTAAGAAAATGTAAATTTCTCTCCCTTCTAGACTGTAGTGAAATAAAATGGTAGACTAAAGAGCATATTATATATATACCTCATATAATACACCCTGCCTTATTACTTCTTTATCAAGTGCCCATTTACTATGAAAGGTATCACAGGAAAGAAAACCTCAAGGTTTAAATTATGAATTTGATAGTCTTGTGAGGAAAATGTTCCTTTTTATAAGTTATTATAAAAATAATAATAAGTTAAGCTTAATAAGCTTATAAGTTATTATCCACAGAAGAGTAGAAAAAAACTAATAATATGGATGGTTCCTTTCCAACAGTTTTGCACCCTAAAATACTTATTCTTGAAGAACACTTTAGTAAAGTCTGGGTAAATGACACCCATAGCCTTTCTCTCATCCACTGTGTGGGAAATGTAGGTCATCCAAGGGTGACTGTGGTAGTGCTAGGTTGATGGTCAGATTAGATGATCTTGAAGATCTCTTCCAATCTTTATGATTCTGTGATTCTGTGATTGAAAAAGGTCAGGATAGTCAAGCAGCAGCTGCTTCTCACACACATACCTACCTCCTAAGTAGCAGGAGTACAGCCATTTGGAAACCTATTTAGTTCTGCATCAGGTAATATACAAACTGAAAAGAAACCTGTGTAAAAACTTTAATATCCATGTTAAACATATTAAACATTTAATCCATATTAAATGTCATAAACCCATGCTGAGTGGACCTGCTCACCTTAGGGTTATCCTGTATGTGCCCTGTGATGCCATGGCAGATCATCTGCCACACAGCCCTCCCCAACACCAATGTCACACTGTAAGTCCCTGTTTGTTCCAAGCCCCTTGCCATGTTCAGGGATATCTTTCACTACATCAGATTGCTTACAGCTCCATCCAGCCTGACCCAGAAAACCTCCAAAGTAAGAAAATCCCCAGTATCTCTGGACAATCTCTTCCAGCATCTCATCACTGTCATAGCAAAAACATTATTCATTATATTCAATTTAAATCTACCCTCTTTCAGTTTAAAACAGTTGTGCCTTGTCCTATTACTATAGAACCTGGTAAAAAGTCGTTCTTCATCTGTCTTATAAGGCTCCTTCAAGTACTGAAAGGCAGCAACAATGTTTCCCTGGAGCCTTACTTTTTCAGAACAACTGCAACTCTCTCAGCTTTTCTTTATAAGGAGGTGTTCCATCCTTCTGACTATTTTTGTGGCCTTCCTCTGGACCCATTCCATTGGGTCTGTGTCTTTTCTGTGCTGAGGACCCCAGAACTAGATGCAGCACTCCAGGTGGGGTCTCACATGAGAGCAAAGGAGAAAAGTCACCTCCCTTGACCTGCTGTAATCTTCTTTTGATGCAGCCCAGGATACATTTGGCTTTGTGGACTGCAAGTCCACATTGCAAGCTGATGTCTAATTTATCATCTATGAATAGCCTCAAGACTTTCTTCTGCACTCATCTTTCCTACTGAATCTCAATATAAGGTGAATTTTTATAGCTATCAGAAAAATAAGCTCCATGAAACATAATACCTTCTAGTCCTTCACCACTTGACGATTCAAAATCACTTAAACTAATTGTCTGTGCATCCTGGAGGAAGAATTATAAGAAAGGATTACCTTTGAGGAAAAGCTGAATAACATATGACTGCAAGCTAGAATTACTGACATTTTCTTTAATGTATAACCTTTTGAAAGGAAAAAAAAGATTCATGCACCAGCTTTATTGGAATTAAAAAAGATTAATAAATCAGTTTCTTGTTTATACATCACCTATCATTGGGAAAGATGACACGAAGTATATAGATTTGGTTACAAAATAGGATTATTATGTGAATCTGAATAAATACTATTCTGTCTCTCATTCTATATATAAAACAGACAGTGATAAAATTACTCTTTCCTCTCTTCTTCAAGTAGCATGACTGTCATACAACATCTGGATCTGGAGACGCTTCTTTTGAGAGTCACAATACTCAACAAAAGGTCGTAAGAAAGATCCTATGATGTGATCCACAAACACAAAAATGCAGTACTGATATTTTTTTATTTTTACACTGTCAAATTTAATAAAATGACCGGTATATCTGGAATGACACAGGCCAAATAGAATGAACTCCAATTATATAGAATATATACATAAAAATATATATATAGTGGCTTTGGTTTTTTCCTTTCTTAATCTGTTTTATCTCTCTTGTTTATTTCATAACTTAAAAGCATCAATAATGAATATAAGAATACATTATAAAGAATTTTTTGGCTTCATGAGACAGTATTCATGGAAAACTTCTGCTTCATGGTTGTTTGAATTGTTTTATTATCTAACAGAAGATACAGCAATGTCATGAAAATAATTTGCTTAGACCCTTGTTGCTTAATTTTTTTCTCTTTGATTTTACAAAAAAAAAAGATGATATTTCAATTAATAGATCAGAGACTAGCAAAATAAAAGTTTACTACTAATTTAGGAATGGTATTATGCATATTTTAGCAGATGTTTTACATTTTATGGTCAATCTTTATTGTTGAAGATGTTCTATTAAAAATACATACAGATGGCTGCAGCTTTAACATCAAAACATGCCTAATTCAGTACAAATTTTTATAAAATATTTGAATTTATAGAAAGATATTTGAATGGTGAAACCATTTAGAGGCTCTTTTGGTGAAAATTGGCAATGAATCCAAATAGAGAAATAAACAATTATTGCACTGACAGATGAGATGACACAGGAAGGAAAAGCAAGTCCCTTAAGAGTGATAAACACAGTGGTAGTGGAGACAATGTGGGGAACAAACTAGATATGTGGCACTGTATTAATAATACTGGGTGTTAACAACTACCTAAAGTTATGAGACAAGAATAAATTTGTGGTTGCATTTTTCTAATATAATGAAGCACAAGAATTCATGTGAATGAGATCTCTTTGTATTGGTTTGTTCACATAGTGTGTAGTAACAACTAAAGGTGAGCATCTTAAAGACCATTCTTTCAGATTAATAAATTACATAAAATTTTCCATTTGATATGAAATAGCAAAGGAACAATGAAACAGAAGTATATATTTTTCTAGAGGAAAAAAAAAAAACTGAAAAAATATATACCTGAACAAGTCAAAGAGGAGTTACATGGATAGGTTGGATAAAAAGAGGCATCATCAGTCATATTTTCGAAAATGTACAAATACCCCCATCTTTTTCATTATTTGCAAGCCAATGTCCTCTCTTTTTTCGCCTGGCTAGTTAGGAGCAACTGTTAGTATTGCTACTCCTGAAACCAAGAAGTTAGACAATATTTGACAACTTCCTGGAATAGCTTATAATATAAATGAGAAGATACTAATAGGTGATAGATACTAATAGAAGATACTAATAGGTGGTAGAAGATACTAATAGATACTACTAATAATCTATTTGGACTCTTTGCAAGTAGCAGTTTTGGGTATTAAGGGAGGGTGAAGTAAAGGAAGCACAGAGAAAAGATTCCTTGAATGCTGACAAACACTAAACAGAAACCAGCTCCAGCTTTTCTACTTAGAAATCCCCAGGTTTCATGCTGCATAATCCTCCATGCTCAGACAATTTTCTCGTGGTGATGCTTATAGCGGCATATCCTGGCTTTCTGGTGGATTTTATTGCTGCTAACATCAACTCTTAGGCTTTAAGTTAAAATTAACTAGTATCTATTTTACCTTCTAACATCTTAGTATGAAGTCTGCAAATTTCTGTTAGGGAAAGCGAAGGCTTTGTGACAACTCAAAGTAAACTTCCAGATTATGGAACAAAAGCATGAGAAAAATCCCATTGCCTTTTCACTCTACACGTACCAGGAAGAGGGCTCTGCAAGCAGCTAGAACCTGATAATGTAATGAGCCTGCAAAGTATTTATGTGATCATACCGTAAACTACCACAGATAAAGCTTTTATTGATGCTGAACTTTGCAGTGACAGAAAAATGTCTAATTGCGCTTCTTCCTTACAACCTGGAAATATGTGTCTGGTAATATTTCCTATCTTTCACAAGGTACTAATATCCAAGACAGGGATTCCAATAAAAGCACTAAAACAAGCAAGCAGTAAGTATTCATTCTGTGGCAATTAGCCATGCTTTGCCATAATATTCTGTGCACTTGCTGAAGGCAGGTTGGCAGCAGAGGTTCCAGGGAAGCAAGGTGTTACAGCTCAGTAGTGCTGAAGAAATTTGCAGAGGAAAATATTGGCTCTACTTTAAAGATCACAAATGCCCAGAGCTATTCTGTACCCTTGCAGTTAAGAGCCTTCCCTATCCATCTGCCACTTCCCCTACTCTTTTGATTGCAGAAAGTAGATTAATATGTGGATAAAGTAAACAAACCATTATTACAAGACAATTTTACCTTTTCTCAGCTGGCCGATGGTATGGAAAACAGTCAGGTAAGGATGTTGCTGTTGAAAGCAGGCATATTAAAACTCGGGATGTGCTGTACTCTCCAGATTTATGGTCCAGAGAGTGTTTACAGCTGCACTCAGTGCTTCAGCTGCACACAAAGTGAAGCAAATTAGATGGAGCTGTGAGAGACTCAGCTGTACTTGAGCAAGGCCTGCCTCATTCCAGTGTAGGTCAGTTCACTAGAGATATGTTGTCTGTGTGCTAGAGGGACTGCCAGGAACCTAATGAGTAACACGACAGAAATGTTTTAGGGAAAGTCAAAGACTGTACATCACAAAAAATTCCCCATTTGAGAACAGAGCTTCAGCTCTGCAAATATCTGGTGAGAAATAAAGGCACAGAAGGAGTGTAGGACAGGTACACTTGGACATATTCTACAGTAGTTACTTATCTATGGTACTTCTGAAATGAGTACATGAGGTAGGTAGTGAAGCTAAGATACTGTTACTGATAAGGTAGGGAATTATTTAATGTGTAATCAAAACAAGTTCACCAAAGAAAAATGCATTTAGGAGTACAAATATTGCAAGTACATTTTCCACATCTATCTGAGTTACTAGTATCAGCCAGGGCTCAAAGAAACAACTGAAGTCTTAACAGAGTCCTGAAGCAACATCTTAGAGCTATTCGGAACAAGAAAGAACTAGTTTATATTATGTCAGGGATTATCTCTTCTTGCAGAATGTCTAAAAGAACTTCTAGACCAGTCTTAAATAAAATCAAAACAATGTTAAATTCTTAACCAGTGAAATGGAGGATTAAGGTTAGTTTAGCTGCTGAACTTTTGTATGTCTAAGGAATGTCCAAATACTTGCTCCCATTTTCTGTGGGTAAAACAACACAGAAACAGTAATAATTTCAAATATGCATAGACTCTTAAAACATAATGCATTAATCTTACACCTTGTTCTATGATATCCCATATTAATTTCTGTAGTTTATCCTTTCAGGCTAAGGGACAAATATTACATTTAAGCAGTCTGTGTGTGGCACACTCAAAAAAAAATGTGTGAGAAAGAAGCAAAGATGGCTTGCTGCAGTCTATCCTGAAAAGATGTTCAGAATTCAGATTTCCAGTTTCTTACTGTGAAAGTGATGGAAAATGTAGCCATATATTTCTGTAATGTTTCTTCCATCAATCAATAACAACCACAAATATGTTATAAAAAGTAAGGAGAAATTCACAGTTTGCAGGCAGCTTCCTCTGCCAGTGAAAGGAACTAATTTCCACCAGTGAAGGCTTAAGCCATTTGCTCAGGAAGCATACTGGGTTTAATGTTGTTATTCTGATGCCTCACAGTCCATTAAGGCATGAATGATACAGCTTTTTATAATTCTTGTGTGGCTTGTCAGGGCAGAGGTTCTGTATACTGGAAGACCAGCCACTACATAGATAATGTGAGCTCAGACTTTTAAACTCATTGCTGTTCTCACCACCTCTGCATATCTGACATGCAACCTAAAGTTATGAATCACAGATAAGAAGGCTGAAGCACCAAGGAAGAGCAATAAAATAACAGGTACCACAGCTTTTACAGAACAGTTGACACTATAGATCATCAGAGTGTGATTTTAAGTATCATCTTGAAGAAAACCTTGTTCACATCCTATGAAAACACCTTTCAGCTGTTATGCCACCTGTCCAGCTAAACACTTTCAAAGCTGTATTTACAAAGCCTCAAATATATACAAGGCTCTATTATCACAATAAAACACATGAACAGACAGCAGGCACACGTGAATGTGTTTAGAATACTCTCACACATGCTGTATTTATACACACACAGGTGACAAACAAAAACACACATAGGCATGCATTCTATTTCTAGAAATATTTTTTCAAACCCATGCAAAAAAATTGTCCTATTATTTTGTACATCTGGCATATGCATTGTCGCTCGTGAATAAATATGCAATTATAGAAAAATCCAAGTGTCACATCATATGTTATTTAGGCTTTTTTATTTTAATGAGCAAAAATGAATAGCTATTGTTGTTGAAATGGATTTATAATTGAAATGCTGTCTGTTCATCTGGATAGCAGTAAAGATGACAATGCAAACAAACAATGCAAACATTATCTTATTTATTTCTTTTAAATGCAGGAATTGTACAATACTTTTCACTAGATTTTCATATTTGACAGCTGCATGGCTGAAGAGCTTCAGATATTTTATCCTCTTTTCTAATCAATTTTAATTTATAGCAAAAATACTTGGCATTCAACCAATGAAAAATGCTAATTCTATGAAAGAGAAAGAGGGAAATAACTAATTATGGACAGTGAAAGTTATATGTGCTGTGTCCCCTAAAAATTTTAAAGAAATTTTTAAGTCAAGTTTGCCTTTGTGAGAAGTGCATAATGTGGAGAGTTCCCTTTTTGTATATTTATTTATTTACATTAACTCAGTGACAACTAATGGAAAAAAAAATAGTGCATTCTCCTAAAATAAAGCCTCAATAAAAAAACAACCAAAAACCCCACAACAGTAATTCAAAAAAATTAACAAGGAATTTCAAAAGTTTGTTAACTAATGGAATCTCATTGATGATCTTTGTCACACTATTTAATTCCTTTCTCATGACTTTTATGCCATTTGTCATTGAAAAGAATAACTGGCACATTTTATTTTACCCTAAAACATGATGTCAGACTTCTGCAAAAGTTATGCAGAAAAACATGCTCAATGGGACAGACAAGCATAGGCTCACTACTTGTACACATAATACTTGCTAGTATCATCTTGTCCTCACTCCTAATAAAGCATAAGCCTTAACCTTCTCCTTGACAGATTTTAAATTTAAAATTTCCAGCTTCACATCAAGGCTATCAGTCAGCCTTAAACTTCTACTGCTCATCATAAACCATACAAATAGCTGTGTTCTCATTTCTTATGTCAACAGAAACCTTCCCTTGAATCTCAAGCCTTGAACCAAACTTGAGATCAACATTTATTTTGCTTCTTATGTCCACTCTCTCACAATCATTTCTCTAGTCAATAGGTTTCTGAACAATGTTTTGGTGGTAATATCTGTAATAGAGCAGCCAGAAGTGTCCCTTCTAAAAATACTTGATCATCAGTATTAATCAAGATTACTTGCAATAAATCCTGCTATCCGCATTAAAATAAAGAATTGCATAGCCTTAGATTCCTAAGAAAATATAACAGTATTTAAAACGTGCAAGCACAAATGCACATTTAACATACAAGAATTCATTTCAGCCCTACCTGAAATGTGATCCTGATTTTCTTCTGTACTTAATTGCATAAGCTATTCCTGGGAAGATTCCTGTACTCTTGAAAACCTTTCTTCTGGATAATGAATTCCAAGATCAGTGAATTCTTTCTTCCAGTATTCTAAGGCATTAGCAAAATTTCTCCTAGTACTTAATGTATGTAAAATTCCAAGGAGGTCTGCATTAAATGTAGTGATTTGCCATTAAATTAAGAGGACTGCCTATCTTAAATAATAAAAAAATAGCAGAAGTTCAGTGGGAGTAGATAACAAGGAAGGTGCCCATTCCCACTGGTTTCACCATGTCAAATTCTAGTCTAAATAAAATAACCAAAAATTTGTATAGAAATATAAGACAAGTGAGAAAAGACCACACTTTCAACTAATTTTTCTAGTTGAATTGTTTGATCCAGCAACTTTGCTCAGCAGAAGGAGGGGAGGTAAGACAAGATGAGCAAATGAATTGCTTTTCACTTTCTTTAGTCACCCCTATTTGATGCTGCTTGCAATATGGCAGATGGTGCTGCCACTTCCTCTCCATTTTCTGTCTGATGATTTGCACAGAGAATAGCACATTTCAGAAAGCTTTGGTTTTAATAATCACAGTGGAAGCAGCTCTTAAACTTCCTGTGATATCTCCATGTTGACTCAAGCATTTCAAAACAGAGGTTTACCTTTTCAATAGTGGAGTGAGACAATGCACCCATTGAAAAAGATTCAGCTATACTCAGAAGACGGGAAATTTATTTTTAGTGGGTTAGGAATATCAACTGGGAAAAAAAAGAAAGGCAAGGCAACATGTATCCCCAATAATAGAATGGGGATACCTTTATGTGTATCCCCATTCTATTATTTCTGCTGTGCAAGAATCTTGAAAATAGAGCAGGCTTAAAAAAACTGAAGTAAATTTCAATCTAAAATATATCATTTTACAACGTCCTTCTGATGCAGCTTCCAACAAAATCATCACAGAAATTTTGTCTTTACTTTCTTTTTCAACTTGACTTTAAGATTCCAAATGAAATACATCTGCTTGCTGATTAGCCAGAGGATTCAAACTTGTTGTCTGTGTATTATTTATTTTCAATTCCTTCTATGTAAAATGGAAAAAAAAATAATAGAAGGGAAAGAAACATTACAGAAATAAAAAGACAATATGCTGCACAGAGGAAATATATTATTGCTCACTTTGTTATGTTCCAAAAGCAAGCTTTATTTCTGCTATATCTAATCTGAGCTTTGGTTTAGTGTATGACTTTTCTATTTTGTGCCTCTGACTCTCCCTTGTAAGAACAGGAATTCTTACTACAGCCAACTAACTTTCATGACAAGAAAAAAAGATACAGTGAAGTAGTACAGAGTTATAAATCACAAACTGAGTCAAACAAATTACATTTTTTGCACTACCATACAGAGATAAACACACCGGTATTATATTTGGAAAATAAAATTTAAAAAATATAGCAAAAGTAAGATAGAGAAATCTTTCATTATCATCTATCTGGAAGAACTATATTGCATGCCAAGATCAACAAGTAGAATTATCATGTTGACTAAAACAAGAAGATTGTTAACTATTAAGAGTTCAATAAATCTGTAATCTTGCAATGTGAGGGAAGCAATGATTTTTCTGTTCAATTTATTAGGGCTTCAGGGATATGAATCTGAATTATTGCTATGTACTTTTGTAGGGCAAGAGAATTACTTTTTTCAGTCTACTGTGTCACCTCAGTTTTTTTCCCTGGAAAAAAAGCCAGTGTTTTTTAGATTTTCTTACCCTGTGCATCCTAAAGGAAACATTAAAGTCTAATCACCTTTGCATTTTGGAAAGATAGTATATGATCTAAAACTACACACCTAAATCAATCTTTATCACTTCGCATAAGAAAGGCAGACTGTCATGTCTTGATGATGAATCCCATATTTAATTAAATATACGAATGTTGCAAAAATCTAAGTCACAAGCTACAAATTCGAGTTCTATGCTATTGAAAAAAAAAAAAAAAACTGAAAAGGGAAAGTATGCTACTTATAGAAAAAGATGGAGTTTTTTAGCTATCTAAAATTTAGAGTGCATTTAATTGAGAAAAAAAAAAAAAAAGAAGTCTTCACTTTCATCTCATTTGCAGTAACTCCTAACAGGCTATTTTTTTTCCTCAGAATTGAAACCTGGTGATAGTTATTTTATAACTATATCAGAACTTAGCACAAAATTAAGGAAGCAGTCACCCAATAGCTATGTCTAACATTAGAGACAAGGACAATTTTAAAACTTTTTATTTACTTAAGAATTAAGATTTTACAGAGAAATCTCCATACCATTGATTCTTTTTTTTTATTTTTATTTTACGATTTTTCTTTTTCCCATGGTAATGATTTAATGTACATAATGAAATAGTCAGCTGAAAAGAAAATTTGATGTCTGCTTAGACATCTTGAAAGAGGTAGAGTGGATCACACCACAGTTCATTTAGACATTTAAAAGTTAGACTAAGTCAGATTGTCCCAGTGCTTTCTTTAATGACACCTGAGAGGAAAGCTTTCTCCACAGCATTTCATCTTATATATCTTAGATGCTTAAAATAAGACCAGCCCGAATTAAGAACAACTCAATTTCACACTACTGAAAACACTGAGAGGCAAAAGCAACTTGCTGTGACTCAGGACAACTTGCTTTAGAAACCTAAATATAGTGACCAATGTCTCATTTCTTCATTATATCAGTTTTTCTAAATATAGAAATGAAGTTGGTAACAATCTGTGGCTTGTTTCAAGGCCATGTTCATATCTACTGAATTTATTTTCATCAAAAATTGAAAGCTATAAGGCTAATTAAAGGAGAAAAGTTATTCTGTTCTTAATGGTTAAAGAAAATGGAAATGATGTGTGCATCAATCACCACTGTTTTAAATCAGTGTGTTTGCTCTACCCCAGGCAATCCTACCTTCATATATCAAATATACTCCATACCTTTCCTTTCTTATCTGAGGCTTTGCTTCTGTATCTTTATTCATTTATCTTCCTTCTCCCCAAACCTGCAGTATTGCACAGGCAGCACTGTGTTTCCTCATCAGTGTTTTTGAGATACTTGTGGGAAAAAAGAAAGTAAGGAACCAAGAAACTGACTCATCAATTTGAAATGAGCCAACTTGCTTAAAAAAAAAGAAAAAAAAAAGAGGGCTGATGATGAGACTTGTCTCTTTCTTCTTTTTTTCTGTTCTGTGCAAGATCCTCCTGAGAATAAGAGAAGAAACATTCTTCTTCTTCTTCCAGTAGTCTTGACAGATTGATTCCCCCATTTTCAGGTTGCCCTAGAGAGGTCATAGTTCATAATTGTTTTCTCCTCTAGAAATATAAATCAGCAACCTCATTACACTTGTTGAAAATTTAGCTTTCAAATGTAGAAACTGTGGTAACTTAACACAATGTATTTACTCCATTCCAGAGGAATGTTTCCCATTTTAATTGTATGACACCCACAGCAAAAAGGGAAAAAGAGTTCTCCTTCCAGTATAAAACCCAGAAAGTTACTGCACAGTGACAAAGGTGAATGAAACCTGAGATTACAGAGAAAATTAATTTAAACTGTCTAATCCCTTCTCCCAAGTTTTGATCTAGGAGTTAAGTGGAGGTTGTGACGTGGAAATTCTAGCTACTTGTATTTGTAAAATCTATAATGAATGAAAATCCAGACATATCTTTGACACTATCATATGTGAGAAGACATTCAGACATTGTATGTTTCCATGCATTTTGGGAGAAGTGCTGCAAATTATGGTGAGCCATGCTTTCTATTGCATACTCCAGGAATATTACAATACAGCATAAAGTACAACTATTAAGCAATTCATTGTGAGAAACATTCATTGACAATTTCAGCAACTTTGTCACAAACAATTATTCAAGGAAATTTCCCCCATATTTGATAACCTCTTGTCATGAGTTGACCCTGGCCCAATGCCAGTGCCCCCATGAAAGTATATTTCCCAGAATGGCTACTGTGAGATGTGACCCAAAATACAGCAAAGCAGGCTTCTTCATCTCAGGGATAAAGGAAAACAACTTTATTAAATCTACAACAAACACAAAGAAAGAAGGGAAAAAAAACCCCATACACACACAAATTCCACAACGGAAGTTTTCAAACCAATCCTCCTCCCCCCCCACTTTCCTCCATCACACCATGAGTCAAGGCTTTACCTTCCCAATCCAGCAACCACCCCTTGAACACTCAATTCTCTGTCCAGTACCACCTCTCACACACAACCAACTCCCAGTTCATCAGGAGAGAGGAGTCTCCCTCTTGCACCACAGGCCTCCCCCCAGAAGCACAGTCGAACCCTCCTGTGCTTCCATCGTCACATATGGCAGCCATCCAGGGAAAATCTGCCAGGGTGCAAATCTTCCTTCCATGTTCAGTGCTCTGACCACCGACCATGGACCCAAACTGCTTCTTGGTTTTCTCTTTTTAAGGATGCTCTGCCCAGTTCCAGAAGAGTGACAGTCTCTCTCACATTTGGGATAGCATTCCCCCCCATATTCTCTCCCCTGGGGCCTGGGGTTCTCAGGAACACAGATCTCCTTCATCCTCTGAAGGCAGAGGGCTCCACCTC
>VZRH01002888.1:929804-945119 GCA_013397555.1 Urocynchramus pylzowi
AAAAGCCAAATAGAAGAACAGAGCTGTTAATATTTTCAGAATAGCACCCCTCCCTGTCAAAACCCCTGCCAAAACCCATCCCACAAATGCAGCCCCACTCTCAAAAAGCCCCCAACCAAGCAAGAATAACTCACACCCTCCCCCCAGCTTTTATGTTCTATTTTGGTCCCTTTTTATGACTAACAGGCACCAAATATTGATTCAGTAATTAGTTGCCTTTTTCCACAAAATTGTGGTATAATTTGTTAAAGGATCTCCAAAGGTTCCTTCCAGCTTCAATCATCCCTTTGTGTTGTTTTGGGAGAAAAAGGTAGAGGAATTGGGAATGAAGAAATGAAACTCATCATGGGAAAAAATGGAGGCTGGGGTAAAAGGTGTTTTGCACCATCTGACTCTATTTTAGTTGCCAATAAATTAAATCAATTTTGCTCAAGTAAATCAATTTTTCCCAAGTTGAGCCTGTTTTCCCCACGACAATTGCTAAATGATCTTCCTGTGTTCATCCTGATTCCTGCACCTATTTCCTCCCCTCTGAGAAGGGGAGTGAGGAAGTGACTGGATGGGCATTTGGCTGTTAGCCAGGACTAAACCACCATACCAGAAAGAGCCGTGCCCACACTCAGCACACAGGAAGAGATGAAAGGTGCTGCATTCCAACAGCCTAAAAGACTTCAAAGGAAGCAGCAATGTTGGAAGCCCTAATAAAGACTGATAATATAAAATAAGAGCTTTGGCAACTCAGATGAATCTCCTGGAAATGCAATGCACAGCACTGCAATAAAAAATTAATTGTTTTGTCATTCCATAGCAAAAGCAGTTTTAATAATTAAATTGAAAAATAGACCTGAATTAATCAGTTTCAATACAATCAACAAAAGAGCCACAACAAGTTATTTTCTTATATGGATTAGCACTCTTTCCCTGAACCTCTTTTCTTCTCCTCCTGATGAAACTGTTTTGTGTGTGTCTTGCTTTCTGTACCTATGAAGTTGTAGCTTCTCTTTTTTTGAAATGTGTAATCCCATATTTGAAATATTAAAAAAAAAAAAAAAGCTTTAGATACTTTTCTTCCTTTTGCTATTTCTCTGCAAGTTAAGAGTCTACTGAATCTTGCCATTTTGGCAACAGTTGTGAAACAATTATTTACTTAAAAAGAAATAATATATATTATCATTTATTAAGAGAACACACATTAAATCCAAACACAACATTAATTTTTATATAAGAGGAATTTCAAGCATCTGGTTTCATTGGAATAGATCAATGTAAATGAAAAAGCTGCTGAGAATATCTGCTGAAAACATATGTCTCACTCTAAAATATAAAAAAGCCTAGAAAAAGGCCACCCATGACAGGGTTTAAATGGTTGATTTCTTGTCCTTGAGAAATAGAAGAATGAAAAAGGAGAACCACATTTCCCTGGAAAAAGATGCTTGTTTGTTTCTCTCTTAGAATAAGAGCATTGGAAACACACAAGTCACAGATATGAAGAAATGGATGAAAAAATGAGTGAAAGTGCCTAGGACACATCACTATCTAGCAGCTGAACACTCTGAAATCACAACATACTGTTTCTGGTATAAATCATATGCAATAGAGGACCATAAAAACATAATAAACCTAGAGAAAGAGGAAGAAATATGGAAAAAATATAGAAAGAGAAAGCATAGCTGCCTCATTTAAGTTCTGAATAGTTAATTATCTTTTGGCTAAAGTTCACATTTTTCTTATTCCTCTGAAACACTGAGAGGGTTTTTTTAAGAATCACAGTCAAGTATATTACACTTTGAACTAAATTACTGTTCAAATATTTAATATTATAATCAGAGAGCACTATTTTTTGTGTGTGTGTTCTACAATATTAAGTATCTAACAAAAAAATTCATATGCTTGTGTGAATCTCTTGTGAATAACATTTTGGGAATTTAGGGTTCATAATATATTAATATATAATGTATAAAAACATATCTAATAATGTATCTAAAATTAATTTATCACTATCATATTATTATTGTTACAAAATATATTAAATATTGCAATATATTTTATACAATGATTCATATTATTGTATTTTACTAAATATGCAATAATTATATTATATGAAACATATATTTTATATAGAGAGTGTATGCATTAAAAATATACTTATCTTAACTTTGATCTGAAAATAAATCATGCTCCTTTTTAAAGTCATGAAGTATTTTGACTACTTTTCAGATAATGAACTCAGAGCAATACAAACTATTTATAAGCATGACAAGGTAGTACTGCACAGGGTAGTACATTTCATCAGCTGAACACACCATAATAGTGATTTCTATAAGGGATAAAATCTTTGTGTGATAGAGAAAGACACTAGAAGACATGAAGAAACAGTTGTAAACAAGGAGAGAAGCAGCAGACAGAGGCGACATTATTAGCAGTTGATCAAAGTCAGTACCTGCCTAGAGCCTTCTCGCTCTTCTGGCTTTCCTGGAAATAAAAGGCATTTATGCTTCTCATACATAAGCAGGATCACACAACAGAGTATGACAACTGTTTTTCACCCTCATAAAAGAATAGTTCAAAATGTTGGGCCAACAATATTAACAGTGGAGCTCTACTACTATACTTGTATTTTTATGCAAACTACTGAAAAAATCCAGAGATGGGAATAATCTGCTTGTAACTGGTGAATTCAATCACATTTTTTACTGAGTTTGTGTTTACTTTAATTGACAGCATACTAGACTGCAACATTTTGTTCTGTGAACATTTGTATAAACTAGAAGATTACATTAGAACTGGTAATGGAATTTTAACTACAGGAATATAAAAGAGCTACAAGAGTGCATCTGTAGAATTGCAATACATTAACATCCATTGTTTTATTTCATAAGCAGGAACACAAACACTAAAATGCAAATATGGTCATGAAAAAGAGTTTAATTAAGACACACTTCTTTAATATCTGTTAAGGATATACTGCAAGCCAATGACTATGCACATGCTTGCAAAATGCCTTGTTAAAACAATTTGCTACCTTGAGATCTAGTTTTATAAAGTGCCCTCTATGGATACATATACTATAGAGGGACATTTTTCTACACATGATCATTCAGGCTATTAAAGTTTGCTTATTACAGTCAGCTGTTAGTTGTGTATTCACTGTTAACATACTAAATACAGTAACGTACTAACGTACAGCTAGAAGCTGTGACTAGCTGCATGCAGGAAATCATAGCAAAAATGTATTGAAGTGATTATTTCAGATGGTCANGTTAAAGTTTGCTCATTACAGTCAGCTGTTGGGTATTCACTGTTAACGTACAGCTAGAAGCTGTGACTAGCTGCATGCAGGAAATCATAGCAAAAATGTATTGAAGTGATTATTTCAGATGGTCAAGCCTACAGAATAAAGGAAAGATGCACCCACTGAGTAGCACTCAATCACTCTAGAACCCCATTTATGTTACCAGCTTGTCTTTCAGGGTCCCTAACTGCCCTTACAACCAGTTCTGCTACTTTCCATAAGTCACTGGACAGACAATAGAAACTCCCATTTTGGATACATTCAGAATGTTTGAGCATAAGATGAGTATGCTGGCAATTTTGGTTTTGCCAGATTTGTAGGATCAGGCTGTCTAAAGCCTTCAGTACAGGAGTATTGTATTATTGCACATGAGAATTATAGCTTTTGAAATTTGAAGATTTTATTTTTCCTTAAAATTTTCTCCTGAGTAACTGGTATTTTGCTGGTTTGCCTACACAGTTCAAAGAAAAAGTTAATATTATAGAAAATTTGGATTTTACAGGGGATATGTGTTTATAGTTAACATGTACACACAGATCTTCAAACAAATATGATATTAAATGAGATAAATCATAAAAGAAGATTTGGCATTTCCTGTTGTTGAACACATGAGGATGGGAAGAAAGGCAGCAGAAGTATTTAGGAAATCATGCACATTTCCATATCAACCCAGTGTATATTACAGTCACAGAGACTGGGAAAATAAATGGGTTTGTATTTAAAAGATTTATTTAGGTGTTTAGAATTTTATGGAAATTTCTAATTAATTGCTTAACCACAAGAAACAGTAAAGTAAGATTAATTTTCTTTTGACTGTTTTTATAAGGAAACATGGAAAGAAATTTAGCTAGAATGGGCCATAAAAAGAATAATGTTTTGCTTCTCTTGGCATTTTCAATCACTGTTGCATTTACAATATTTCTATGATCTTTTTGTTAATGTGATAAAAAATAATGCCATAACAGGAAACAGTTTGACCTGTAAGAACCATATTTTAATAGGTTAGATTAGTTCTATTTACATCTGGCATCCCTATGAGGTTTATAAGAAAAATAAAATTTTAGATTAAAAAAAATTTACCATTAAAAAAAATTGTGCCCATAAAATTCCATTCATCCTTTTTAATTGTAGCTGGGAATTCGTTTCAGCCATATGGAGCTATTTTAACAAAAATTCTTTTTTGGAGATCTTTGCAAATATCAATGGCACAGAGTATCACATTGTCAATAATAATTAAGGAAGAAAAAAAAACTACTTTCCTAACAAAATTATTGGTATTATAATCTCACAATTGAATGTTGTTTAAACAAGGACGAAAAAAAAAAAAAGCAAACCGTGACATATTACATCTTAGCTTATCAGCTACAGAAGTGCTGGATCAGATTCACTGAAGCAAATACTTGTGACCATGAACTGTGTGTTTCTAGTCTTTCCAGGAGTTTAGAAGTGGCAACACTGGATTTACTGCCCCAATCCATCAGATAGAATGAGTTCTAGTTTCTCAAAGACTATTTGTGCAATGTGCTCTCTGCAGTATGAAATTCTGATGATATGAAACCCAGCTACTGCAGATGTGAGAAGTTCATGCATGCTAATTCTGGAAAACATACTTATGTGTAAAGAGATAAGCTTACAAGTGAGGCAGATTGTTGGTTTAATGTATATCACTGTGAAAGCTGGTATAATCCACATTAGCAGAGTGACATTGATTGGTATATTCCACGTATGTGTAAAGGGATTTACCAACACAGCAAGTATGCCACAGCCATAGCAAAAGCAGCACTAATCACAGGCTTCAGTGTAGGAGTAAAGTGTGGCCAATTTCAAAATATCCGGCACATTGTGCTAACTTGCAGATCATTTGCAAATCTTCTTTCTGAAAATCGGTAAGGCAATGCCTTATTACCAGTTTATACAAGTGGAGAGTAAAATTGCGAAGTCTTGGGAAGACATGTTACCACCATCCAAAACACAGAAGACAAGAAATAAATCAATTTCCTTGAAATTTATTTCTTCCCTCCACTTTCCCCCAAAGAAGGCAATCAATTTGAGTCTGAAAAGAACTCTTGATTTACAGCAATACAGTAACTGGCCATTAAGTTACAATATATATCTATATATAGCCAATGTATATCAGGCTGTCTCTAGTAAAAAGCCTGAATGCTCTATACATTTTTTTTACTTTAAAACATCATTCAATGCATAATTGTCATTTTCTTCAGAGTTCATACCCTTTTCAGTGGCTCCACAGAAACAAACCACCAGGAGCTGCAGTGAGATTTTACTGAGTGATCAACAAATCTTCTCTCCCTTGCATATGTTTTTTACTTTCTTTTGTTATGCTCTTCTTCATAACTCATGATTTGCACTGTTTGTCACACCGAGTGTTAGAACTGCTGCAGAATAACCTGCCTTTCAGATTCCATCTGATTTAATACCACCCTTCTGAGCAGAGAGAGAACATCAGTAACAGGGAGAGATAGTTTATCACATCTCAGATCATGCACAAAATTATTTTGGAGGTTGCCTAACAGTCAGTGAGATGTGCTGTCAAGGAGAAAGGCTAATAAAAGCTGTGACAACCCAGTTTGTTCTTGTCAGTTTGTAATGTGCAGAGTATTGCTTTACTTCAAAGACACTGCTACAAACTTAAAAGATTGTTATTGAATTTTCTGCAAAAATGTACAAGTCCCAGAATTCCAGCTTCTGGAAACCTACCAGCATATTTGGGAAAGGAAGAATTTTCAGCACATTTCAGTTTTCTAGGCATTACTGCAGGAATGCAAGATTATGTGTCATAGGTGCCAAAATCTTATTCTTGTTTTTAAAGGAATGTTGTATTTTTCATAAGTCACCATTTTTAAGGACAGAAGTAAAGGAACTTAATCTTCAAAAGGACCAGTACAGTATATAATTTTGATAGGGTAAAGAAGTGCAAATTTTGACCAAAATTTATTATCTGCCTTTTACCTTACAAATTCTCAATGTACTTTGAATAGAGGTTTCTGTTCACCATTGATTTGCAACTTCATACTGAAAATACTGGTAAAGTAATATCCTAGACCTGGACATCTCCTGGTGAAGCATAATGCAGAAGACAAGTATTAAGTAGACAAGCTTAATTCAGTTTTCTCCTCCTCTGATGATATCTAAATTTCTGAAAATACATGTTCAGCTCAGGAGTAGTGGTCACATACTCCTCATTCTCTTATTTGTTTCTTGTGCAGGAGAGCTGTCACCTTACCTCAACCCAAATTAAATAATTTTCAAGTGCAAAAAAAGGGATAGGCTAGCCAGTTCCTACTTAGATTCTCTTACAACTGATACTGCTTTGATAGGCAAAGGAGAGAGAAAATGAATGGTAGGTGGGTGGGGAAGTGCTGTATCTGACTCTTCCAAGAAGCATGTTCACCGAGGGCATACAAATGCCACAGCATATCCTGGAGGCTTAGGCTCCAGACATCCAGGCTGTGGTCCTGATCAGACTAAGTATAGCTCTTTTACAGCTTCTGAAACTCTGGTTCAAATTGTGTGTGTGTGTGTGGACAAGAGCATACTGCTGAAAAGTCCAGTTTCGCTTCAGTAAAGATTCAGGGTAAAATTCATAATTGAAAGAAGCATCAGTGAAAGCTTATGAAAACCTATTCCTAGTGAAGAAGAACTGGACTGGCTAACCTTTCAAAGTTGTTTTTGACCATTTTGTCTAGGGCTCCATAATAGTTAGGTTTTTGTTTTTAGCAATAATGATTTTAATGAGAAACACAGACTATTTGGAAATGTCAGCTGCATAGTTCCAACAGTCAAGGAAGAGTCTGCAATGACAAAGCATAGAAAAAGTACTCTGTTTTTAAGAAATGTAATAAATTAAAATGCAGACTAGGTTATGGAGAAGCATAAAGATCTCTGATGTATGAAATTCAGAAAGCAGATATATCTGAACACTTTCAAATATAACATTGTTACTTTGGCATAATAGGAAACTGGCTGATATGCTATTTATTTATTGATGAAGCCCATTCTAATGGGTTTCAAAATGACTGCTGTTAGATAAAATTTCAGAGGAGTGAATTATTTAATGTTCCTAAATGGCACACTTGACTGCCTGCCACATTTTTGCAGTAAAACATCCAAAGACAAATATACTACTTAATTATACCAAAATCAGTAGACGAGGAAGAAGCCCTTATTTGATTAAAAAACATTAACTCCATGATGACAGAAACTGCATATTGAGCAGCAATATAATGAAAAAGAATCATTACCTGAGCATTAAAATAATGAAGTCTTAATATCAATAATGATAACAATATCAATATGAGTTATGGGAAGACTTCTCTTGCTGTTTAGATGTTGAGCACAGCAGGAGCTGAATGCTTCTTAGACATTATGCAGCTCAGCTACAAGATATATCAAGGCTGAGATTCATGCCCATAGAGTTATGATTAGATCCCATAATCCTCACTATTATGAGGGGACGTGAATGATATTACACAGGAGAATTTAAGCAATAAAGACTTTTAACAGTTCTGATTCCCTTTCAAAGCACAAGTGCATAAACAGCTTGGTTACTACAGCCACTTCTTAGCAACAGGAATCAAAGGGAATAATGGCTCACAAAGACAAAGAAGTAAGCTCAGCAGTAACAGATACAACACAAATAGGTTGCCAGCAGGACAGATGAGATTTTTAGTATGTGAGCACCTCCTGTCACACATGGGGAGCTGGCTTGTAGACATGCAGGGAAAATGTCATACAGTGTGCACAGAAATTAGTCAATATTGACTCAAAAAGCAGAAAGTTTAATTTGTTCTATGTCATCAAAGATGACCAGGTTCAAAAATAATCAGGAAACATTGGAAAATGCAAAAAATATTTAAGTCCTCTCTCAAGAAATGAAAACAATAAAGGGAAATGGAGAAGGCAAGGGAGGGGAGAGGAGGGCAGGGGGATTGCCAGAACTGAGACGATTTGAGAACAGAATGGATAAAGAAAGCAGTGCCCAGGTCTTGTCCAGTTTTGCTGTCCATGGCTCATGGAGACATTCAGTTGTCCATGGAGCTTCACAACATCATTTCCTGTATTTGTTCCTTAAGGCTTACCTTCCTCTCCTTCACCGTCTCACTGGTTTTCAGCAGGTGATTTAGTGATACGTTTAAAGGAAATGTTTATGAGTGAACATGAGCTACAATTGTACAGGTGAGTGGAAGTTCCTGCACTGAGAAATAGCAGACAATTCTAGTCCATTCTTGAGTTTTTTAATCATTTTATTTAATTGGCACAACTGGAAAACCAGATGCAGGGCAGAGTGCAAGTATATGTCTGTAGGCTGACACTACGGTCTACATTCTTCAGCTGATTTCCATCATGCTTTAGTCTTTTTAGGTTTGACCTTGATTTTATCAAAACCTAACATTCTAACAATCTCTACTGTTTCTTTGAGCCCCAGATCTTACTTTAAACTTTACTGTCTCTTCTCAAATGTGTTTGGTGTCATGCAATCCCTAGGACATTACACAACAAATAAAGACAGTGTAAATCCTTGTAATTTTCAGATAAAAACAGCAAAGTTTAAAGAATCCATAATATAATAATTGAAAGAATAAATACAGTGGAAAGCTACTGATGCCTTCAGAGGCTACCTAGAACAGAGGCTAGACAGTGTTAAAGTAGGTATTTATTAAAAAAGGCCTTCAAAGGATACACCTTGGGCAGTAGAAGAGCCTGGCCAAGGCTACACCCAAGATGGATTTTGAGACACCAAAACTGTCTCATGAGTTTTCACACTTCTATAAGTTTTGGTCCATTTACAGTTACAGCTTCAGGTTATGAAGTCCCATCCCCCGAGATTGCTCTCCTCAATTAGCTGTTGTTTATACTTTTTGGTCTCAAAGCTGCAATGGTGTCCTTGGTTCCCAGGCTGGAAAAGGACTGTTTTGTCTAAGCTGTGAAGAGAACTTGCTAACACTTTATATGAAGTTCAGAGTTATATACTAATGCAGCACAGACTCGGGAAAATATGAAAGCTAAAACTTAATGCATCACTACAATGAGGTTACTGCTATCTTACAGGACTGTTTTACCTTTTCTCCCCTCAATGGGATCAGATGGAAAACTAGGAAGCATCTGGCACAGTCAGCACTAAGACAGAGGTAGTTTTGTTTTTATAACTACACTTCTCGTAGTTCATAAGCAAAAAGAGAGGGGAGAACAAGGAAGGAAGGAAGGAAGGAAGGAAGGAAGGAAGGAAGGAAGGAAAAAAAAGACGCAATAAGACAATTACATTCAAAGAGCCCATGAGACATCCTGAGGCAACCCAATTTACACGAATAATTTACTCCATTCTGTCAATGTGTCATTTTTCCTATGCTGAAGCTTAAATGCAGTGAATGGTGTCTTCTTAGAAGAGGCAATTTTGCGGTGTTGCTTATGCATTAAAATACTCTTGCACATTAATAAGTATGGCACATAGTAGCACTGAATGGACTGTTATCCACTATCCACTGTCACTGGACTGTTATGCATCCTGCGGTTTCATCAGAAAGTAAAATATACATCAAGAAGACTCAAAGAAAGTCTATCAAGAAAGATAGGAGCAAGCATGTTGAATCTGTGTCCTTTATAATACACTTGTAGTACTTTGTGATGGAAGGAAAAAGGATTTGTCCACAGGTGAGATAAAAATAAACCCAGTCAGATGCTACATACTTCAGATTTAGCCTGGTACTGCCTTAGATCAGTAAGGACATTTCTCTTTGCAATTCAGTATGGATTCACAAATTCTGTCTCATTCCTCTCTTGTCTGGCTTTAAGCAGGGGATTATGGTCACAGCAACAATGGGATACTCGAAGAGATGAAGCCAGTAAGCTGACACCAGGTACCTGTGATTATTAGTGTTTACCTTGAGGATACTTGAGAATACTTGCTCTGATTTTCTATTGAAAGTTGACTGCCAGGTCACACAGGTGAATTCACTGCAGCTGCTTGCCTCCCACAGTGCTCTCAGTACTAAGAATAGAAGTGGTTTACTAGGATTAGTTAGGACAACACCAGTCAACCAATTTCATTCCATTGCAGAAGCCTCAGAGATCAGTGAAATATTTTTTCTCCTAGTTTTCTAATTGTGGCTGCAGCCATTTGCCTCAAGCTTCTTAGGCTTTTAAGAGATGTGCATCCATACCCCTTCTTAAGCAGTCCTAGGTCAAATAAAATTAATATGGAGAAAGTATGAAATTAGATGTGTTTTTTATCTCTGATCTCATTCTGTCTGCTACAGACACTTCAGGGATAAAAAAAAAAAAAAAGCATGTTAAAGACAGAACTGAATTGGAATTGATGTATTTAATTGCTTTTTCAAAATATTTTTGGTGAAACTGTTCTCCTCAACCAGATAAATGTACAATGAAAAGTTTCAATACATTTGCATGGAGTAAGTTTGTATTGAGGACACTGTAAATTGAGTAATGCATGCAGTGAAACAGGGGTGCTTTACAAAATGCATGAAAGTAGATTGTAACGGTTGTGGGAGAGGAATGTGTTGCTGAGATCCTCAAGAGCTAGAAGGTGGCAATTGTGGGAATCATAGGGCAGGACTGGGCAGATAAATAATATCATAGCTCACTGCTTGGTCTCTAATAATTAAGAAGAGAGATTAATTTGTTTGTATGTGTAAGAGTTCTGCCAGGATGTAGCTGCAGGATTGACCAGGAAGGAACAGGAGGATTTTAGGAGTCTCTTATCAATTATTGTCCGATCGGCTGCCTGTCTCTGTCGGACACGCGTAGGGTGGTCCGCAGGCAGCCTGCGGTGAACAGATGAGTCTGGACTCTTCTTTTGATCTTTTTCTCGGGTTGTTTATTTTATCTTATCTAAAAAGTTCTTCTTCTGCCCAGCTGAGATCCGACCAGCAAGGCAGCCACATGCACACTCTCCGTCCCTGGGGCGGTAGAACATTCTTATACTGATAATTACGTGTATGATATTTACAATTTTTCTCCAATTCCCATCACCTTTGTTGAACAGTGCACCTTTAGCATAAGCCAATCCAAAGTGCATACATCACACAGAAGATGGATGACAAGAAGAAGAAGAAGAACCACGAGGTCAGACCTAAATCCTCCATCTTGTCTCCATCATACCCCCCTGCACCAGAATCTTAAAACCTATGTTCTAGTCTAAAAAAGCATTTGTCCTTCACCATTTACACCTCAGAAACCTGTGAATCCTCATGTTGAGATAGCACGACTCTCGAAGGGTCAAAATCAAGCCACCAGGTACTTTTGGCTACATTCCAGGACTTCTGAGCCCCCCAGGGGCTCTCCCTGGGACTCAGAGCATCCGAGGTGATGCGCTGAGTTCCCACAATTATAGCTGCAATCATCATGAAAAGGTTACCTTTTGGGAGGACATTCTTGTCTGTAGTATTTACCTTGCTCTGTCTTACATTACCAAGAGGGTAAATGAAAATTAAAGTTTTATTTTTTTCCTATAAATACTAGAAAATCTTTAGTACTAATGAGGTTTGGAGACTGAAAGCCTGGAAGAATAATTTCTGCACTAGTAAATCCAGAGAATGAATATTAGATTAGAAACTGCAATGCAAACTCCCTTAGACTAACACATCCATGTGTCTAAGTCCTGATCTGAAGGACCCTCTTTTTCCTCCAGAGATGGGAAAAGTTCAGTCTCATTAAGCATGCATCTGTCAGCTTCTTTGTTAAAACTGCCAATCTTAGTTATCAAAGTAATGGTGATGACATTCAGGATCACTGAGAACAGCATTAGTAACAGAATTTAGATAAAGTAAGCTCCAAAACTGAAATTACAAAATAACTTTGTTGCATCATCTCATTTTCTGTCTCCCAAATGTTTAAGTTTTTGCATTTCTGTGGTGTTATTCACTTCCCATATTACTGCAATTCTAATAAAAAATCTCTGCTAAAAAGAGTAATTAGCTCAAGAGTTTGTTGGGGAAATGAAGTTTTAGTATTCCAGAAAAACTAAGTCTTTGAAATCTGCTCCAGCAAGACTGATTTATAAAATCACTTTGGGGAACTAATTGACCTCAAGCTCAAATTTTAAGGCTATCCAGGCTTCTCAGTACTACTTTTCCTATTGGGAAGATGTAGCCCAGACTGTCATTGCTCTTATAGCAAGGAAATATCAAACATTTTCGCAAAACCTTTGCCAGTTTCCTCCTGCATTTTTCTTTTCACATCACCATTCTTCAGGTTCATGAACAGTAGCCCCCATTTCCCTAATGTATTTATAATTAGGTTTGTATGGCAGTATAGATAAGACCTGTTATCACAGCATTTGTCACAAGATATTCTATTACTCAGAAATTATACAGAAAGAACTGAAAATTTTTCTAATCTAAACCAAAAAGCAAAAGTAGTTTTCTAAGAAATAGCCAATGTAATGTAATGTCACTCTGAACAGAGAACCCAATCACTCAGTCACTTAGATATAAAATGTAATATACAGGACAATTAAAGTAATAACAAAAATTACTTGGTTTATCTGTGTACTGCTAATAGGAATCTAATCTAATGCTAAAATAATTCTGTGCACTGCTAATAGGAATCAACCTACATTGCTCAGAATGATTTTTTATATCAATGCACCCCTTTACTTCTAGTATTTAGTTATCACTACAGTGTTCTCATGACTGTCACCAAGCTGATTTAGAATACAGAGAAGCTGAGATGTCTTTTTTGAAAAAACAATCTGCTTTATTGTGGGGTTTTTGTTCATATTCACTACAATTTTATAAAATACTCTCAAAACCCATGGTTCACTTTCTCCCAAGTTAATGAATACAAGGAAAATGGTTCTGAACCAGAAATCAAGTCTTACACAGTTTTAAATTATTTTTGAAATCTCAGGAAAATTTTCCACTATTCTTTTTTGTCATCATTTCTTCCCTGATTCTATTTAGTTACAGTGTATTCATGATTCACTTTTTTCTCGCACATCAGCCTTTAGGACAAAATTTTTTTTAGAGGCTTGAGAATTGATCTGAAAAGAACATTAGAGAAAGTCAAAGTGTCATAGTAGTTATTCATTTCACAATTTTCCCAGTATTCCTAAATTAGTTGAGAGTAACTCCCAACTTTACATATGTGGATCAAATTTAGAATTAATCTTCAGTTTCAATTAATTAATCTTCTCTAAACTATCTAGACCAAACTAAAGAATGTCTGCATTACATTCCCTAGCTTTTGTTAATAGGGTGAGGCCACACCTCAAATCCTGTGTTGATTTTGGGTCCCTCTCTGAAAGAAAGATGTTGATGTACTGGAGCTTTTCTGGAGAAGGGCAGTAGAGCTAGTGAAGGATCAGGAATACAATGAGGAGCAGCTGAAGAAGCCAGGGTTGTTTAGCCTGGAGGAAATAAGGGTATTATTATTATTATTATTATTATTATTACTCTTTACAACTACCTAAAAGAAGGCTGTTGAAAGATGGGTTTTGATCTCTTCTCCCAGGTAACAAGCTAGAGGACAAGAGGAAATGACATTTAGTTGCTCAATGGAAAGTTTAGATTGAATAGTAGGAAAAAATTCCACACAGAAATGACTGCTGACCATTGGAACAGGATGACCAGGGAAGTGGTGGAGTCACCATTCCTGAAAGTATTAAAAAGACAGGTAGATGTGGCTATTAGGGACGCAGTTTAGTGGTGGACTTGGCAGTGCTGTATTAATGATTAGACCTGATAATCACAAACTTCTTTTTCTACCCAAATGGCTCTATGATTCTTTGTTTTCTGTAGAGATCACACCAGAGAAAATAAAATGGAGAGAGACTGGACTTCAATGTGTACAGGTTTTCTGAATGGGAGACCTGATGAAGTCCTCTGACAACTAAATAAAATATGAACATGGCTGTTTGTGAGGTAATGAAAGAATTACTATTACTATTATATATTAATCAAATTTTTGACTTTTTGAAGATATCATCTGCTTGATTTTTCCAATACATTCAGAGTGCAAATAAGGAAGCAAAAAAGAGCATGAATAAATAGACAGATGGAAGAAAACCCTCATGTGTAATTTAACTGTCAGTGAAATGGGTGGAGCTACATTACTTTATATGTACTACAAAAATGGGCCCAGGTTGTCGCACAGAACAGTCATAAGAAGAAAGTGAGAACTGACACCAATCTACAAACACAGCTATAATATCAGGGTACAGGGTGAAAAAAAATAGAGATCAAGGGCTGAGCTCTGATAATTCAGAAAAAACTCCCATAGGTGACTTCCTATAACTATAATACACTTTGGTTTTTTCCATCTGTGTAAATTGAGCTTTTTATTTCAAACTGACTATTCATACTGGCAGAGATGGGTAAACAGTCTGCAAAAAAGATATTTCAAGATGTATTTCAACATGATTTAATTGGCCAATATATATTTTCAAATAAAAAAATGAAAATGTTGTGAGAAAATAAGAGATCAGTGTCTCAAAAAGAATTTTATATTTTTAAATGCAAATATTTCAATTCTGAACTCTCAAGGAATCATGAAAATGAAATAAAATGCCAAGAAGTCCATGGACTTTGAACTTCATTATCTTTAACTCTTTAAAAACTTAAACTTTAAAACTTTATCTATCTGTATTGTTAACAGAGTTAACAATACAGATAGATGAAGTTTTAAAGTTTAAGTTTTAAGAAGTTTTGGATAATGTGTTAATAATACAGTGTATTCACAGCCAAAAAAATGCCATGTTAATAATATGCTCTTATACCTTCACCCAAGAATAGTTTTCAGAAGAATTGAAAGATCTTGAAAAAAGGAAAAAAATAGACCTAATTTTTATAATCTTTTTGCTATTTGAAGAAAAAATTTGAAGAAATGTCTTGCGTAAAATTATTTAAAACACTGTTCCTAAGATTTTACAAGAGCAAAATTATTTTTTACAATAAGATCTACAATATTGCAGAACAATGAATTTTACAGAAAAAGACAGAAACGTCTTAATCTTTTTTTTTTTTTTTTGGCATGTGATTTTAGATTTT
>VZRH01002888.1:949622-983868 GCA_013397555.1 Urocynchramus pylzowi
TTTAGTTTTTTTTTTTTTTTTTTTTGAACTGTTCAAACCTGCTTCAGACTGGGACCTGGGGAAAAAACAAGAGCTCGTGCTTTGTAGCCTGCTGGGGCCTACTCCGGGCAGCAGCAGCCTTTCCCAGCGCCGGAGGAACTGGTCACAGGACAACCACCCACCAGAGAGATTTTCTGAATTTGCCATCTCTTCAGAGCGACTAATAAGTTTTGTCATCTGGTATTGTTCTTTTTTTTTTGTGCTGGGAGTGCTTTGCCTGTTAAATAAACAGGGTTTTTCCATTTCTCTCTGAGGAAATTCTTCCCAAACCAGTTGGGGGAAGGGGACGTGTGGGGGCCCCTTTTGGAGGTTTTCTCCCAAATTTGCTCTAAACCAGGACACTGCCATTAGTCTGGAAAGCACAAGAATATATACACATATCTATGTGTCTGTGCATCTTTAAATGTTTGGAGAAACTTTGCCCTTAGGAAGTCACAGTTTGTGACTTCCATTCAGAGGAGAAAATTCAAGTTTTAAAGGCAATCAATCAGTTGAAGAGGATTCCATCAAATGTAGGACAGAGGTGAACCAAAGACTAAAGCATTAATGCCAGCAAATCCTCACTTTGGAAGTGTAAAAGTAAAATCTTCAGGGGATTTGTTGCTTCTTATCATCTCTTTCATGTGCAGAGGCTGATGGCAGCCTTCATCACTAGAGTGAGGACAAAGTGCAGGAAGTCAAAAGGAGAGAGAGAGATTAAACAGAATAGATTGTGATCTGTAGTAAGGCAGAGAAATGACAGGAAGGTCACAACCCGTATTTCTACCACAAAGAAAAAATTACACCCAAGGAAACATGCAGCAATGCATTATCACAAAGACATTCCCCAGCAGTGGTTGTGAGCATGTAGGTGGTGGAAGCAAGATGACCATGACCATGCCTTCCTGCTCCTGGGGTTAGAGGCAGAAAATCATTCAAAATGAGGCAGTGTAATTTTCATGTATTTTTCATATATAGCCCAGCATTAATATGTGCTAGGTGAATGCTTGAAAAGCAGATCAGCTCACACAGAGCTGCCTTAATTATAATTTTGTTCTTCATATTACTATTGCCCACAATTTTTGATGTATAGAAATATTTAGCTTGAATCAGTATCTAATCCAGCAACTTTAACATGGAAAAAAGCTTTAAAGTCCCTCCCTTTAGCTTTCCTGAACTTCAAGGAAAGGTACCTTTGTAACAACACATGATTCATATCTAATGCATGTTTTTATTCCTACTCTCTTCCTGAGGTTTTTAAAAATAGTTTGGATTTTTCCATTCATGCTGTAATGAAGAAAAAATAATGTTAAAGCAGTGCTGCAGTATCACAGTGGTTGTACACACAGCAAAGCACCAAATTAATTCACAGCATCTGTAATGTTTGATCACCCAAGGGGAGAGATACACAAAGAAAATCAGTACCATCTAAAAGCAATTTCTGAAGCAATTTCTTCTGCAGAGATTGTCATGTAAGAGACAATGAATTTGATAAACATCAACACATTATCATCAGACCGTTCAGGGTATGAGTATGAATAAAGTTTTGAATTAGAGGAGGACCAGAAGAGAACACTAGAAATGTGTGTACAGAAGAATATGAGAGATGTCTCACATAGGTGCTGGACAGAAACAAGTGTTCTAGGTTCTGCAACTTCAGCTATTTCTATGAAATTGTTGGTGCAAGACAAGGAAAAGTCCACCTCAAGATTACATTATGATACTTTTGTCCTTCTATGAAAAGCTGATAGAGCAGCACTTTTCTTCTGGCATAAATTTTGTCTTCTAAATAGCAAAACCAACACATTAAAAATTCTGAACCATCAAATGTTTAAAACAACAAATACCATAATTATTATTTACATTATATTCTAATAATAAACAAATAGATGCAAAGAATCTGGGCATTTGAATGGTGCATTCGTTTGCTAAAGGGGTAGGGAAGCACGATAAGTTAGGTTTCCAAAAATACAACAGGAAATTGGAGGCTAAACTTGAATTTAATTGATGATGATAGGAAAAATTTTCAACAGATATTAATGGGGAGTTTAGACAAAGTCTAAAGGGAAAACAAACAAACAAGCAAACACAGAATCCCATCTTGGAAACTTAGGTCCTTTGGAAACCATTGCTGCCTCTATTCGTGTCAATTATGTAAGCAAGTAAAGCTTCGCTACTGGATATATTGAAGGCAATGTTACTTTGGCTGTTCTGAGCATATTAGGCATAAGTAAAATAATTCAAAATGAACAAAACAAGCCTCCATTTAGATAAGTCCCCCACAGGGCCCTATTTAGAAAATGTATTCAGAGCAAAATTAGTGTATAAAGACAACACAGATTTCGGTATCATGCATAAGAGCGGCCCCAGTCATTTTAAAGCACAGCAAAGAAGGAGAAGCAAAAAACAGAGAATCTGACTCTGTGGCCCATTGATGACATTATCTCTGCTGTAAATAGAAAAATTTGTTTGCTTCAGGGAATGCTTATACATCTTGTTCTTATCAGCCATGGGGTAAAGTGCAATATAGGTAAGCAAGCACTAGAACCAAATGCTGTAATCTAAAGTTTTTGCTGGCTAAATGCTCTGAAAAAATATCACTAGATCACAAATTTTTTTTTGGGTCCATCAGCCTGATAGTCTTGACAGCACAGCTTCTTCAACAAAATAAGCCTACTTTCACCAAAAAAGTAAATTCACCTTTGCTTCAAGACTTGTTCTTAGTTGGGTTATAGGTGATACTGGAGAACAAGGCAAAGGTTTTCTATGGCAAGGAATGCTTGTTTTTTAATTCTCTGTGATAAATGTGATGACTGAATTGTTATATTGTAAAGACAGTAGAAGCAATAATCATCACAAAACCCATTTTTTTCTTCTTCACTAAGCCCACAACTGGGTGATCTGAAAAAACATCCTGCTTAAAGACATAAGTCAAACTATATGTCTAAACAGAATTTAGAAATACATTGAGCATTTTATTGTTGCATTTTAAAACAGAGATTAAAATAAAGTTCATTGAGCAGACTAACAACTTAACAAGCAAGTCAGAATCCACATGGATGAAAATTCTGAGCTTAAATGGGAAAAGGGCAATATTGATTCTTCTTTACTGCCCATCAGAGAACGGCAACAGTTTCTAATGTAGGCAGATCAAAGAGACTACAATTATAAAGAAGAAACTTTAACTGTATAAAAGAACCTTAATTACCCTATTTGGACTGAACAAGTATAATAAACATAGTGAGAAGATCAGAGTATTAGAAAACAGCAAAGACTTTTTTAGGAACTATTTAGGTTAAAGGAATGAAATTAATCCCTAGATTTAGGCATGAGAGACATGTAACAACTGGCTTAACATCTTTAAGAGGTGCTATGAAAACGGCCATAAAGGAAACATCATGACTTTCATTAAAGGAAGTCACCCTTGCAGACCTACTAGAGTTCTCTGAGGGGGTCCAACAGATACAGAACAAAGATCATCCATTTCATGCAATCTACCTGGTTTTTCTAAAATGCCTTTACAACTCGCTCATAAAAGGTTTTGAAAGGAACTAAACAGTCCTCTTATAAAAGGAATTTCACTGCACAGATAAATAATTGATTAGGAGGTAGGGAAGTAAAGTGCAGGAGTGGAGAAGGGCCACTGGGCAATTTTCACTTTGGTTTGTTGTGCTTAACATTTGGAAAACAGGGTGAGGAATAGAGTGATGAAGTGTTCTACTAATATTATTTTTTTCAGGACAGAATGGACAAGAACAAATAAGAACAACTTAAGCTGAAAGACTTATGAAGTGAATGACTACACAATAAAACTTCAAGTAAAAGTCATCATATATGAAGAAATTCCATCTGGGGAAAAAAGCATTTACTTCATGAAGAAAAAGGCAACTCTGAGACTGCCTTGGAAATGTGATTATAAAATAGAGCTCTATGAGAAATGTCAACTTACTGTTTAACATCAATTCCTTTTTACAAATCAAATCCTATGAAGGATTTCAAAAGACAGAGGGAAAAAACAGAATGTAATTATGCTTTATAATAAATCCCTCATTTACCTGCCTCCCAAAAAATTTGTGTTGCTTGGTTCTATCTCATAAGTTGTGCAAAAGCTCAGAGAGGCAAATTCAGGGCAAGAAAAACGATCAAAGTTATGGAATATTTTCTCACTGGGAATGGCTAAGTGGACTGTACTTTTCTACCTGTAAAAGAGCTGAATCCTAAATAAACAATAGATTTAAGAAAATTGGTTTTCTGTCTCTCATCTAATAGTATAATTTATTGTATTAAGCCAGCAAGAACCAAAACAATCTGGATCTGTTTCTGCATGCAGTGAGAGTTACTTTATGAATACCTAACTCAGAAATGCAGATGTAGGTTTAACATGTGTGGGTGCATTTGCATATATAGGATATATATGTCAGGGAAAGGGTTGAGAGGAAACAGATGGAATAGGAAAGCTTATATATATGTTTTGGAATGGACTACAATTCTTTGCAAAAAGATCACATGCATAGAAGCAACAACATGTAGATTCCTTTTTAGTTCCTAAAAGAATCTATCTGATTCATCCCATGTTAATATCTCTGCAGAAATGCATTTCCATTCTTCCTTTAACTTTATCAATTTTGAAAGTTGCTAATTCACCAGATGAAACAAAAATCCTGTCAATCAGTGTCAGCCCACATACTATTCTAAATTTTGAACAAGCAGCAGAACTTTATATCTCCAAGTTACACCTTCTTTAAAATTCTCAATCTTCTCATTTTCTCAAACCAGAAAAGGAAATAGTTCCCTTTCTGAGGAAGTTAGCTGGTTTTCTCCTCTGAAAAAAAGGTTGGGCACAAAGAAATGGACAATACCCCATTCTAAAAAAAATCAGTGGTGGGGCTGGAGGTTTATCACCTTTGGCTTTCCCTTACTCTAGACTGATTGATTGTTATTTTATATTGATCTCTGTATAAAATATTTACATATATTGAATATGTGAGGGGTCTTCTCCTTTTTTTTTATCTGACAGTTAAAATCTGTTTGGTGTGGGGAAGACGAAGAAAGACAGATATTTAGCAATCAAGGGTGAGGCAGACAATAAGGGTGTACCAAAATGAACATTAAAAAAAAAAAAATTAAAAGTGCCAAATAAAGCAAAGCTTAATTCTCTATAGAGAAGCTAGTTTTTATAAGCTTATCCAGCACACCTCCTATGCTAAGTTTCTTTCATATGTCCAGTGACTTTTTTGTGGTGCTGCACAGTACTCAGACCTCTCTAAATCCATGGCCTTAAGGACAAGTTAGGTAACCTCAAGAACAGTAGTTGTTTGCTTCTGCTCCACGGAAAAATTTAGTCTCTTCTCAAGGTATGATGTTTCCATCTTGTAACTTCTGCTCACATTGAAATTTTAGTATGCAGTAGATAAGGAGTGTTAACCAACTCTATTCTAGATTATTTTGTGATTCAAAGGAAAAATGAAGTCAGTTTTCAAATACTGAGCTTCCATTAACTGAAAACATATTATTAATTTATCGCAAGTCCTGCCAGACTGCATGAAGGGATGGCAGAAAACAAAGAATAGAAACAAATGAATTTAAAGGTTCAGCTTTTAATAGAACACTTTTTTTTTAGTCTATTTTAAAGTACCTAGAATGGTCCTATTTTGCATCAGATTTCCATAATAATTAAACTCAAATATTACAGAAAAACAGCCTGATCACATTTCATTATAGTAAAGACAGAGAGTAAAGTTAAAGTCAAAATTATAACTGTTATAAAGACATGAAGAAAACTGTCCTTTGATAAATTTTTCCATTATAGTTCTGAGTTATTCAAGTTGCATAATAAAGGGCAAATACCAAAGCATCCCAATTAACACTGTGTCACCGTTGTGACAAGAAGTAATAAAACTCACGCAAGGTGTTCCAGCATTCAAACAGGAACAGGAAAAGAGAACTTTATTTTTCACACCTCAACATTTATAGAATTCCAAAAGTGACAGTGGATTGGAGAATGACATTGCTACCTCTTCAACCACACTGGTCAAACTAACAGTCCATCAAAATTCTCCTCCTACAGAGAAGAATGCAAAACAATTATTGTTTACATGAAAGTGCGTGAGAAAATTCTTTATAAGAATGTAAACATCAGAAGGCTTAGAGAAACTCAAAAGCACAGGGCAAAACACTAACATTTTTCTTATTGCAATTAGGCATTCTATTTCTGAAATAGAAGGTGTGTATGTCTTTCTTTTTTCATTTTCTCCCAACATGATCAGTCTGAGGCTATGGCAGGAAACCTATTATACGTTGTCTCCAAGTAGCAGTGCTGTCCTGAAAAGAGAGTAGGTAAATAATTGTCTCTGAAATTTATTTCTCTGATTTCCTTTTGGTCTGGGCAGGTAGTAAGTTTGCTGTGACCTCTGGTGGCACTAATTATGATGTTAGTTTAGCTGTGCTTGTTTTGTGATTTGGGTCAGAGTAGCATTGTGTCTCAACTCCATTTTCTCTGCCTCTCCTGTTGACTGCAGTGCATGGATAGCAGCCACTCTTTTATGCACCCTGTTCACAAGGTGCAAAGAATTCAGCCTCTACCCAGGTTACTTTAAGGGCATGTAAAATAAATGACAGAAGAAATGCTAAGAATTGTGTTGCAGCTAACTAAACAGTGTACATATTCACAACACTGACACACCAATGTCTGTTTTTACTGTCATTGTCAGGGCAATGCACTTTTCAGTAGGGGTGAAGACAAAAAGTATTAGCTACAATGAAGACATGAAAGCAATAAAAGTGCAATAGGAATCTTCAGTATTGCCTGCAAGATTATAAAACATTACTTCTAGGACTACGTCCAAATATATCATAACTCTGACAGGGTTAGCTATGACAAGCCATCGGAATACATGAGAAAAATTGGAACACTCTTTCCTGACATGTAAATAAAAAGGGTTCCTGCAGGAGTACGTTCTGATCCACTAGTGCAATGTAATAACAATTCTTTACTAATGAAAAATGTACTTATTTAACTTTAATTTGCAAGATATTAACAAATTTTTAAGAGACAATTCTTTGGTTTGGGGAAGGAAGCTTAAAAATATTAATTCACAGCAGGAATGAAGAATCAGCAGTTATTGTTGAATACTGACTGCTTGGTGCATGAGGAATTGGCTGGATGGTCACATCCAAGACATAGTGGTCAGTGTTGCAATGTCCCAATGTGCATCAGTGACAAGTGGTGTTGGTACTGGGACTGGAACAGATGATGCCTTCATCAGTGGCATTGGCAGTGGGATAGAGCACAGCCTCAGCATATTTGCAGATGACACCAAGCTGAGTGCTGTAGGTAACAAGCCTGAAGGATGGAATGCCATCCAGAGGGACCTGGACAAGCTTAAGAAGTGGGCACATGGGAATCTCTTGAGATTTATCAAGGTGTTGCTCCTGAGTTGGCATAATCCCTGATATCAATAGAGGCTGGGGGATGAAGCGATGAAGAGCAGCCCTGCCAAGAAGAACTTGAGGATGAAAATGGAGGAGATACTGGTCATGACTCGGAAATGTACACTCCCAGCCCAGAAAGCCAAAAGTGTCCTGGGCTTCATCCAAAGCAGCATGGCCAGCAGGGCCAGGGAGGGGATTATGCCCCTCTGCTCTGCTCTAGTGACACCCCACCTGCAGTACTGCATCCAGCTCTGGGGGCCCTAGCAGTGGAAGGACACAGATCTTTAGGAGCAAGTCCAGAGGAGGGATGTAAAACAATCAGGAGCACCTCTCCTGCAAGGAAATGTTAAGAGAAGTGGGATTGTTCAGCCTCAAGAAGGCTTTAGTGTAACCTAATTGCACCTTTTCAGTACTTAAAGGGTTCTATAAGAAAGATGGGGACAGACATTTTAGCAGGCCCTGTTGTGACAGCACTAGAGGTAATGGTTTTGAACTAAAAGATAGGTTAGATATAAGGACTTTTTTTTTTTTACTGAGACATTGTTAGAACACTGGAACATTTTGCACAGAGAATAGTGGATGCCCTGTCCCTGCTCATCGCAGGGCAGTTGGACTAGATGACTTTTAAGATTCTCTGTCTGCCCAGACTATTCTAGGATTCTATGATTTTTAGAACCATTCATGAATATAATTCAGAATTTCAACAGACCATTCAAATTTACTTTGAATTTGAAAGTATTCAAATTCAATACTTTGAATACTTCAAAGTATTGAATACTTCAAAGTATATTCAATACTTTGAATACTTCATTTTTTTTTTATATTTGTGACCTTTCCTTTTTTTTCTTGCTATATCAAACACTTTGAGGTGTCTGTGACTTCCATAATGCCACTGTTTATTGCATTTTTACCTCTTTTTTTTTAATCAGGAGTTTCATGTTACTCAATTTTATGCACCTTACTGAACCACCCAGACTTTGCAGGCTCCCCACACAGACAGTAAAAAAAGATTAGTCTTGTCTATAAATCTATATGGAGCAAAACTCTGGGACTGCTCTTCTGAGTAACTTCTCTTAGCTGTCTGCTGTGGTAAATATTTCAGATTGAGGTTTCTCTACATGTAATTATTCTTCTTGCAAGTATTTACAATCAAGCAGATTTTGTGGGACAAAATACTATGGTAACAATTATTACCTTTTTTTGGTAGAAGTAAGGTCCCATTTCTATCAGCTCAATTTAATAAGCATTGACAGCTTTTAAAGTGTCTTGTGATGACATCATTCCAGGAAATTTTTTTTGTTTAAAATTTGAGTTTAAGAAAGTTTTATCTGAGAATAAGGCATTCTTCTGAAGAAATTTTTTTCACATCCAGTATCAGAATTAGTTCCAGAGGAGACAAGGATTTTTACTATGTCCAAAAAAATAAAACATCGTGTTTTTAAAAGATGTACAACTAAAATACTTGGATGACCTTCGGTATAATTTTAGGTATTTTATAATATAAATCAATAGATGAATCTTATACAAAACCACTACTGGTTACAGTTAGTTATACTATAAAAATGAATTAAATTAATAAACTCATTTCCACTGTTGACAACTACAGAAAACAAGTGTATTCCAATAGCACTTAACATTCAATTATCAAGAAATTGAGTATCTTTGATTTTTAGAGTTGAAAAGCAGGTGCAATTATTAGTAAGTTCATCTGAATCAGATATTGGTCTTGAGACACAGGTGGACTTTTCAAAATGTCCCATTCTGTTATTGATACCTGTGATAACTGCAATCTCTCTTCCAACAAATTCTTCCTGGGGTTGGTTGGTTGTTGTTGGGGTTTTTTTTTTTAAGAAATGGTCACTGAATTTTGGAGCAAGCTTTTGCAAAGCTGATAGGTATCAGCTCTGTGAAGTCTGTATTGTGAGTCAGCTGGCTGTCACTGCTGTGATTGGAAAAGCTCTCTACAGCTGAGGAACAAACCTCCCAAACAGCCGCCAGCGGTGTGGCAAGGCTGCCTCACTCGTTGTTCAGAGCCTGCCCGCAAGACAAGACCTCACCCCCACCCCTTTCCTTCAGCACTTGTTTACAGTGACAGTGACAGATGCAGTGTGGCTTCTCACACGTTTACTGGATGATCTATATATTCTGTTAACACTTCATCTGGGTCACCAAAGGAGTGAGGATGCTAAGATGAAGGTCCAGCAACATAACAAACACGTTTTTCTTACTGCTTCATCATGTTGTAGACTGTCAGTTGTAGAAGTATTTGAACTTTTCCAGTACTTTGCTTTCTCATCAACTTCCTTTGACTCTTAGCAGCAATCAAAAACTGTTCAGCTCTATGCTGGACAGAAATATCAACACATTGCTACATTTTTTCCATCTCTATATGATTTTATAGGCTAATAATTGCTTTGTTTCTCATGTCATTTCTTTTAGTCCGATATAATCTGAGAGTAACTGAAAAACGTACACATTTCTTCCACTTTTATAGGTGCTGATAGCTCAATTTTGTTACCTGCTACCTGGTTTCCACATTACTGGCAACATATTTGGGTTTTATCCTGTTCAGGTTTTTTTATTCCAGACTTCATTCACAGTGAAACAAAAAATTTATCTCCTACTACAGAACACAGATTAAAAAAAGCATACACAGTTCCCAGCCTAAGAAAATCATAAGGAAGGAAGCTTCGAAAACCGAAATAAGACCAAGAAACTTCTCTGACTTCACTGAAATTTGTAACAGATGACCATTGGCAAGATAGAAAAGTCTGAAAATTCCTTCTCCATGATACATTAGCTTTTTGGTAAGAAGTCTAATATTTTCTAGTCTACTATAAAAAGTGGAAAGAAAATTCATTTCACTAGTCACATTTTTTAATGTCATTCATATCACCAGCTGACTATAAACACTTGCTAGCAGCTGCTTAAACTCTATATAACTTTGTAACATATGTTACAGAAATTGGACCAACAAATTTGTTTGGAATCTGCCCTTTGAGTGATTCATTGAGTAATATTGAATAGTAGGGAAAAATTATCAAAAGGGTGTGCAATATATTAAATGCATCACCCTCTTTAAATGCCTGTAGAAGCATTACTGAAATATTTCCAGTAATTCTAAATTCAGCAATTTAGTAAAACTCAGAAAATCTCATGACATGATCAAAAAATTTTATGCTGAGCAGTGGAGATGCAAAGTAATTTATCCTAATAGCAAGGAAATTACTATCAAAGATTACCAACCTAACACATTTCCAGTTGTGTTAGTACAATGTCTTCTAGACAAAAAAGGAAATCAAGCCTTAATACATTGCAAATATAATCAGCATTTAATGTGCTGTAGCAATTGTGAGTTCTCATGAAAATTGTCATATCTGAGAAGGTGATAATTTGAAGTTATTCGCCAAAGCGGTTATAAAACATTTGCCTAAACTATTCCCTCAGTACTTTTTTCCTCTGCCTTCTCTATGTCATTTTTAAAAGGAAGGACAGAAGAGTCAGGCTGCCATTTGAACATTGATCAATATAGTCCATTGTAAAAAATATATAGATAACCAAAATTTCAGCTTTAAAAACTGTCCAATTCTTGAAACCTGGGGAAAAGGTACAAAAAAAGAAAATGAAACCTAAAAACCCCATAATGTTGTTGTATCAACCTAACGGCAATTTTTCAATTTTAAGAAAAAAAAAAAAAAGTGTAATTCAAAGTGTCTGAGCCTTCCTGGCTTTCTCCTTTGGCCTTGGCTATTTTAGACTGTCTCACCACTCGATGCCTCTCTGGATCTGCAAGAAAGTTGAATCTTTCTGGTTTTCCCTCATAGCTTTCTCTTCACCCCAGCTGAAAATACTCAGCTAATGAGTGGGAAATTACTTTAAGAATGAAATAGAAAGCACAAGGAATGTAAGGGATGGAAGCAAGAATGGAAGCAGTAATTACAAGTTGATTTTATGCAAACCAGAAACAGACACTGTAGTTTTAAAGCACAGGCCTAGATGCTGATAATTACCACTGCAGGAAGGAGGTGCAGAGCTAAAACCAAAGCTCTTGGAAGAGGAATAATTGTTCAATAGCTCAAGGAGGTGAACCAACTTACCTGTTAGAATTAACTTTTAGGAGCTTACATCTACGGTAAATTAGCATGACAGCTGCCATTGGCAAACGGTTAAGAGGGAGAATTACTGAATAGTTTACAGTGGCAAAATGCCAAGGGAAAATCATTATAGGCAATGCTGTGTAAATGCTGCTAATGCACACAAGACAACTTTAAATAGACAGGCGTTTACAAGGTGTTTGATAATTTAAAACAAGTATGTTTCTTCATGCCGATGCTGAGCAGTTGCTTATCTTACAGTAAATGACATGCAATGTTACCACTCTGTACTACAAATCAGAAGTTAGAGAATTCCCGTGAAAAATGGAAATATTTTCTGTGCTCACAGGGTTTCTCATTTATATGAAAAATAACCTATCTGTGTCAGCTTGCATGAATGGTCTGACAAAATGAAACTCAGTGTTTCCAGAGTATTTCATCTAGATACCTTCAACTGAGATTACACAGACAGCTATGTTCAAATTACATTTTTCAACAAGGAAAGAAATAAAAAGAGACTTTAAACAAGATAGTTTTTTCTTCCTTTCCCTTGAGTTAAGTTGTGTATTGGATTGGTGCTTCTCATGATATTCACTAATAAAAAGCTACAGCCAAAAGAAGCACCAAAGTTGTTACCTTTTCCTATGTATCAAGAAGAAAAGCCAATATATTTTGTTTTCATATAAATGTAGTCTACATCACAATACCTAAGAATATTGTTTAATTCTAAATTCCCAGGTTCAATATGACTGACTGATTACCTATTTGGTATATGAGCTTCCTAAAAACTTTTTTTTCTCTTCAAAATATTCTGAAAGGTCTCTCGCTTCAGTCAAGATTCTAAAGCTACAAGGTAAATACAATGGAAGAAAGTGTGTCCAAATACATTTATACATGCATCAGTAGGCATTTGTGAAAAAGAGATAGTACAGATTCAACAGCAGCAGAGAATATATGGATACACTTAAGAATAAGGGTCTGATTTTTAACTAACTTTTGCTTATACAAAAAAGTGTTATTTTCTCCTTTTAGGATTTACATTTATGCTATAGTCTCATAGGTTATTTTAATGGGGAGGCAAAAAAAAACCTGTAATGAAACTTTCAGACTTCCTGTCCTTGAATTCCTTCCATAAGGTCCCAGAACATGTAAGTTCCCTGTACTTACTGTGAAGCCTTATGACTGCATACGGAGCAAACAATTGAGAATTGTCAGTTCCTGATTGCAGTACAAGGAAAAAGTAATAGAACAGCTAATTAGAATAGTATTGCTTCACTACAATTTTTCTCTTGGGAAAACAGCTACTGCAGAAGGGCAGTGGAGTCACAGACCCCACATCACCTTGTTTACGCTTTTTTTTTTTTTTTTTTGCAAGCACTACAAGTACAGTGGATTCAGCTTGCTGCTACACCATCAGTAGTGTAAGCTTTTCTTCTCAATTTCTTTGGTACTAAAGTGCTTAAATACAAGGGACACAGGATCCCTAAATCTCAGCAAAAAAAGACACAGACCCATAAATCTATTCTCTTTATTCAAGGAGATGTTGCCACTTTCAGTTTTAGGATTTGACTGTTTAACATTTTTGCCCACCACTGCTATTTTCTGTTAAGGAAACCATATAATCAAAGCATTCAAATTTTGTAGCATTAATAGAATATTGGTAATTTATTCAGAATTTTGCCATGAATATTCAAATCTGGAGGAGAAAGGACTCCTAGGAGACATTTGCTTTTCCTCAAAAATTCAAAAATTTTAATTTTCCTTGAAGTACTTATTATTAGTCAAATCAAATTATTCTGAGAATCAGGCACTATGCAGAAAAAAAAAAAAAAAAAAAACCAAAAACAAATCAGGCTTCCATTACATGGTTACTTCTATCTCAAAATACCTATTACATGTCTAAGAAGAAAATGCAAAACAAATAAAAAACCACTTATATGGAGAGAACAAAAGTGTGGAAACAAATAGAAACTTTAAAAGTTAGAAGTTTAAAGACTTTCTCATAGGAATAGGATGACAGCTTTACAGAACAAAATTGGATATTGGATATTGGATATTGCAGGCTACCATGGTATGCAATACACCTTGCATGTGGAACAAATCCTATTTTTGTCAGACATCACCTGAATCAAATTAAGATTAAGGATGACATGTATAGTCATGCAATATTTCTTTTTTAAGGGTAGGACTGTCAAATTAAAACTCTGTGTTATTAAGTAGATTATAAGGTTCATGCCTGTAAACTCTAGTTCACACATTTCAGTTTTTTCATAGATACTCCAATTAACAAATATAAGAGTATTTGTCTTGTGTGAAATTTCAAGAGCACTTAGTCTTTTGAAAGAATCAAATATATAGGCATTATATGAATCTTAATATAGGTGTTATCCATGAGTTTCCAAAGCATGAAACATTATACAAATGTATGTTTAACCATTTTTTTTCCAGAAAAATATAAAGCAGGCAACATGAGTCTGACTGTCATTTCAGGGATCCATCATTTTCTTCCAAATTGCAAAGACATTAGGATTCCCTGGAGTTCTCTAAATCCAAAAGAATTATGAAGAGTCATATCAGGCAGTAAAAGGTGTAAAGGCCACCCGTAATAATGACTGAGTTATTAAGGCTGGAAGAGTTAATAGGAGTATGATATTGGGAACCATTTCCAAGCAAAAGTTTCTGGCTAGATGCAAAATATTCTTTGAAGTCTTCAAGGAAGAGCAAACTGCTCAATGTGTAATTTATTTCTATTACCTTTTCAATAGATTTGACTTTATTTCTGTATTTTCAGTCATGAAATAGAAAACATTCAGAGAACAAACACATACAAATAAATCAAACAGCCCTGTGAGGCTTTCCCAAAACCCACTGAAAATGAAACATTAATAAACTGTAAAGGATGACTGAAAGATGATAAACTAAATACTAAACTGAAAGAGGATGGATTTAGATTGAATATTAGAAGGAAATTCTTTGCTGTGAGGGATCTGAGGCACTGGAATAGGTTTCTCAAATGAACTCTGGATGTCCTGTCCCAGGAAGAATTCAAAATCAGTTTGCATGGGAGTTTGAGCAACCTGGTCTAGTGGAAGTGCCCCTTCATGTAGCAGAAAATTTAGAATTATATGATTTTTAATTCCCCTTCCAACCCAAATCACTCTATGATTCTATGTTCCTCAAGAAGAACAAAATAAAAATGATGCGTCAGTGACAGTTTCCATTAAAAGGAATTTATTCAACATTCTTTTATGAACAGTTGCAATGTGTTTCTGTTAATTTAAATATTATATCCAACAACTTACAATACCTTTAGAATTATGTTTTGTCTGCAGATAAAAACCATCACATTTTTNAACCATTTCCAAGCAAAAGTTTCTGGCTAGATGCAAAATATTCTTTGAAGTCTTCAAGGAAGAGCAAACTGCTCAATGTGTAATTTATTTCTATTACCTTTTCAATAGATTTGACTTTATTTCTGTATTTTCAGTCATGAAATAGAAAACATTCAGAGAACAAACACATACAAATAAATCAAACAGCCCTGTGAGGCTTTCCCAAAACCCACTGAAAATGAAACATTAATAAACTGTAAAGGATGACTGAAAGATGATAAACTAAATACTAAACTGAAAGAGGATGGATTTAGATTGAATATTAGAAGGAAATTCTTTGCTGTGAGGGATCTGAGGCACTGGAATAGGTTTCTCAAATGAACTCTGGATGTCCTGTCCCAGGAAGAATTCAAAATCAGTTTGCATGGGAGTTTGAGCAACCTGGTCTAGTGGAAGTGCCCCTTCATGTAGCAGAAAATTTAGAATTATATGATTTTTAATTCCCCTTCCAACCCAAATCACTCTATGATTCTATGTTCCTCAAGAAGAACAAAATAAAAATGATGCGTCAGTGACAGTTTCCATTAAAAGGAATTTATTCAACATTCTTTTATGAACAGTTGCAATGTGTTTCTGTTAATTTAAATATTATATCCAACAACTTACAATACCTTTAGAATTATGTTTTGTCTGCAGATAAAAACCATCACATTTTTAAAAATTATGAGCTTTCCACTGAGTTTCCGATGGTTCAGAAAGGCTGTTTGATGTTTGTAACATACATATTACAGGCCTTTTCCTCAATATTGAGATAATGGTAATGGAATAAGAACACAAAGAGGATAACACATTCCAATCTATAGATAGCAAGGGCAGTATATTGGGTCCCTACTTAAAATTGAGCCTTGCATGTCTACTAAACTTTCACCAATCCTACAATGATGCATGCAAATTCACACCAGTCTTCTGATATAATTTCAGATACATGCGAAGTTATTTGCAAAAATGTAACACATACCTAAACACACTGAGTCAGAAACTTCCATTAAGAAACATATATTATTAAAAAAATCTATTTCTTCTGTGCAAATAGAGATTACTGATTTTGAGGAAAATGGAGTAAGTCTTTAATCATTTGTTTAAATATATCCAATATATTGAATAGATTTCAAGCTGTGCTGATCTCAAAATCAGACAACAGTTGACAGATACAGTTATTGTAAAAGAAAAAGACACCTGTTAAAAATTATTCTGATTATTGTACTTTTATAATTGCTATAAACAGTACTGAAACTGTAGTATAACTGTAGTATAACTGCAATATAACTGTAATATATTTTTTTTCAAAGGCAATAAATGAATATAGCACCCTTATGCACAGATTAAGAATGAGTTTATATCCAATTATTTTCTTTACCTTAAAAGCATTACCTTATAAAGAAACTGCAAATAAATTCAACTGAGTGAGATTTAAAATGTTACTGAGATATACCTGAATAATTCCACGTAAAATTCCGCAGTGAAACTATTTTAAGTGGGGAAAGCATTAATTTTGGCAGTATTGAAGAAACAAAACCTAACAGATTTGGGCTTTGAACAGATGTTTCTGCTCCACAGAAAAATAGAATTTATAAACAGGCAGAATTCAAATGAACCAAGCCAGCATAAGATTGTATCAAAGGTTCTAGTAATATATTAGTTAGTGTCATTTTCAGCAATTAACTGTATTAAAAAAAGAGAACCAAATACATAAAAAAAATTCCTTGAAAACACAACACTTTTTCTTACTGTCAAGGTATGTTTCTGCAAACCTCCCCTCCCTGATTTAAAATAAATTACATGAAACTTTGCTAGCTGTTATATGTTACAATGCATACTTTTTGATGTTTATTCATTAAAAGAGGGGAAAAACACTACAGATAGACTATTTTACGAAGCCTGATGTTTTAATTAAAACAGTACACATACTTCAATAAATATATGGTCATATACTACATATCCTAGGATGTTTTCCTGACTTGACATTAATGGCATCCATTTATTTCACTATTATATCTCATCCAGCAATACAAATTTCGATGTTGGTTGGTTTGTTTGTTTTTTCCTGATTTAAAATCTTGCCAAATACACCAAATGTTATCTTTATTCCTTAGGAACATACATAATGGAAGTACGTGTTGTATGGAATTGTATTTGAGAATAAAGTATACCTGAAATTACATCTGGAGTAACAGATAACAGTTAATAATTTTAGGGTTCTCAGTGTCCTCTATTTATTACCTTTTTAAGATGGAGTATGAAAGACTGTTCTCTCAGTCTTTTTTAAGATCTAGGTTGAATAGAATTTTGTATTCATTCAGAATATGTTGACTTTTTAAAAGATAAGTTACTTTTTACATGTTCATTAGTTGACGTGTACATTAGTTACTTTTTACATGTCCATGTCATAAAAACCGAAGCATTAAGCATGCAATGCCTATATTTCTAATCTTTGTTATATCATTTTGCATTTGCCGTTTAGTAATAGCAGGAGAAAACAAATATGAGCAACGAACTATCAGGAGAAGCATGTGACAAATCTGTGCTGCTGCAATCAAAACTGATAGTTAACTCTACCCTGCCTCACCATTGAATAACACATCCCACTGCAAAAGCAGTGAAATGATGGGTGAACATTTGGAAAGACAACAGTAGAAAATGCATACAGCAAAAAAGGGGGAGAACAGCAATGTTATTAAAGTGCACAATCAGTTACAATGCAGCTTAAGGACTGAATGATCAATCTTTAAAAATCAGTTTGAAAAGGAATTTCTCCATACAATCCTTTAGAGTTCTAGGTAATGGGAAATAAATCCCTCTTCAATTTTATCCTTAGTCTTTAGATTTTAACCAGCTAGATTTTCATTTATTAAACCAACCTATTTTTTTATTTTAATGTTTAATGTTTATTTTAGCTTTATCAAAGCTTATTGCTCGTCTCTGAAATTTGAGCATTTTCATAGAATGGAAAAAATTCCAAGCCAAGTGGAAAACTTCAGTATATTTGAATTTTAATTAATTCATACTCTCAAGTGTCAGTTTTAAAAGTGAACCACTTACAGCTTCTTGGAATTTAAAGCTAGAAATCACTTTAATGATGCTTTGAAAAATTCAGATAACATTCTGACACACTAATTTCACTGTCTACCAAAACCAATCATGAACAGTTTCCAAATGACAACACATGTTGTTTTTTTCTTTTTTTTTTTCCTTTCCTTATTTAAAATGTCATTCAGATGATTTGACAGCATTATACATGATGTAAAATTGTTACTAGAAACAGAAGAAAAACAGGAATGCCTTAAGCACTGATAGGCTAAACACATCCTTTCACAGCTTGGGATAAACCAAAACATGTCATTGTCAGCTAACCTGATTATAATAGTATGATTCCTCACAAAAATCTTCCACAGAGGTTAATATTGTTGACAGGATCCAGAGTTCTCCAAGCTTCTTACTTTGCATTTACTGTGTATAACACACCTGAAAAAGCCTTGAAAGCTCTCTGAGTATATTTTGAAAAAGGCAGTTTCTACATTCTGCTTATCTAGAGCACTGTAACTCCTGACATTCCTTCCCATTAGCCAATCTACTATATCTATCCATATGCCTTTCTGTAGAATTTTATTGTAACCTTAAATGAACATCACTACAATATGCATACCAACAACACTGGATTCCAAAGGCTGAATCACCTAAAACATTTTCTTTACTATTCACTCATGAAATAATAATCAGCTACCAGAAACATAAGTAAAACTGACGGTCTTTAAAAATCCACAGCAAAATTCTGGCAGTGAGTAGCACCATAGCAAGTTAAAAACATAGAAAAGAAAGTTTCTTGCAACATCTTGTACTAGAGAAGTAACACTCCTGTTTTACAGAGGAGATGTAACCATGGAAGCAAAAATTATCGAACACACATTTCTCTTTGTAGGAGTCAGACATTTCCAAATGACCAGATTAGACTGGAAGAAATTCAAGCACTTTCAAAAAGTTGGCCTTGTATAAATAGCTTATTATGCTTTCCTGAGTGAAGAAAACTACATCAGTATTTAATCAGTCTAATATTCTTTAAATCAAGCTAATTATTTCATGTATACTACTGTCTCTACTGCAAAAGGTGCTTTATTGTAGTGTACTCGTTCCTTAATCCTTCTATAATCTTTCTCAGACACTAACCACGGGTACTGGTCAGTAGGAGTAGGACAAGGGGAAAAGGAAAAAAAAAAAAAAAGAGGAAACACAGCTACCATTAATACCAGTAGTAGTAGACTACTTAAATATGAAATGTATTTTGAGGGAGGAATGTCTTATATATGTATATAGGCTCTATTTGCAACTTTCTTCAAATGCCACATAAGACATTAAAATGCCGGAGGGATACATAAACAAATTGAGAAGAAAAAGCATGGAAGTAGATATGTATGTGAAGGCAGAAAAATCTTTCTTTCTACTGAAATTATGTAGGAAGAGTTCTTGTTCAATTTCCAAATCTGTGGATGATTTTGAGCATATTCATTTCATTACTGAGTGAAATCTTCCTCTGTTTTGACATTCAGAGTAGCCATGACCTGGGAGAGATGAGACAAGGTCAGCACAGCATACTGGGCACATCAGTAGTCCCTGGTTGTCCTTAGCACACAGAATGAGCTCCAGGAGTTCCATAATGCATGTGCAGACAAATCAGGGTGTTGGTACCCTTCTAAAGCAGATGTTGATTAAGCAAGTTCATAGTAACTTGTATTAAACAGCATTAGAGCTGCACAAGCAGAGCACAGAAAAATGCGTATGTTGTAAAATGCACAAGAACTGAAAAGTTGGAAGAAGCAAGACCGACATCTGGCAAAAGCAAAAAAAGGAAATGAGCAAGCCAAGCCTGGAACAGGTGGATCTTTCTCTATTCTTCTGAGGATGCAAGAAGCATAAAAAAGCCAACCAAGCAAAAAAAAAACAAACTGAAAACAAACAAAAATACATACCAAAAACCAAACAAACAAAGCAAAAAAGCCCAACCAAACAAGAATCTTACACTGACTGAGGGAAGAAAATGAAGGAAAATTATATGCATTTTGTTTCCTGCTCTCTGGCCTGATGACCTCAGTATTCATGGTTAAGACCAATGAGGACCAAAGATAGCAGTCAGCATTGAGAACCAGCATCAACCCTGGTGAGCTTTACTTAGTACTGGTCAAAACAAGATAGTTAAGGACTGGTTCTCTGAGAATCTAATGACTGATGGTCATTAGAAACAAACCACTGTGCATGTGTGCCCTTAATGAACAGCAACCCAGTAAAGCACTGTTTTAACTTTTTAAACTGATTTGATATGTCAGTCTTCCAGGCACCCCATCAAGACAATCCCTCAATCCCTGATGTATATATACATACACTCACATAAATATGTATATACATATATATATATAAATATACAAAAATGCATACATGCACACATTCAGTTACAGTGCCCACCACATTTTTAAGTCCTGAGAATACTCAACGCTTCTGTCACAGGGTTGTTATTAATTCAAAATCTTCCAAGTATACAGCTAAAGATGTATACAGCTAAAGATATATTCATGCTTGTTTTGTTTCCTGCTGAGATGCTGGTTTATGATATGCAGATGACCATTTATTCAGTAGGAGCTGAAATGGGGATACCTTCTAGTTGTCAGTTGTGCAGTTGTTAAATATGGTTGGCCATGACTTGACATTTAGGCATTTTATATTGACATTAAAATTTAAATCAGATGAAATAAAGATGTTATAAAGTCTTACAAAAGATTTAAATAGAATCTTAACTCAAAGGAAATTCTTAAGGACATATTCATAATTTCTTTTTTCTCCTCCACTCATTTTTAAATAGTCAAGGGTTAAGACATTTTACCCCATCTTTGATAAGCCTTATTTCTAAATTAACTTATTTAACATAATTTAGTGACGATATACATGTGTACTTTAATAGGATGTGGAACTGAGTTTTAGAATGTCATAATTCAGGAATGTTAGGAGGAGACCACTGATGCTGGTTACTGAAGAATGTTTCAATTAAAAATTAAGAAAGCATAATTAACCAAGTTTTCATTTTGTATCCTTTGCATAGAATACATGCTTCAGGAACAAACATTGAGAAATAATCTGGAAAGAATACAATTTGTCATCAAACTTAATTTTTTTTGGAGAAAATAATATTAATGAGAGTAGGGGAAAACTGAAAACATTAAATATTTTCAAACATATTCTGAAAAAAATAATGTACAAATATGTAGAAAATAACATAACATAGTTTGTGAAGTCTTTACATAGAACATGCTAAATTAATCTGTTCGAGCTCTTGAATTAAGCATTCCCTGAAAAAAATCAAATCTTTATCAGAGAAACAATGGTAGGTCTAGAGCATAAAACTGTCAGCGGTCAAAGCTGCCCAGCAGCCTGAACTTAGAGAATTAATGCTTGTTTGTGAAAATACTTTTTTGTCAGCACCAGATAAACTCTTCTAGATTATTTACTCCACTCATATCCAAAGAAGAACTCAGGGTCCAGTCTTGAGCATTTTTGGACCATTTCATTCTACATATATATTTATATAGAGATATATGGTATAAGAGCATTTTTCAGTTTGTACATCTTCATTCCTAATCAGATATAGTTATTTTGTTTATTGGTCTATCATAGCAGCATTAAATGTAAAACTCCACATTACTTCACTAGTAACAATTAAATGTATTTAGACTTGTATTATACATTCCTGCCTTTGCTTGGGACTTTGTTGGAGAAAATGTCAAGCCACAAAATTTTTTGTATCTTCATCTGTCAGGGTCTGTAATTAAAAAAAAAAAAATCAAAACCAAACTACTACAATAAGTTTAAACTCACTTTTCTGGTCAACACAAAACCCTTCAGTTATGAAGCTCTAGAGTTAAAATACAGAAGAGCACTGAACACAGTATATATAGTATATATAGTTAAAATATAGAAAAGCACATGGCATAGGATGACCATAAATTAGCGTTCTGATGCAGTTGCAAAGAAGACAAATAAAACCCTAATATTAGGATAAATATTTTCATCAGAGAGCAAGAATCACTAAGTGCAGGAGGTCTTAGAGAGTTTTATTTGGAATATCAAGTCCAACTGTGGGGATGCATATTCATCAAAGACGAATTGGAAAATGGAAATCTCATCCTGTAAATGAAGACCAGAAGAGCAGGACTGTTTTCACCTGGAGAAACAAAAGGTGACAGGAAAGAATTACTACACAGAAATATAGCAGAAATAGGTCTAAGCACAGAAGGAGTACGCAACCTCTACCTGAGAAAGGCAGGAGTAGATGACATGCAGAAAGCTGACTGCTCCTTAGAATTTGCTAAGTTTAAGAAGTGGGCTAAATGACATATTGCTGGAAAACTAGAATTAAAAAATCACTTCCACTTCATATGAGCTAATAATCCCTATTCAGAACTGCCAAAGAGATAGAGTAGAATAATAATTTTGAAAGAAATAAAAATCATAAGCTGTCTTCTGTAAGTGGCATGCAAAGACTTAGAAAGACTGACTAACTTAAGTTTATGGAGGAATTCAATCTATTTTGATCACAAAAGACTACATATTAAATATTTACTTAATGTATAATGACTGAGAACTTTCTTGACCTTTACATCAAAATGTCTGCTAAGCAGTCCCAGTGGTACCCAAAAATACAGAATTCTGCAAAACAGCTCCTCAGCCACTCCTTGCAGGTCAGGGGTAAGAAAATTTAGTATATTTCTTTCACTCAGTATAACAATACCTATGTGCTGAGTCCAGATATATATTCTTAAAAGAAAGAAAAAAGAGAAATCAGGACCTGAATAACTTCAAAATTTATTTTTTTTTCTCTTAATGCGGTGATGTCAAAGCACAATAAATTATCATAGATCTATATGTGGCTTTATAAGAAAAATCTAAGAAAGTCTAAAACATTCCAATGCTTTACAATTCTTTTAAATATTTTAGCTAATCTTCATCTGAATACTTACTCTGAATTAATTATGCCTGGACTTCAGATCCCAAATTACTTATAAAATATATTTTTGCAATAGCACCAAAGAATGTAGTTTTTTCTCGCCTGTTTTTATGGTATTCTTTCTATTGCTAGATTATTACATTTTCTGTACTAATTTCTTACAATTAAAATTCATATTTGACTATTCTTTTCCTACTGTGCCCTTCTAACTACTAAAGGTTTGAATACTTGCCATAAATGCTTCTCAAAATATGAGAAGTAGATTTATACCCTAAAGGATTTAATATTTATCAGAAAAATGACACATCTTGCCTAAGTGAACCTTAACATTTCTATTATTCATATCTAATAAATTAAAAGTATGCTAAATCACTGTGATTCTTTAAAAAACATCCAATTTTGTTTCTTCTGGTATTTCTGACAGAAATGAATGCACTTTTCTGCTGATGTGTATTTGAAAGAATTAATTAAAGGCAAGTATGTTTCTAATATTTTGATATTCATTGCACTCTACAGTAAAAATCTAAAATCTACTGATTGAAATATACTAAAAATGTCTAAATCTACTTAAAATGTCTGAAATCTACTGATTAAACTTAAGACTAAAGATAGTTAGATTTGCAAACTCTGGGTGTAATTGTCTTTAATTCCATGTAAACAAAACTTCACCTAAGTTGTTAGGTAGCATTTGTCTAGAAATTTTAATTAGGAAAGAGCAAATGGTTCATTTGATGTTCAAACCTGATTTCCAGCATAGGATAGATGAATAGCTATTCATGCATTATCAAAGAATATAAAAATTGTATGAGGTATTAACTAAAAATAATGTGTCATTTTGATGATTTCTTTTGCAATTAGAGGTAGAGATAAAAATAGACTGCCTTTAATTGGAGGTCAAATAGAAAAAGAAAAGGAAAAACAAACTCTGTTTTCCAAGACATAGAACCAGTAAGGAGCTTCAGGTGCAAACTTAAATGAAGGGAGAGACATGTTTTCAACAAAAGGATCTAACAAATGAATCAAGAGATAGCAAAGGCAGATTTAAACAGTTATGTTAACCTATTCTGATAAAATCCTGAATTTGACAGTGACTGTTACAAATTTTTCTACTGCTGCAGTCTTTTGAAATAAGTCTAGAAATTTAAACTTTTCAAATATGCTCAGCTTCAAACAGGAATTAGTATTTGACGGTTTTATATCATCCATTATATGGGAGGTAAAACCAGATCACTGATATTGTTTTTTCTGACTTCATAAGCTCCAAATTCCTTGCCTGGGCACAGAAAGCATCCTGGGCATGAGAGCATTCTTCATTTTGCAGAGATATTCTGCCATCTCTCTGATTAATTCTTAATCCATGGCAGTTCTCCATTTGTATTTAAGGCACTTTCACTGTCAAGATTTTGATTTTTGCTAATTAGTCTTGTGATTAGGAGACCACAATTCAGTACTACCAGCTAAGAGTATTTTCAGTTTGTGTTTTTTCTTGTTTTTCTCAGTGGTCTTCATTGTTCTCTTCACGCATTCTGATAAGCTGCATGGATCACACAGTAATGGCACTGCAGAGCCCACTTTTACCAGCAATAGGGAATTTTCAGCTCATTTTGCAAGATTGTTGTTTACTGAATAGTTCCAACATTACACTTTGTCAGCACATTACATATCTGGGGGTGTATCATGAGTATAAATCCTGAAGAAAAATTCTGTTGCTGAGGACACCCACATGTACCAAGGAATGTAGATTTCAAATGGCAGCTGAGAAAGGCCACATTACCTTCCACTGCTTGAAGTCCGAGTTTTCCTGGTGAAGTATGGGTATTAAGCAAGACTAAATATCTTTGGCATGGCTGCCTTCCATGCACACATTTGCTTACATAAAATCATTAGACTCTAACTAGTTGTGTGACTTATTAAAAGATTGCAGACAAATATACTTCACAGAACGTCTGCTTTGGGGAAAACGTATGTGTTAAATAATTTAAAAACATGTTGCTACGTTATTAGCAACTCTTTGGGAGAGCATTATCTGCTACAATAGTCACAATCAATGTTCATAAACTCTTGATGCAGTTATAAAGTAAAATCCATGCTGAATGCTCAGTTTTAATAGATTTTGACTAAATTAGTAATGCAAAATAAAATTTTAACTCGAGAAATATTATCTTTGCATGAAACCTAAGATCCCTCAGTGACTAATTTATTTTTGCTATGTTGCTGTAATTATAATAAAATTTTAAAAATTCCTCTGGCACAAATACCTGAAAAACATTTTTTTTTTTTTTCATTTTGAATGGGTTCTCACAAGCAAGTTTCGTCAAAAAAATGCTGTTTCAGACTATTAGAAAAGTCTGACTGTTTTGGTATTTTTCTGAGCACTACTTCAACCATGTGTTTGCATCATTTTAACTGTTTAAGATTTGGATTGTTTCAAAACTAATTTCTACTTAAGGAATTGGGATATGTTTTTGCTTTACCAGACATCAGTGTTACAGTGTAACTGTCTCAATGTAGTATTTTCCTCCAAATCAGATGTTAATCAAAAGGACACATAACTGACTAAATATTGTTCTCTTTATTCCTCTCATCTTTAAATTTTTGTATTCTATATTGATGTGAAATGTTAACTAGCATTAGCTTCGTTACTACTCTTTTACATTCTTTCCTGGTAGAATGGAAAGCTCTTAAATGTTTGGTTTTTTTTTTTCCCTCCATAAATGTACTGACTATCATCAAATCACCCACTAATCTGATTAGTAAACATATCCACTTAATTTTTAAAGACTGAATTATAAGACAAATTTTCTAAGTCTTTAGCTGTTTTCATGAACTTTCCATAATGAACTTATTTTTCAGCCATCCTTCCAAGGCAGAAAAATTAAATGAATCCCAAATGCAAAAAGTTGCTATTCCCTCCATTGAATAAGCTAGGACTGTTTTTTTCTGTAAAAGTACATATTTTACAACTGATGAGCTCTCCACCAAAAATGCTGCACACATTCAATGACAGAATTCCTACTTTTCAGGAATGGAAAAGCAAATACTCTCTTCATTGAGCTACAAGAATTATACAAGAAAAAGCTTAAACAGTAATTTTCCCATCAGTAGCTCAAAAATTTGAGTCTTGTTTTGTTTTTTATTTATTGTCTGGCCATGGTTTGGTATTTGGTGGTTTTTGGTTTTTTGGTTTTGGGGTATTTTTTCTCATAAAATTTAATGGATGACATCCTCTTCCCCTGGATTCCAGCCTCACTGAAGCCAATGTAATTTCCTTGCTGTATTTGTATTAAGAGAAAGCCACCTCTGAAAGCATTGAGTACCCTTTCCTCAGTACAGAAAATGTCCTGTTTTCTTCCCAGGTGAAGGTTACCATTTAATTGTTTCTTAAAAAGCTGCCTTATTTGAAAAGAATCCATTCATTCATCACTAGTCATAATCATCCTGCAAGAGAGACAGTGAGGCAAATGATTCAATTGACATAATAAGCAAAAAAAATTGTTATTTTTAACTTTTACAAGTGCAATGTGCAACAGAAAAGCACTACAGAATGGAATATTGACACTGCGAGCATGTTGCCTTGAAACAGTGAGTTGGATACAGCTGCTGCTGAAATGGTCATCAAACAGCCCAAGATGTTATTTTGACATTTCTTTTCATGTATTTTCTGTCCTTCATTTGTCTTTATTCTCTCTTCCTCAGAAAAGATGTATTTCTGAAGAAGGGTCTTTGCTTCACTTTTACGTTACTTGACTGTTCCCTGAGTTTAGGTCAGCAGAACTGTGTGCACAGAGCTTCCAAACAGCCAGAAGTGCGTCATGAATATCACCCTATTTTCAGAATTCCCCCAGCAAGGCTGCCAGCAGGAGCTTTAACAGCGGGCACGCTCCGTCCCACGATCCGCAGGGAAAGCCGTGCCCCGCCGCGCTCTCTCGCAGGCCGCAGGGCCATGCCTGCCGGGCCTCTCCCGGCCCCGTCCCTGCTCCCGCTGTCCCCTCGGGGCTCGCAGGGCTNACCTGCTGTCAAAACTTGTGCCTAATAAACGGAAAAATGCCTACTTCCAAGGATTTTTTGACTACTTGAGTACACTGCTATTCTGCCTGCAACTAACAAGAAATATCAAAGTGCCTGTGATTTTGGCTGTGTTTGTTCTTTGCTTTACTTCGTCTCAAACAATTTTTACATGGTTCTAAAGTGAAGTTTGAACTTTTCCAAGGTATGTCAAAGGCATCCAACTCAAGAATTAGGTAAAATTCAGTTAAGGATTGAATAAAGAAATACTCTTACATAGCAATCTATTACATATGTGACAGTAAATATCTTCTAAGGCTCTGTTAAAAATAAAGGTCTGTTGGTCCTGAACTAACAGGTGTTAGAAATGAGAAGCTTGACTCAGCCATAATTCAATTTATTAATTAATATGATAAAGTATGAGCAAAAACAGCGCTGGGCACAGTGGTGGGGGTTTCCCCTCCAACTGCACACTGATTGTTTGGCTTGCTGGTATTTATTGATCATATTCATGCATGTTCATAAGCTTTCTCAGCAGCTTCTACTCCCAGACTTTCTCAGTAGTTTCTATTCCAAATTTTCTCAACAGTTTCTATTCCAAATTTTTACGTCACTGTTCTATACTTTAGGATCATAAAACTATAATGATGATTGCTTGGTTCCTTTCCAATTTCTATAGTCTATTGTGATCTATTCCAGGCTTCAATATCCCAGGATGTGTATCCCAGATGGTAGGGTCCAGCTTCCAGATATGGGGTCCAGCTTAGGACCATTAATCTATGATAGCAATGTCCAGCTTCCCTTTTCGAAGCCATTAATCAGCGACATTGATATCCATCTTCTTTTTTCAGGATGTTTTCCCTGTTTTGTTAGAGCTTGGGATAGATTCACTTCCCTCTTTTGTTTAAATCCTCTATACATTCTAAAGTCGCAGTTTAAAAATCCTTAAAACAAAATAACATTCTAAAGCTATAATTCAAAGGCTCTTATTACAAAACAGCTTAGGAGTTATAAAAGTTAATTGCAAGCAAAGATTGGTTCAAGGGTCTTTTTTCATGTTTTACTTTCCTTGGTTGTTCATTAGAGCTCATCCTTATAACTGTCCCATAGCTGTGTTCCACACATTTCACAGTTACAATTACATAGGTTATTTTTATTTCCCTGACATGAAACATAACTTTGTATTTGACACAGGCAAGCCAACATCCTGTCCATCTTAATATATTAACAACCTGCCATAAAGAAATGAAAATCACTTCTAGAATCACACAAAGATTTGTGGGTTTGTGCCTTCACCAAAATTTCTTGAAGCAAGTGAGTTTGCTTTACCAACAGGATATTCAAAGGAAGCCTTCAGGAAGTATACAGGAAGTATTCCCCTGGGTACCAGATGCACTCTCACCTGCTTCCTAGCCCAGGGGAAGGATCACTGATGTGTTCTCTTCTTTCATTTCACATCTTTTCCACTACCTTGAAGCAAACAAGAGTTTGTCCACAGGAGTCTGTCTAAAGGACAGAAATGGCAAATGGAGAGAATGTTAGAACTCGACTTAAACATTTTAGTTTAATACTTCCTGGTCTTTATTTTTAAACAAATCACCATCAGCTGAGTTCTGATGTTAATATGATGAGAATACAGATGAATAAGATATTTTTCCACATCAGAGAATTTCAAATTTCATATTTTAATCTACTTCACTCCTACACACTAATTGTTATACATTTAATATACACTTAACACCTACCATTTTATCATTATAGACACCTACTCAGCTAATCAAGGAGTTCAAAAATTTCCCATTGCTTGGGGGAAAAAATGAAGCATATCACCATTATCTAAAGCAAAACTATAGAAACCACTCAAATATGCTCTGCTTACTATGGTAACAAATCAAATTCCATAATGCAATTGGAATTGAAATTATTTACGTTTAGAGCCATTGCCTAATATTTATGGCCAAAGTGGTTTAAAGTATAAATGACAAGAGATCAAATTTTTATTCTTCTGATTTGAATTTTGAACATCTCTTATGAAAACCATTCATTATCACTGTAACAAAAGTGTCATCATTGCAGAAGAAACAAATGTTTCCTGTCATGCCATTAGAACTTGACAGTACCCAAAGCTTTTAATTGAACTACTTCAGTTTGTATAAGGGCAGAGGGCACACATAAAGCATCAATTGCATAGCAAAGTGCAGTTCAGACTCTAAAACAGAAGAAAAAAAGAATGATCCAGCATCAGTTATGACCAAGGTTGGTAAAAAAAATTGTCTGTACACCTAAAAAATTAAAATCTCAATTTTCCCACAGGATTCATTTCAAACTTTTATTTTGTTTCAATTTCATGCTAGTTGCCTTGCCTTATTCCTTTTACTTTCAAAAACAGAACAACATCAAAGAAAAACTACCATTCATCATCACTAATCCACTTAGCCTTCCTTCTTAGAGGCACTTTTCTCCCTTCCTCCTCTTAAAAAATGCCGCAATTCCAGTTTTGGTAGAAATGTGCATTAAAATACAAACTGTCCATGGTGATTAATTGAGGTGAAAAAAGAGAAGGGAAAAATAATTTTAAAGCCTCGGTTGATTAAATAAATCTTAAATAAATATTTGAACCTAAATTTCAGGTTTCCTGAAGGCAGAAAATAACAATAGAATATGTATTTCCATACCAAAATAAACTACATGCATAAAAATGCTGGACTGAAAGCTTTTGCCCAATACTATAATATTGTTTACAATAAATAAAATGAAACAAAATATCAAACATGAATCCTCCATTATTTAGGTCAAAATTGTATTATATTTTAGATTTCCAATTAAAATAAAGATTCAAAATTTGTTTAATAATAGATTTGCTGTAAGCTCTTTCAGACTTCTCCTCTTCAGAAAATATATTCTCTTGGTAAGACATTTAATTGTATTTCTTCTTCTTAATTAATTCTGAAACTGAAGTCCCTATAACAGGAATCAGACAAAAAACACTATGTGCCTATTGTAGTAAGAAATGTAATCTCACTTTCTGCTACAGAAACACAAGTGGTTGAGGTTGGAAGGGACCTCTGGAGATCATCCAGTCCAATCCTGCTACTGAGAAGACAATCATTCCAGAGCAGGTTGACCAGCACCATGTTCACTTAGGCTCTGAATATATCCAAGGATGGAGATCCCAAAACCTCCCTGAGAAAGATGTACCAGTATTTTACCAGGGATGTTTGGGGTTTTTTTCTTCATATGTTTTGATAGGATTTCCTGCAAGATTGCAAAACAACTGTTAGTTAATGCTGTCTCCTCTGTTAGTTTCCTACATTTTTTAACTTAAATATTTTTTACCAAGAATTCCTTATGCAGACATACTCCAAGTCATACACACAAAGAATAATTTATTTACATTGTTCAGCACATGCACAATATTATCCAAAGGGCCTCAATAAAAATACTGTTTAAAACTCATATTTTGTCTTATTATTATTGCTGCTCCTGCTTTTGATATTTTTATTGTTAAACAGTTCTTATGTCAACCTATGTGTTTCACCTTTTTCTGAGTCTCTTCCCTATCCCAGCATGGGTGAGGGTGAAGGAAGTGAACAAGCAGCTGAGGGGTACTTAGCTTCCAGCTAGAGTTCAACCACAACACATGCAAAATAAATTTCCCAGACCTCTATATAGAATCTTTTTTTTTTTTACCTTAAATCAGTAATATTAAAGTAACTATGAATAGTGGAGAGATTAGAGCTGTGTATTGGTCGTGGCTCTTAGACTTTCCTGGAATAAAATGTCAGAGGCTGTTTAAAGTTTCTTTTATTTCTGGGCAAGTTCACACATTTTCCAGTTGCCAGGTGAGGCAAAAGGTGAGTAATTACTAGGGAAACATACCAAATAACCTGGAAGAATAGTAAAAAATCCCAATATAGAAGCTGCTGTGTAAGAAGAAAATACATACCAGAAATGGACTTTCCTGTATTTGTTCTTGTTGAGCTTTTCCTTATGTGCAGGGGCAGAATAGAAGATGAAGTAGTGGCAGGAGAGGTTGTGGAAGAAATCAATAAAAGGAAACCAACTGCCAAGGCCAGGTGGTAATCACCTAGGGATCTTAAAAATGAAATAGCTTAATGGCTAACCTCCTCCCTTTCAGAACAGAGAACTGGAAAATAGCCAAAGAGACTCAAGAAACTCTAGGTTTCTGAGCCTGACATTCACATTGGGAAAATCATAATAGAAGGTATAAAGGAAAAGACTAGAAGTCTGGTCACTTGTCTAAAAATTATATTTTAGGGAAGAGAACATGAGTTTTTGAAAAAAGGATAAAAAAAATAATAATTTGTCACAGAATCACTGGATTCCTCTGCAAATTTCAGCAAGCCTAGGAATAATGAAGACCAAAATTATTAGAGGCAGACTGAATTTTATGAGACTGTACTTGAAAGCTTCCATTGAGTGTTCTTTAGGAAGTAAAAGGCCTCTGGCCTGGGAAGAAAGGATCCTGCATGGAGAAGTAATTGGTGAAAAGAAAAAAAGTGAGAGTAAACTGTGTTTTCACCATGGAGAGGGTCACCAGTAGAGTTACGAATTTATGCTAGGATCAGTGCTGTTGTATAGACTGTAAAGAAACTGAGAAAGAAGAAGAGTAAGATCACAATTGCTGATAAAGTAGTTCAGAAGAGGGAAAATACAACTCATCCTTGAAGAACTGCAAAGAACTTCTATAAGATACAGTAGAACACTAAATATCTAAATGTGAAAGAAACATTCACACCCCAAAACACCTGGTCATGTTACTCTGAAATAAGATTATGATCTCTTAGATAGCCCTTGATATTTATGGGAATTTCAGGAAGTTCAGGATCCAGCAGTGCTGTAAGAAGCAAATCAGGTTTTAGGGACAATTAGGAAGGAACTTTGTAAGAGATGGAACATAATTATGGACTTGCTTAAGTATCCAGTGGCTGCAGCCTCTAAACTGTGAATATTCTCTTCCCAGCCTTCAAAAGGATGCAGCAGAGTGGATAAAACTTAGAGAAGAATGGAAAAGGATAGCCAAAGTTTGAAGAGATTCTAAGTTGTTGATGCCTAAAGAGTTGATGTCTAAGTTGAGAGTCAAAGAGTTGATGACTTAAGATTTCAGCTTTTATATATTTTTCATATATTTGTAGCTTTGTAGATTATTAATATGGGGTTATATAGCTGCTGGTATTTTTCCTATCCTTTCTCTTAGATTTTAGAGTAATAAGTTAACCTTGTAACACATTCCTGAAGTACTGTTTAGTCTTATTTTGAAGATGAGAACCTACAAGAAGAACATGTTGTTTCCTAGTCAGAGTCTGAGAAGACACAAGAAATGGGGCAAAGAAGCCCTGGACCAACTCCAGTGGGGCAGTACCCAGGGGAAAATTATGTAACTAGGTGCTGTTCTAATTGGACAATATTTGTTAAATATGCCAATTTGTTAAACTTATAAAGATTGTAGAAATCCAGTGTCATGTGTGCCCACCGACCATAACAAAGGAGGCACCTGGGAGCTTCCAATAAAGAAGTGCTTTTTTATCTTACCATTTTAATACTGTTGCAATAGCTTTTGTCTTTTGATATTAGGTGACACTGTACATTCAAAAATAAAATCACAGAAGCTTCTTCAGCCTAGAAAAAGACAGCTGACTGAGGAGATAGGACAGATATTCACATTCAGGCACCATAATTTAATTGCTTCACACATTGTTTATTCAACTGTACCCGAATGTTACAGTCAAATATTTAAATGCAACTCTTGCTAGAAGATGCGTGGAAGAAGCATTTCCAAATCATAATTGTATGGAAAAGCCTTCTCTTGTTACCTGTCACTGCCACCACGTATAAAATTTTAGTTTTTGAACAAGTAATTGGCAAACACATCAATGAACAGCTCAAAATAGACCTCTGCTTTAAAACCAGCTTGGTTGGCTGGTCAGTTACTAGTCTCAATTGTGTATTACAGATGTCCAAATTCAATAATTCTCAGTTTAATTTAAAATAAAAATTAGAAAACAAAATTGAAAACCCCTAGAATTATGTGGAGCCATAAAAAAAAAAAAATCCTGTTATATTCCATTCAACATAATAATAAAATAAATAAATAATAAATGAATGAATAAATAAATAAAAAGAACTTAGCAGCAGTGTTCATTCCAGTAATAACTACCACAAAATTCACTCTTCCCCTCAGTTCCCTCAGTTTATAAAGCCTCACTTAGGAGCAGGTGTTTGCAGTTTAACAGGAAAGACTAGAAACATGGGAAAAATAAAAGCTGTTCCTCACTTCATGTACACTAAACAGGAATCAACAGCAGAGGTGCAGCAATTGAAACTCTGGAAGAAAGGTATCTTAGATTTATCTGAAGAAGTCTTTAATGTTTCTAAATACAACAGACATCAGTACAACCAGAAACCTGATGGCCACTGTGGTTCTCACAAATGGAATCAGCCTGGCAATAAGTACACATCGAGCAGACCAGCAGTTAATTAGATTTATAAAAGTAGCATACTAAGTAGATTCCACCCCAAGATAATGGAAAACCATTTTCTAAATAAGCATAACAAAAAATATACTCTACAAAAATATACCCTTCCCTACAACATGAAAAATTTTAAGTGCACAGGACTCAAATGAAATAAAATGAAAAAGTTCCCAAAATAAATATAAAGAAAACATTACTAAAATCAGAAACAAACATCAGTTCCAATACTGAAAAGTGACATACAGCATCAGGGCTATAATAAGCAGAATTACTTCTGATCAGTTTAAAAATTAGAGTCTCTAACTATCTTCAAGCTTCTTTATTTTTCTGAGACAAACATAATTTAAGAGCAGACAGTCAACTCCAGAAATTATGGTAAAAGAATTAAAAGATACATGCAGATAATAAACAAAATTATTCAGAAAAAAACCCCCATACAGTAAAAAAACCACGATACATTAAACAGGCTGTACAGTCAGTGTTGTAAGCAATACGTCTCCCTTTGTCTGCAACTTACCTGTAAAAAGCCAGCACCCACCCCAGCTTTCTGAGCAACTGCAGACTGACCTTTACACAATTTGAAATAGAAGCAGTTTCCCACCAATACGCCTATGTAATATTAAAAAAATATCTTCTACAGCGAAAGAGAAGCTGTCAAGTGGTGGAAATCAGAAATGACTTAATAAAATGCCACTGATTTATGTAATTAAATGTGAATGCATGTGAATGTAAAAGCCTCTCAGAAAAAAAAACACAAAAAGTAGGATGATTAAAAAATATCGTTTTATAGAGAGATTTGGTTAAAACAAAATATTGATTTTTTTTTTT